>JAKTXA010000014.1:0-325018 GCA_030561325.1 Yamadazyma atlantica
AAATTTCCCTGACCGACCAAATACGGTTAATGATGGGACTTTTAATTTCCCTGACCGACCTACGGTTAATGATGGAGAGAAACTTTTTAGTGGCAAAGTCAGTCTTGAGACTGTTGTTGATGAATGGACTGAGTTCTTACAATATAAGTTTGAGCTCTATAGTCACCATTCTGACAACAGTCAAAGCGGTGGCCAAACATTGTTGTTAACATGGTATGAACGTAAACTTCCATTGAGTGGTTCTCTAGAAATTCTAGAAACCTCTCAAACCGGAGTTACGATGGTTAATAGCCAAAGTGCTAAGACATTAGATAATGTGCGATCAGATAATGAGATTCCATCTACCAAGGCTGGTAAAAAAATCAGTCCCTTGATTAAGATGTTTGAGTCTTATGGTCAAAAAAAGGAAGCTGCCGTTGACGTCCCAGGGAAAAGACAAAAGGTAATTGAGTCTATTCCCAAAGACGTTGACCAAGCAGTAGAAGAGACTGAAAATCAAGAGGTTAATTATATAGCGGTTGAAAATAAAGAGGTTGAAAATAAGGAAGTTGAAAATAAAGTGGTTGAAAATAAAGAGGTTGAGAATATTGCTGCTGAAGATATTGAAAGCATTGAAGACGTTAGCGGTGACGTTGACAATGTAGACAATAATTCAAAAGCTATCGAAGTGGACGAGGTTGGAAGCAAACATCGGGATATTGCTGAAAACCTTGAAGACTTTGAAAAAGACAATAGCGAGGTTGAACCGGTTGGAAGTATCAAAGGGGTTGATACTGATGATCTGGAAGACCTCGAAGAGTATATAGATGCCAGAGACACCATCCTGGTCGATGATAGTGTTTATCATTTGACCCTAACAAGGCTCCACTACTTCAATAAGAAGTTGGTGATCGATTCTTGCCATATAGGCAATTCTCAAATCAAAGCCTTTAAATTTGGATGGGAAACTTTATAAAGTTTCAATGTCTGATAAAATATAAAAACAAAAAAAAAACATAAAACAAAAAAACAAAAAAAAAAAAAGACTCTCTCTCTCTCTCTCTATTATTGAATTTATAAATTCATACATTTTTATACTTATACATTTGTTTTCTTTATTTACTGGAATAAATATACTATATACTTCTAACACTCGTAGTACTTCTGTTTCATAATTAATGAATATAATTTTTTGCAGCCGCATATTTTGACGAATCGAGCGAAAATTTCGCAGGTAATACAAATTACAAGGGTTCCATAGTTTCAAAGGCTGCTAGAATTCAGTTTGATAGTTTGTTCTAAAGACCCAGCTAGCATGATTCTCTATTTCTTTGAAGTATTTTTCCATTGCTCTCTTCTTTCTCATTTCTTTTTTATTTCAAAACCTGTCTTTATCTTAATCATCCTGCGAAGTTTGTGTGTGATTGGAGAATTACCCAATTGGTATGCCATTTGCTGCCAATATATATAACCCGTGATTATTTGTCAGATACCTTTAAGAATTCACATGTAGATATAGTACCAAATCTTCCTTAAAACAAAGGAGTGGGTGATTTAAAAAGGAAACACGTAGATTCCCTTATTCTTCAACCTTGTTGGGGCACCTTGAACAATTGAATTTTGGTGTCAAAAATAGAACCTGAAAGAATTATGGCCAGTTATACAAGCTGAAGAAATAGCCGTCATTGCAAGACATTTACAATTGTTGGGACACAAATTTGGGTAACATTCTGAAAGGGCTGAGTCAAGATCGCTGAGTAATGACCAACCTCATGGCTGCGAACTGATTTTAAAGCCACAGCTTTACCAAACCCAATCTTTTGGTTCTCTCTCTAAATAGAGCTTCTCTTATAAGGGACACAGTCTCCATACCAGGACCTGATGGTTGGAAATGATGTGTCGTACCTTCGGACAGTAAATTGTTGGCCGTCTTAAATAAATTAATAAAAAAAGATTAAAAGCGAATCAATCTAAAACAGATAAAGCAGGTTTAACGTGCTTACTAATAGTAGTAACTCTATATAAACCCAAAAAGTTGCAAAAAGTATTTACAATTTTCAAACCAAACACCAAGATGCCTAAGACAATTGTTACCGGGGCCAATGGGTAAATTGGCCAGCACATTGTCAAGCAATTACTCGAGAAGAACTACACCGTTGTTGGAACTGTCAGAAGTGAAGAAAAAGGTGAACAGTTGGTCAAAGATTTTGTTGGAGACTTTAGCTATGAAGTTATAGAAGATTTTGTCAATCCACGGGCTTTTGATAAGATTTTACAGAAACATTCAGACGCTGTTGGATTCTTTCACAATGCTTCTCCAGCCATATTTGTTAATGATGAAGAAAAGGTTATTTTACCTGCAATTGAAGGAACTAAGAATTTGTTAGAATCGGCCCATGAATACTCCAAAGACCTTAAGAAATTCATTTATACTTCTTCTATGGCTAGCATATTGTCGAAGGAACAAACTAAAGATAGTTTTATCACTGAAGAGACTTGGAATCAAATCGGTAGATATGATTCAACCAATGGTGTTGATGCTTATTTCATTTCCAAAACATTTGCTGAAAAAGCATTATGGGAATTTAGAAAAACCAAAAATCCTAGGTTTGCTGTCAATGCTATTAATCCTGATTACGTGTTTGGCCCACAGGCCTTTGATTCTGGGATTAAAGATACTTTAAACGGCTCAGCCGAAATTGTTAATAGTTTATTAAAATTGAAACCAAACGATCCGATTCCTGAAATGGCTAGTCGTTGTATTGATGTCAGAGACGTAGCCAGGGCCCACATTTACCTTTTTGAAGAAGATGTTTCCGACCAAAGAATCATTCTTTCTGACGAAGCCTTCGCCAGTCAATTGGTATTGGATCTTATCCATAAGAATTTCCCTGAGTTGGATTATTTACCAAAGGGTAATCCAAGTACTACTGCTAAGGTGTTGGAAGAATTGCCAAAAGTTGATAGTACCAAATCAAAAGCTATGGTTGGCCCTTATATTTCCATGGAACAAAGTATAATTGAAACCGTCAAACAGGTTCTTGACAATAAACCTACAGCTTGATAAGTAACTCTCACCAAATAAGTAGAGGGGACAAAGACGCCCAGTATATATGCCCATAGACTAATTACATGATTTTACTAGAGACTAAGAGGTTAATTATGCGTTAAACATATTATTTGATAATACAAGTCAGACTATAAGACTATTCAAAACTGAAAGTATAGACGATGTTTGTCTATAAAGTGACACCAGTGTTAACATACACGGCCTTGGCTTGAGTATAATGTTCCAAACCGTATTCACCTAATTGTCTACCCACACCAGAAGCTTTAACCCCTCCGAATGGAACGTGGTAATCGGAATCATTAGAAGAGTTGATCCAAACCATACCAGATTCAATGTCTCTGGCCATGGTATGAGCCACAGTAATGTCTTTGGTGAAAATGGCAGCACCTAAACCATAATCAGTTTGGTTAGCATATTCAATGGCTTCTTCATCAGTCTTGAATTTACCACAAGATAACACAGGACCAAAGATTTCTTCATTAACAATTCTCATATCTGGTTTGATATCCGCAAAAATGGTTGGTTTAATAAAGAACCCTTTTCCTAATTCTTTTTCTTCATTTCTTTCCCCACCAGAAACAACTCTGGCCCCTTCTTCTTTCCCAATTTCAATATATTTCAAAATCTTTTCGAATTGCATCTTGGAAACTTGAGGACCAACCACCATTTTATCATCGAAAACAGACCCTTGTAAGTAATCTTCTTTGACGTGAGCAGCCAATTTAGTCAAGAATTCTTCATATATATCTTCATGAATATAACATCTAGAAGTAGAAGTACACACTTGACCTTGGTTAGAGAAAATCCCAATGGCAGCCCATTTCACAGCTTGTTCAATATCACAATCAGCTCTTACAACCAAAGGAGATTTACCACCACATTCCAAAGTAACAGCCTTTAAATTGGAAGCAGCAGCCTTTTGGATCATTTTACCAGTAGCAGTAGAACCAGTGAAAGAGATCTTATCGACCTTCATGTGAGAAGCCAAAGCATTACCAGCGACTTTACCTTCACCAGAGATAACTTGGAATACCCCAGGAGGGAACCCAGCTTTCTTGAATAAAGTAGCCAAGTATAACATGGATAAAGGAGTGATTTCAGAAGTTTTCATGATAGAAACATTCCCAGCAGCCAAAGCAGGAGCCACACACCAAACACCCATTAACAAAGGATAATTCCATGGGATAATATGACCACAAACTCCAAGTGGTTCATGAACGGTGTAACACAACTTATTAGGATCATTTTGAACCACCAGTCCGTGAATCTTATCAGCCCAACCAGCGTAGTATTTAAACACACCAATACATTCATCAATGTCAAAAACAGCATTTTGATTTTTAGTTTTACCAGAATCCCAAGCTTCCATGGACCCTAATAATTCCCGTTCTTCTTGTAACAATTCAGCCAATTTGTATAACAATTCTCCTCTTTCAACCCCAGAAGTTTTCTTCCAAGACTTGAAAGCAGTTCTGGCGTGGTCCACAGCAATATCTACATCTTCTTCCTCGGCACAGTAGACAGTACCATTAACTTCACCAGTTTGAGGGTTAATAGAATCAATGGTTTTACCAGACTTAGATTTAACAAATTCATTGTTAATGAACAATCCAGTAGGTTGGGCAAACTTAGCCCCATCAGCTAAAGTAACGTCGATTTCTAAACTCATATTTGTTAGCAATTGATTTATTTCAATTGAAATTTCAATTGAGTCTACAAATCAGGGATCGCTTACTATTTTATAGTCCTTGGATGCGCTAGGGTTAACTGCCCAATTAGGCATTCAAATGCGAGCGGCCTAACGGTTTCCCAGTGCCTGCGATAAGCCCTGGCCAGGACACACCAGGATTTACTATGGTAGTGCGGATCCGTTGACAGCTTTAGGCCTAATAAAGTTTCTGAGCGGGTTACTTGATTGAGGTATTCGTAGATAAGATAGTAAGAAACATCAAGTGAAATTTTACAACCTTAAGTCTCGAATGAAGAAGGTGTCAAGGCTAGCTGTCAAGCTGTCAATTGACACATATTATGATGAGTCAAACCCCTATGGTTTGGAACTGTTAGTGACTCACGGCTCAGGGCCGCTCTCTGGCTGGAGTTTAAATTCGCAGAAACTGCCAAATTTGAAAAACTCCGTCTTACTTAATAATCATGGATTTGTCAATTTTTGAACAGCAAAGTCCCGCTCACAATGAGTTTAGAAGTGACACGTTCACGACCCCTACCCCTGCTATGGTCCAATCCCTTTGTGCTACCACCTTGGGTGATTCGGTTTACAATGAAGATGCCATGACTCTTAAGTTGGAAGAGAAAGTGGCGGCAATCGCTGGGAAACCAAAAGGATTGTTTTGTGTTAGTGGAACTTTAAGTAACCAGATCGGAGTTAGAACCAATTTGCTCCAGCCACCTTATAGTTTGATTTGTGACCACAGAGGTCATATTTATGTCGATGAAGCTGGTGGTTTACCTACTTTGAGTCAGGTATTACCCAAGCCAGTAGTGCCTAAAAATGGAAATTACTTAACTGTGGAAGACATTGAAGACAACTTCATTGAAGATGATGGGGAAATCCACAGTGCTCCCACCAAATTGGTTTGTCTTGAAAACACTGTCCATGGAATAATTACTCCTGTTGAAGAAATCAAAAAAATCAGTGAATTTTGTAAAGCTCATGGGGCTCGGTTCCATTTGGATGGAGCTCGTTTATGGAATGCTAGTGCTGAAACTGGGGTGCCAATGGCTGAATATTGTCAATACTTTGATTCGGTTTCTTTATGTTTATCCAAAGCTTTGGGTGCCCCAATTGGGTCGGTGTTAGTCGGAGATGAGAAATTCATTGCTAAGGCTAACCATTTCAAGAAACAAGCTGGAGGAGGAATTCGTCAAAGTGGGCTATTAGCTTCCATGGCCATAACTGCAATTGATGAAACTTTCCCTCAATTGAAAAAATCCCACGCAAAAGCTAAAGAATTAGGTAAACTCTGTGAAGAAAATGGAATTGCTTTAGCTCATCCAGTAGACACCAATTTTGTGTTCCTTGACATGGCCAAAAACAAAATGAGTTTGGACTATCTTATCAAGGCGCTGGAAAGAGAAGGAATCAAGCTTAATAGTTGTCGGATTGCTTTCCACTACCAAATCAGTGATGAAAGTTTGGAAAAGGTCAAGAAAGTAGTATTAGAAACCGCTGAATACGCTAAGACTCATCCTGTGGAGTCTAAAGCCAAGATTGTATATTAGGAGAGATTCACTGGAGTCTGACTCCAAGCTATCCTGCTAGATTATGGTTTATAGATTAATAAACTCTTGCAATATTGTAATCAATGAACCTGAGTCATATCACCAGTATCACCATAAAGCACTTTTCGCGAGATTCACATTTCAAGGTTAATGGTCTCGGTAGAGATAGATCACGGCAAAAACCAGTACTTGTTCACGACCTATGTATCTGAGGAGCTTGTGACACACTTACAAGATGATTACAACTTTGAACGAGCGGTGAGGGCAATTTCACACAAAGATCAATTGAAGATACGTAACATTAAACTTCCAGAAATCCGCTACAAACAACTTGTTACCAAACTCTTTCAATTATATGTCATAAATTTGGTAAGGTACCATCGGAGAGGAGAATGTATATTTAAGCCCTGGGAACCGGTGGAGCTTGTGTACAATGAATATGGAAAGCCTGAACTTCGAGATGGTGATATGGCTATTAGTTCAAGCAGTTCAAATAGACTTATTGCCATTGTGGTTCAAATTCACCCGTCTTCAATAGGCATAGATTTGTCCCATAGCCAACAAAGGCTTCTGCCTGAAACATTCATGGACGATTTTGCTGGGGTTTTCTATGAGTCAGAGTTGCAACAGCTTCAAGAGATCAGTAATCTAGATTCTCGGTACTATATATTCAACCAATTCTGGACTTTAAAGGAAGCATTTACAAAGCTTCTAGGGACTGGCTTAAACATTGACTTATCTAAGTTCTACTTTAACTTGAATCACCAGTATATAGATCCCCATAAGGGCAGTATAGACCTTGAGAGTAAATCTATTTGCCAGGAGTATGGGCCTAGCTGGCGACTGGGGATTCAACTTGACGCCCAACAGCTTGACATTACATCTACAGAGTTTCAGTGCAAATCAGCCACCCTTCTACCGACCAGTTTCGAAGGTCTACCGGTGATAGTGTCTATAATAGCAGAAACAGATTTTGAGAGTGTGAGTTATCATATTAATTTCCAAAGTCTTCTTGAGTCAATGGACTAGAGATATTAGCATAGAATATATATTACATTTACACTAGAGGTGTAGACCCTGGACAGAAAGATAGCAGAACAATCTATAACACTAAACAGAGCAATCCAGAACCTCTTAGGACAGAGAGACAATCTCAATAGTGTAGCATATCACATCTCGAATTCGCGTTCTAAGAATCAAAGGACCAGATAAACCCAACTTCAACAGCACCAACACCCGCTACACACCATTGGAAGGACACAAACACGACACGATGAACGGGTTCAGATCTTTGAATCGACACAAGTCATCTTCCAAGTCGTCCTCGTCCTATGGTGGCCAGAAACCGGTCAATACTTTGGCTTCTTCCCAAGAGCCTCCTCCCATAAATATCACTCAGAAGACATCACCTGGGCTTAACCATCCTATAACTACCACAAGAGACACCAAGAACACGTCGGAAGACTGGATAGATCATAAGAAACAGCATAAACAGGCGGTGGTATCGCCTCGAGAGTCTCCTAGCTCCTTAAAGGTTCACAGGCGCCAGGAGTTAAACCTAGGCCACAGAGACAAACTCAAGAACGTGATCCCTACAGTACGACAACCACAAAAGTCTGTGGACCCTGAAGATGACAGTAATGAAGAAACCACAACCACCATACGAGATATCAAGGGACTACCGATGAGTCCTCGACACAGCCGTTTATATGAAGTTCCCAAATGTCAACTATCCATTAAACTGGCCAATAAGAATGGCAGGACTTTCAACTTGGACCCGTCGGTATTACTACTAAACATATCAAAGACAGACGAGTATATGTTTGTCACCAGTCGGAACACAATTGTGCTGCCGTTGGTTATTCATAAGTTTCATCATTTGAACCAACTTATGTTTTCCGAAACTTCCAGCTCTATCTTGTTGGTATTGAAACACGGGTTGGGATATGTGTTGATAAAAAACTTCACTGAACATTCAGAGATGTATAGCTACTGCAAACGAAACAATTGGCCCATGTCTTCGAACCCGGTAACTGAAGCATTTATAGAAGACAAAATGATTGCCATAGATAAGGAACGGTTTTCCAGCAGTCCTGTTGTTGCAAAAGTACGGGAAGAGCCCAAGAGTCTGGGAACAAGCTACCAATTCAAGAAAGTTAATGATTCGGTATCGTCAGTTCCTCCTTCAAGCATGTATCGAGACTCCAAAACCGCTTTAAAATTCTCGGAATTATCCCTTGGTAGTGGACAGCCTGCCACTTATACCCGGTCAGGTAGAACCAGATCTGAGACTAAAAAAGAAATTGATGAGATCAATATAAACTCAAGTGGAGGTCCAAATGGTGAAGATCCTTATATCCCTGGAACTACAGCCCCTGAAGATCAAGTGGTTCCATTGGAGACCCCTGCTCCTTTTGCCCCACCTTTAGAATTCAAATTCTTGGATGGAAAGCCTTTCACAATTGCATACAATGATTTCAAAACCCTTTACAATAACGATTGGGTTAACGATAATATCATTGATTTCTTTATAAGGTATGAGATTGATCGAGTGGTTGAAAAGGGGTTACTTAAAATGTCAGATATTTATACGTTTAATACGTTTTTCTACTTGAAGTTAATCACCAAAAAATCACCTAATGATCTTGAGGAAATTGATTACTATGGGAATATCAAACGATGGTTAACCAAGGTTGATCTATTTAGTTATTCTAACGTGATAGTGCCTATAAACGAGAAGTCCCATTGGTATGCGTGTATTATAGTTGGGCTTCCTGAGTTTTTGCAAAAGGTCAGGAGTCAACAAAGTGCAGAAGAAGAGATCAGTGTCCAAGATGAACCCAAAAACGATAAAGGTGAAGAATCAGATAGCTCAATGGATAAGGTTTTAATAGATTCAGAGAATCTAGACAAGAAGCCAAAAGGATTGAAATACCCCGGAAAGATTAACATCTTTGTGTTTGACTCGTTGAGTCAGAAACATGGGGGTCTTCTCAAGCCATTCAAGAGGTTTTTAATTGATTATTGTAAGGAAAGATACAACCTTTCAATCGATACCAAAGATATTGTGTTCCGACAAACGAGAGTCCTTAAACAAAATAACTTCAATGATTGTGGAATCCATGTAATTTATAATATTCGCAAGTTTTTAAATAATAGAGACGAGTGTTTAAGAATCTGGGACCGGAATGAGCCAGGATTCAGAAACTTTTTCAAGAGTTCAGAGAGATCTCGAAAACAATTAATTGATCTTTTATTGACGTTGCACCAGAAACAAGAAGGGACTTCAGGGACAAATGATGATGTTACCCCCAAGGAAGCCACCAATGAAGGAAAAGAACTGGATAATAACCAACAAAGTCAAAAAAGTAAGACACCTGAATCAGAGTCTGGAACCAACACACAACCTAATAAGGAATCTGATTCCAGTCATAAAGTAGAAAGCGATAGCTCTGATGGGGAAGTGGAATTATTGGACTTCCGAGTCACTAATCCCGTGAGAGTTGATCTGATCAGAGTTGGGGGCCGGAGACCTGTTAAGCGTCTTCAGGTGACAATTCCCATGAAAAGTTCAGGGCCCAGTTCGGCCGGGTCCGATATTTTTGAGTTTGAATCCAGTCAGGAAACAGTAAACCACCATAGCAAGGAACTGGGATCCAATGGCCACACAAAATCCATAGAACCACAAAGCCAAATGGGCCCAGAACATAAAGTGGTGGCACAAATGTTTGAACAAATAAAGAAGTATGAATCCGGCAAGAGTTTAAAGAATAGATCCTTAAGAAGAAATGATGAAATACGCAATGGAATATCCGAAACCACTACGTTGTTGTTGAATAGTCTCTTCTCCCAACCAAGGCAAACCTTTACGAATGAGCAATTGAATGAGATTCTAGTGTTTAAAAAGCTGATAAATGGGTTGGAGTTCATCCCAGAGAACATGTTATTGTTGGAAGCGTTTTTGACGTTTCGGCGGAAGTTTCGAAATATTCCAGGACCAAATGATGAAGTGTTTAAGATCAATCATGATCAGGGAGTGATAAAGGAGCCCAAGATCGAGGTAACTGACAAGGTCAATGACAAGGTTAATGAAAAAGGAGTAAATAACCAAGGAGTCAATGAGACCATATCGGTAGAGGATTCAAAACCAAAAGACAGCATAGAGATAGACAAGGTGGAACTCTATGAAGTAGAGTCACAATCATCACAGCCGCAGCCGCAAGAACATACAAAAGACCCAGAACCTGGTCTAAAAATCAAACAAAACTCTGTCAATGAAGATGTCAGCATCATTACAGACCCATACGCTGCCGGGATAAGAGTCAAATCGGCCAAACAGGGCTCGTTCAGTCCGCCGCCACGGACGCTTCGGAGTGGATCCGACCTGTCACTGGCCAAGAGAAGACGGCTCTCATAGCATTACATAGCATCAGCATATATGAACATCTACAAGGATAATATATGAGAATAGTAGAGTGAGTAGTAGTATATGAGAAAGTATATGAGCATAGTAAAGTGAGTGCGAAATCTCCACAATTAGGATTCTACGGATAGCATGCTGGCACCACCATTACCGTCCAGAGACCACCACGACGGGGTGATTGATGAGGTCGTCGACCAAGCGGTCGACCAAGCTCTGGGGAACTTGAAAGGGTTAAGTATTGGAATCCCAAACGCCGGTGCTACGCTTGAGAATGATGAGAGTTTATTGAGTGTATTAAATAAAAGACAATTGGAAACCTATGCCATGGCGGTGATGAATGAGTCTTCAGATATATTTGCCGTCAAGAGCTTGTCCAATGAAACCATTAAACACAAAATCGATGAATCTGTGGCGGATGAAGCCGGCAACAGTGAACAGTATTGGAAACAAGCGTTATTACAAGACGCACCAGAGAATCCATTTGGTAGAGTCAACCAGGATGGACAGTTGATGAAACAGTTGGTAGCTGGATTACCTGAAGCTATAAGAGGAATTGTGTATTTGAAGTTATTTAATGTGCGGTATCAGTTAACTAAAGACCGGTATCAAAACCTTTTAAAGAAATCCCAATTGGCGGAAATTAATTCGAAGCCAGAGGTTATAAAAGATCACAAGATAAGAGATGCAGTGTTTGTGTTTAACTATTACATCACCGAGGTGTTGTCTTCAAACATCAATAAGTTGGATATTATAAATAATAACACCGGCAATGATTCAGAGATAATCAGCTCGAATATCACGGAATTATCGGTCCAATTAATTAAGAGGTTTGGTCAAGTTCTTGACTGCATTGAGTCCACCACCGACCATTTACAACTGGAAGAGATATTTTACATATTTCTAAAGCTCAATAAATTGATAAGTAATTGGAATCTTTCGGAGTTAATTTATGAAATTAATAGGGCTTTGGAAGACTTTATTCCCCAAAGCTTTGTTCATATTTCTAAACAAGGAATACAAGTTTCCCAATTAATTAAACAAGAAATCCATGATTTTTTCCCTCATTTACCAGCCAAAGTCCTGATAAAGATCTTGGATATGATAGTTTTCTATGGGTTTGCGGTATTCTGTCAAGTGTTTGTGTATTTATTCCAACAAAACAGCGATAAAATCAATAGTTTGGATGGTGACCAACTAGCGGAGTTTTTATTCAGTCAAGAGTTTTACCAGGCCATCGATGGAGACAAGTTATTTGAATCTATTACCGAAATCGAGCCGTGTATAATCAAATATGAAAATGAGTATTATTTGATTTATATGAACTCATTGAACAATAATAATAATGAATTAATTAATGCCAAAGAGATAAATGAAGAGTTAAATAAAACCATCACCCAACTCACGTCGGAAATTGATAACTTATCTTCAACTCATGATGAAATCCTCTCCCAACAAGCTACTTTTGAGCAAGATATCAGCAAGAACCAAATGATAAATGATGAGTTGACGGAGAAACATAGCCAGCTACAGGCGAAATTCAACCAATTGACCATGAAGGACAACTTGACCAATACCATCAAGGCTAATAAGGAGTTTTCTGATGGGAATGCTGAATTACAGGCACAAATCGACCAATTGAAGGAGAGTGTTCGGGTGAAGCAGGAGAAGTTGACTAAATACGAGCAAGTTAAGAGTGAATAGGATAATGTATGGAACTAGATATTAGGGATCTCACCGTAGTTGGACTTAGTCACCGTAGCCAGCCGTACTTGGCCGTAGGCGGTAGTATAGCACAGGCTACGGCACCGACCTACGCCGTGTGGGCCGAAGTTCAACCAAAGCGCATCTCATCGTAAATCGTAAAGCGTAATCACACAATACACACAATACTGCCGCACAGATTGTCTCACTATTTAAGGCACAGACTTTCCCAAGGAGACTTTATCCTAGTAAGACAAGTAAGAGCTAAGAGCTTAGAACTAGAAGACCTAAGCTAGAAGATGCTGGTAGGAATTGTGGGAGCAGGGATTGTAGGATGTGTGGCTGCTTTAGCCCTAGAATCAAAAGGGTATCAGGTGACATTATTTGAACTAAGAGAAGACCCCACCAAAGGAGACGGAAAGATGAAGAACTTACGGTCCATCAACTTATCTTTAAGTAGCCGAGGTATCAATGCTTTGAACTTGGTCGACAAGTCCATCACCGACGGGATCTTGAGCCAATGTGTGCCGTTAAAAGGCAGAATGATTCATGATAAGTCTGGGAAGAAACAAGAGTCTCAGAAGTACGGATTGTTTGGAGAATACAACAATTCAATTGACAGAGGGTTGTTGAATAAGTTGTTGATAGAAGAAGTCAAAAGACGGGGTGTTCGGATGTTATTTAACCATCGGTTGGTGAATATGTCAAACACCCTGACCCCCAGATTGGTATTTGAAACTGGTGAAGCAGACAAACCAGAGTTTGAATTCGACTATGTGATTGGCTGTGATGGGTCCCATTCTCAGTTCAAGTATCAGTTACAAAAGGGCATGAGAATGAACACCACTCAGAATTATATTGACATGCAATATATGGAGCTTTATATTGCCCCAAAGACAAATGGTTCCTCAGAGCTGGTGTTGGACAAGTACAAAATCGACCCAAACCATTTACACATATGGCCTCGGGACAACTATATGTTGATTGCGTTGGCCAATCTGGACGGGTCATTTACCTCCACGTTCTTTAGTGGCTGGTCTTTGATAGAATCTATAAAGAGTTCTGCTGAGTTTGTGGACTTTTTTAGAAAAAACTTCCCCGATGCCGTAGACCTTTTGGGAGAAGCCCAATTGGTTGAAGCGTATGAGAAATATCCTAGAGGTTCGTTAATCCAAACCTCAGCTTATCCATACCATAGTCCTAACCGGAAAGCATTGATTTTAGGAGATGCGGCCCATCTGATGGTTCCTTTCTACGGTCAAGGAATGAATTGTGGGTTAGAAGATGTGACGGTTTTGTTAGAGTTATTGAACGGCAACGGCAATGATTTGTCCCTGGCGTTTGAACAATACTCCCTGGTTAGAAAGAAGGATCTTGATACTATTTGTAAATTAGCCATGGATAATTATAATGAAATGGCTAGTAAAGTGACCAAAACCTCGTTTTTGTTCCGGAAAAAAATCGACTACTACCTTGGGAAATACTGTAATGGGAAATTAGGGTTTCAATGGGTTCCTATGTATTCCATGATCTCGTTTAGACCAGATATTGCTTACTCAAAGGCTGTAGCGTTAGAGGCTAGACAAGACCGGATTCTTAATGCGGTGCAGTACACGGGGATTACGGCGGTGGTTGTGGTGGCAGTAGCCAAGGCCCACCAATGGTGGAGTCGTGCTTAGTATGAAGAATATAGTAATAGATTGTATGGAGCTAGTAGTTAGTATGTAGTTAGTATGGAGCTAGATTGTATAGCATATTGTAGGAGCTAGCAAAAGTCGTGTCCCGCAAGTCATCAGCGAGTGAAAAAAAAAAATGAAAACGGCCACCATCAAACAAAAACCGTCACTGTTCGAACCCAAACTCATCGTGTGGGACAAGACCTTGTAGGCGTTGACAGATAGGGAATAGTCACCCAGAAAACACACATTCCCACCAAAAAACCCCGGCGAAAAACCGGCGAAATAGCGGAAACCTCGCCCCATTTACTACGGCGGCGTACCACCAAAGCATGATACAACAAAACATGATACAACGACAATTACCCAGAGCCGTAAGGATACCCCTGTGGCAACTTAGCACGAGATTGGGCGTGAGAGCTTTCAGCCAGGCCCATGTGTGGCGGAGCGACGCCCCCCAATCGCCCATGAAAGTGTTCTTTGACACCTTCAGAAAAGAAGTGAAAAAGTCCAATGAATTGAAAGAAAACATCAAAGCCTTACAAGATGAGACGGGAAGATTAGGAGAAAGTGATGCGTTCAAAAAGGCCAAAGAAGCTTACGATAGAGCCCAAAAGGGGAGAAGTGCTGCTGGGAAAGTGGCAGGTAAAGCAGCTGAAAACCTTGGAGAAGCTGCTTATAAAGCTTGGGAATCAGAGATTGGGAAAGGAGTTAGAACCGGAGTTAGAACCGGAGCCCAAGCAGCCGATAAAGCGTTTGACCCCGTAAGAAAAACACAAGTGTATAAAGATGTATCTGAAGTTATAGATGATGGAGGATCCACATCATATGGAGGGTTTTTAACTAAAGAACAACGGGAAAAGTTAAGACAAAAGGAGTTACAAGAAAGATTGAAGCAAGGGAAAGTGTGGAGACCTCCTAAGGCCGACGAAGAAAACACTCGTACTGATTTGGTGATGACTGAACATAAAGCTACCGGACCAGGTATGGGAGAAAAATGGGAAAATTTCAAATTAACTAACCCACTTGGGAAAGTATTTGTTAAAATCAAAGAAAATTGGGAAGAATCCGAAAATGGATTAATTTCATTGGTTAGAACCATTGTAGAAAAAGTGGTTGGATTCTTTTCAGAAACTGAACAAGCTAAAGTGGTTAAACAATTTAAACAAATGGATCCAAATTTCAGATTAACTGATTTCCAAAAAACCTTAACCAATTATATTGTTCCAGAATTATTAGATGCTTATGTTAAAAATGACGAAAAGATTTTACAAAGTTGGTTAAGTGAAGCTCCATTTAATGTCTGGAAAGCTACCAACAAGCAATTTGTTCAACAAGGAGTGATTTCTGATTCCAAAATCTTGGATATTAGAGGAGTGGAAGTGGTGACTTGTAAGTTATTACAACCAAGTGACGTTCCGGTGATAGTTGTTAGTTGTAGAGCTCAAGAAATCCATTTGTATAGAAACGTTAAGACGGGTAAGATTGCGGCTGGAACTGAAGATAACATTCAATTGAGTACTTATGCGTTGGTGTTAACTAGAAACCCAGAAGAATTTGATAATGAGATTACTGATGGGTGGAAGGTACTTGAGTTTGCCCGTGGGGGGTCCCGGCCATTCCACTAATCGATAGGGTCGCCTAGCTCCATTGCCTAGCACTGTAAATAGAATAAACGTAGAGTTGAGTTGTGCCAGTAAGGCTAGTGTAGTGAAGGCTAGTGTAGTAAAGGCTAGTCAATGTCACGTGAGGGTCATCACGTGAGTAGTAGGCGAGTGTGCTGGCGCACACTCTACGCGAGTGAACAAATCAGCAAAACAATATCACAATATCATGAGTGACAGTATCGCCAGTAAAGAAGAGGTCACCAAAGTGTTCGCCAGGTTGAAACAACATCCTGATAACCAGGTCTGTTTCGACTGTGAGAACAGAAACCCCACGTGGACTTCCATCCCCTTTGGTATCATGTTATGTATGGAATGTTCTGCCGTCCACAGAAACTTGGGAGTTCATATCACGTTTGTTAGATCATCTAATTTGGATTCCTGGCAAAGAATCCAATTAAGAAACTTCAAGTTCGGGGGCAATCACGTGGCCAAGGAGTATTTCCGGAAACACGGCGGGTCCCAGTATTTAAATAAATCTATTGAAGCTTCTAGTAAATATAATTCCAGTGTGGCGAAGAAGTACAAAGACAAATTGAAATCCAAATCGGGAGAAGACGCTATCAAACACCCTGATCTCGTGACCTTGGATGATTTACAAGATTCTAGTTCTTTGTCGTTGGACGAGAGTGGAAATGGGTCTGAAACTGATAATGATTTTTTTTCCAATTGGTCTAAACCGGTGAATTCTACGCCTTCTCCTTTGAATTCTAGGTCCAATACTCCGTCTGGGTCCACTGATGATTTGAGTAAGAAAACCACTCCTGGACCTAGAATTTCCCGGTTAAATCGGTCTACTTTAGGCCAAAATGGGGCTGCTGGACCTAAGAAATCGTCTATTTTATCCAATAAGGGCAACGCTCCAAGAAGTTCAAGATTACAAAACAAAAGAATCAATAAAACCGCTGGAGAAGAAATTGATTTCGATGAGATTGAAAAAAAGGCCAAACAAGAGGCTGAAGAAGCAAAGAAATTGGGATATAATCCTCATGAAGAAGCTGAATCGTTTCCTAGTGTTAACAATGGGGCTAGTACTACCAAAGTTAGTGCTGAAGATAAACCTACGGGGTTATCTTTAGGAAATAGCAGTAAAGAAAAGGAAAAATTGGCTCCAGCTCCTATAAAGGAAACGGCCCAACAATTCCAACGGTTAGGATTTGGAATGACTATGGGAGAAAATAATCCAAATGCTGCCAAAGCCAATAATAAAAAGTATCAAGAAGTGAAATATACTGGAGAAGTTAGTAATAAATATGGAACTCAAAAGGCGATTTCATCCGATGAATATTTTGGTAGAGGACCAAGATTTGATGAAGAAGCCAAACAAGAGGCTAAAGCCAAGTTACAAAACTTCAACGGGGCTCAAAGTATATCTTCTCTGTCTTATTTTGGAGAAGATGAAGAGCAAGCTCGGATGCAAAGAGATCGGGCTACTAGTGGGACATTTGGAGATTTGGAATCGAGTGCTAGGGAATTTGCATCCAAGTTTTCGGGGAATGCTAATCAAGATATTGATGTTTTGAAGGATGCGTTGGAGGATGGTGCTAATAGAGTGGGGTCTTATTTGAGAGACTTTTTGAGGTAGACTAGTTCCAGCGCAGCTGGGAATAGGCTACACTGAGATTGGCCTGACCTAGCCTGGACCCGGCCTGACCTAGTCGTAGCAGGGCCACCAGGCCATTTCTGGACCTTGTCGGTCCAGAAATGTCCAGGCGTGGCTGAAGAACAATAGTACTACGCGTAATAAATATGTTAAAATACTGTAAAAATAATGTAGGGCGTAGGGCGTAGGCCCAGGGCGGGCCCAGGGCGGACCAAGCCTAAGGCGGAGCTAGGACCTCTGGGCCGGCGTCCGGGCTGACGGCCGGGCTTGGACGGGGTTGACGGGGATTGCCGGAAGAATCTGGGCTTTGGTGCTAAAAAATAAGGCGAGGCGGGAAAATGGGCAGACGAGCTGGGCCGAGCTAGGGCGGAAGGACGCGTCATTCGCACGAAAAAGCGCAGGCCCAAAATACTGGTGGAAAAACCCTCTAAACCGGACCTGACCTAATTCAGAACCAGGACGCACCCTCGGAAGTAGGAAGATCGTGCGATACTTGGCCCAAACCGGTTACGATAGAAGTCCGATTCCCCCATCTCGCAAAATAAGGTTGTTCGGTGTGGGGACATTTGATAATTAAACTATGACAAGGAGGGGTAACTCCATCAAACGGCACTTTGGGAAGTTACAACAGTTACAAAACCTCAGACACCATTTGCAGGAATATGGGGTAAATCCTGATAGGACATTTGTCGCGACGTGGCTGGTGCCCAGACACTCTCTGAATCCGGACACACCTCTCATTAACAAAAGTGGGATTTTTTAATGAGCTCATAGTAATTAAGAATGATGAGCTCATGGTAGGTGAATGAAATGATGAGCTCATGGGAGGATGATTAGTATTGGGGGCTAGATATAATAGGATAATTACTAATCATACAATATGTCGATAAATATATATATTTCCAGGATATCCCGTTTTATAGGAACCCCTTGATTTTACTATTAGAAATGTCTTCTTTTGATAGTCCCATACACTATGGACTTTTGGGTTAGTGATACCTTCATTAACAGGACAATCCCCTTATTACCAGGACAGTCCCCTTATTATCAGGACAGTCCCCTTATTATCAGGAGAGAGTTGCCCCTCACCCCTTACTAACGGGAAGTGTGTACCCCCCAAAGCGTGCACCAGCAATTTTCGGAGTAATTGTGAAGGATGATGTAAGGAGGCCACCGAAGATCCCACAACCAATTACATCATAGGCCCAATCTCGCCAGAACCCTTGGTAAGTTCTTCCGAAAATCTCAATTTTCGGCACAACTAGATCTCCCGGATTGTCTCACCGGCTTATAATTTATTCTGATGATGCAATGGTTTTATTTAGGGAAACATACGATGACGGGTTCACCTTAAGGTTTGTTGGTTTCATAGTGAGTTTGGACTGGTCCCGGTAGCACAGACCTTTTCTTGGAGCAACAATAACCCCAACTTTTTAGATGACCTTCCTGCGACTACTATTTCCTAATTAGCCGGGGGTAAGTGTTGCGGTTTGGACGGGTTTTTGGTGATAGAGAGGGTTTTTGGCGATAGAGAGGGTTTCAGTTATCAGGATCGGGAGGACCAATTTGGATCTGTAATTACATGATGATCGCACCTTCGGTTATCAGGACGCTTTGTTTTGGCGGTTGAGTTACGTCACCCATCAAGAGCATTGGCTTTCTGGCTTACTATCGAACCCCAGAACATTATGTAACGAATGAGGAGATATGGTGGGGGGAGACGCTGGGGATACACCGGGCTCGCAACCAACAAACCAGGCACGAGTTCCGGGGGTGTGACGGCGCTCGCAACCGAGATTTTTCCTTTTTGGAAGAGTTTTGTACTGGTTACAGAGGCGTTTGATAGAGACATCCTGGTAACAGAGCCCCATCCTTGTAAGAGAGACATTCCTGATAAGGGAGGTATTAAGATTTATATTCATTTTTATGTTACCACATTATCTCCAACTTCCTGGTGATAATAGATTGATCAGTTTCCCAGATATTTCAAATCTTCCAAGCCTATCTACCCCCATGACCTATCTCCATACTCATCACTCACTCCAGACCTAGCAGGCCCCAGATCTTGTTATGGAACTCTGACTAGTACGGCGCTAAACAAATATGCTGCGAAATTCTTGGAACCAAAAACCAAGAAAAAAGTATTGGCAGCTTCCAGTCAAGAATTCTTACCTTTGTGCTAACGGGATGCATACCTTTGTGTTAACAGGATGCATAATATGGGGAGTCAAGAATTCTTACTATCAGGATTGTTTGATTGTGGGGACTAACCCCCTCTAAACCAAACCCCAGAACTATAAATAAGCAGCCATCTCCAGGTTTTTTCCCACCAGATCTTTAAATATAGCAATGAGTGACGATAAAGTGCCAGAAAACGTGCCTCAAACGGAGGTGACTGAGACCTTGGCTAAAGAAGGATTGTTTGACCATAATTCTTCTTCTTCTGTATCAGTTGAAGATAAATCTAAAGTACCTGCTGACTTGGAAAGTATTCATTCTCTGTTGGCTGAACCAGGCCATGGGGAAAAAGGGAACATTTTGTCCCAATATTCTGAAAAACAAGTCATGCAAATGGGACGGAATTACGCTTCCAAGAATGGTTTGGATCCGGATTTATTTGCTAGAGCCGCTGCCTTGGCTAGAATTCCAGCGGAATTTAATTCCATGTCTTTCTTAAGTGAAGCCGAAAAAGAAGGGCTTAATAAAGAAGCCACCAAGAAATTGCATGTTCCATGGAAATTATTCCAAGTCATTGCCTTAGGGTCTATGGCTGCTGCCGTGCAAGGGATGGATCAATCTGTGATTAATGGGGCTACCATTTACTACCCAACCGAATTAGGAGTTGCTTCTATGAAAAATGCTGATTTGGTCGAAGGGTTAATTAACGGGGCTCCATATTTGGCTGCTTCTTGTATTGCTTGTTGGACCTCTGATTTCTGGAACCGGAAATTAGGAAGAAAATGGGTCATTTTCTGGACTTGTCTTGTGTCTGGACTTACTTGTGTGTGGCAAGGGTTTATTAATAACTGGTGGCATTTATTTATTGCCAGATTTTTCATGGGTTTCGGGGTTGGGATTAAATCTGCTACCGTTCCTCCTTACGCTGCTGAATGTACTCCTAGACAAATCAGAGGGGCTTTGGTTATGTTGTGGCAATTCTTTACTGCCGTTGGTATTATGTTTGGTTACGTGGCTTCTTTAGCTTTCTATACCGTTCCAGACAGAGGAATCAGTTACGGATTAAACTGGAGATTAATGTTGGGATCTGCTGGGATTCCTGCTTTTATTGTCTTGTTTCAAGTGCCATTTGTTCCAGAATCTCCTAGATGGTTGATGGGTAAAGGTAGACATCGGGATTCTTTTGAATCGTTGGTTCAGTTAAGACACGATCCTATTGCTGCCGCTAGAGATTGTTTCTACCAATACGTGTTGTTACAAGAAGAAGGATCTTATGAAGTGTCATTTTTCAAGAAACTCTGGGAAATGTTTACCGTGAGAAGAAACAGAAACGGGGCTTTTGGAGCTTGGATTGTTATGTTTATGCAACAATTCTGTGGTATTAACGTTATTGCTTACTATTCTTCCTCCATTTTCATTGAATCTGGTTTAGGAACCAGAGAAGCATTGATTGCTTCTTGGGGGTTCGGTACCATTAACTTTATGTTTGCCATTCCTGCTTTCTATACCATTGATACTTTTGGAAGAAGAAACTTATTGTTAACCACTTTCCCCTTGATGTCATTGTTCTTATTAATTACTATGTGTGGATTCTGGATTAGTATGGACGAAAACCCTAACGGAAGAGTTGCATTAGTTGCATTTGGGATTTATATTTACGCCGCCGTTTATTCTTCTGGGGAAGGGCCAGTGCCATTTACTTACTCGGCTGAAGCTTTCCCATTATATATCAGAGATTTGGGGATGGGATTTGCTACGGCTACTTGTTGGTTCTTCAACTTTATCTTAGCTTTTACCTGGCCAAGATTAAGAAATGCTTTCACTCCACAAGGGGCTTTTGGTTTCTATGCTGCTTGGAATATCGTTGGGTTCTTTTTGGTGTTATTCTTCTTACCTGAAACCAAGGGTTTAACTTTGGAAGAATTAGATGAAGTGTTTGATGTTTCCTTGAGAAAACACGCTTGGTATAGAGTTAGAGAATTCAATAACAAGGTGATTCAAAGAGGTGTTTTCAGAAGAAAACTCGACGACATTGAACCTTTGTATGAACATCAAAAGAGAATGGCTGTTACCAACCCTGTGTGGAATGACAAGACCGAAGTGTCGCATGTTGAATAGACGCGTATATAATGACTAATATAAGCTTGTGATAGGAACCTAGGTGGCCAGGGCCGAAGGCACGGTCGCCTTAGCACCACATCTAGCACCAAATCTAGTACCCTTAGCACCACAACTCCCTTAGCACCACCGATTCATTTCCTTGGTCCAGGTTCAGCTCACGCATTTTGCACCCAAAAATGCCAAGACGGATTAGACAGGTTTTTGACACCCTTCATAGATCCAGATGTCGCGACATGGTGCGCGCACGCCCGGCTAATGTGGTTGGTTGTTGTCTGGGGAAGCGAACCGGAACTACAAAAGAGGGGGTATTTTCAATGGAGGTTTCGGGATATGTCGTCATCCACTAGATTTACGTTGTACGGCGCAACCTAGAGTATGGGTATATCTCCACAGATAGTGAAGGTTGCTCATCCTATTTGGACAGGTTTGACCAGGTCTGTATCTCCCAAATAGTTCAGGAACCGTGTCTGGACCACAAGATGTTAGTATCTAGGGGCTCCCCAGTGAGCCCCCTAGATGGCCCTGGAGTTCCAGGCTCAGCACCTACAACGCCTCAGATAATCCCGCCAAAGATTGTCCTGCCAAAACAGGATTGTCCCGAATGTGGCATGTCGCAGAATGTCTACTTCCGAGGGGCCCAAACGCTCACAACCACAACAAGCTGCTAAAACGCCAAAAAACCTCTCTTGCCAAATATTCTGGAAACTGGGGGTGCAGAAAAGGTGGGGTCCTGGCACTATATATAGCCCAGGATTTCCCCCGTTTCTGGTTTTATTTCTGCTGTTTCTTTAGCTATTCAGTTCTTTACTCAGTTCTTTCTTTGATTGTTATTTGTGCTGGTAAGAATGAGTACTGATAGTAATATCGATAATCCCGTGGCCGCTACCGGTCACGAGGACGAGTTGATGACAAAAGATCACGATGTATCGTCTTCCTCCTCTGCTGAAGGGAAGATTGAACCTAGATCCAATGTGCCTGCTGACTTGGAAAGTATTCATTCCAAGATGGCTGAACCGGGTCAGGGGGAAAGAGGGAACATTTTATCCCAATATTCTGAAAAACAAGTGATGCAAATGGGGAGAAACTATGCTTCCAAACACGGCTTAGACCCTGATTTGTTTGCTAGAGCCGCTGCTTTGGCTAGAATTCCAGCGGAGTTTAATTCCATGCCTTTCTTAAGTGAAGAAGAAAAAGGTGGACTCCACAAAGAAGCTACCCAAAGATGGCACGTTCCATGGAAATTATTCCAAGTTATTGCCTTAGGATCTATGGCTGCTGCTGTGCAAGGGATGGATGAATCGGTTATTAATGGTGCTGTGTTATATTATCCTGACCAATTAGGGTTGACTGGAATGAAAAATGCTGATTTGTTAGAAGGGTTAATCAATGGAGCCCCATATTTATGTTCATCAGTGATTGCTTGTTGGCTTTCTGATTCTTTCAATAGAAAATTAGGAAGAAAATGGGTTATTTTCGTCACGTGTTTTATTTCTGCTATTACTTGTATTTGGCAAGGGTTTGTTAACACCTGGTGGCATTTATTCATTGCCAGATTCTTTTTAGGATTTGGGTTGGGAATTAAATCTGCCACTGTCCCTGCTTATGCGGCTGAATGTAGTCCTAGACAAATCAGAGGAGCTTTAGTTATGTTATGGCAATTCTTCACGGCTGTGGGGATTATGTTTGGTTACGTGGCTTCTTTGGCTTTCTACAAAGTTCCTGATAGAGGCATTGGTGATGGGTTGAACTGGAGATTAATGTTGGGATCTGCTTGTATTCCTGCCATTATTGTGTTTTTCCAAATTCCTTTTGTTCCTGAATCGCCAAGATGGTTAATGGGTAAAGGAAGACACCGGGACTCGTTTGAATCTTTGGTTCAATTAAGACATGATCCTGTTGCTGCTGCCAGAGACACTTTCTACCAACACGTACTTTTGAGTGAAGAACGTTCTTACGAAGGGGTTTCTACTGTAAGAAGATTATATGAAATGTTTACCGTCAGAAGAAATAGAAATGGGGCTTTAGGAGCTTGGATTGTTATGTTTATGCAACAATTCTGTGGTATTAATGTTATTGCTTACTATTCTTCCTCCATTTTCATTGAATCTGGGTTAGGGGTTCGTGAAGCTTTAATTGCCTCTTGGGGGTTTGGTACCGTGAATTTCGTGTTTGCAATTCCTGCTTTCATTACCATTGATACTTTTGGAAGAAGAAACTTGTTGTTAACTACTTTCCCCCTTATGGGATTATTCTTGTTGATTACCATGTGTGGGTTCTGGATTGATTTGGATACAAACAAAAATGGAAGAATTGGGTTGGTGGCTTTTGGAATTTACGTCTATTCTGCTATTTATTCTGCCGGAGAAGGGCCAGTTCCTTTCACGTATTCTGCCGAAGCTTTCCCATTATATATCAGAGATTTAGGAATGGGGTTCGCCACGGCTACTTGTTGGTTCTTTAACTTCATTTTGGCTTTCAGTTGGCCTAGAATGAAAAACGCCTTTACTCCTCAAGGTGGGTTTGGTTTCTATGCTGCTTGGAACATTGTTGGGTTCTTCTTGGTGCTTCTTTTCTTACCTGAAACCAAGGGATTAACGTTAGAAGAATTGGATGAAGTGTTTGATGTTTCGTTAAGAAAACACGCTTGGTATAGAGTTAAAGAATTCAATAATAATGTGATTCAAAGGGGAATTTTGAGAAGAGATGTGCCAGATATTGAGCCATTGTATGAACATCAAAAGAGAATGGCGGTGACCAATCCCGAATGGAACGAAAAGACCGAGGTGTCCCACGTTGAGTAGATTCTTAGTATGATCATTGATTGATAATAGTAATATATGTAACGATAAACACTTACCACTGTAGAGAACTAGAGCATAACTAGAGCGTAAGTATAGCATTTGGTTAAGTCCAATGTTTTGGTCGGTACACGCCCACGCGCAATTCCCTCCTTCGGAGCCCCGCGTATCACTTTACCCAGATCACAGCTATCACCACTTCTAAACTGCTCCCCTAACACACTATGACCAAAAGCTTGAACCAGGTTTACCTCGCCTACCTCAGCAAGTACCCCCTCCTCACCAAATCCATCACCAGCGGCATTCTCTACGGGCTCAATGAGTCCATTGCCTCAGGAGTTGCTAAAGACTACGGACAATACCGAAGCAAAGCCATTAAAATGGTGATTTATGGAAGTTTGATTTTAACCCCCATTTCTCATACTTTGTATGGAGTTTTGAACAGCGTGTTTAGTGCCAGCGCAGGCGGAAAACCGTTGAGTTTCGTGATGAAATGTCTCCAGATCGTGTCGTCGTTGTTAACGATAACTCCGATCTTATCAGGGATATTCACTAGTTGGGTGTCACTTAATAACATATATAAACCAGAGATCAGTTTGAAAAAAGGGGTTGACAAGCAATCCATAGTTAAGGAATTACAAAATATGGTTTACAGTATAAAAGTGGGGTTAAAGGCGAACTATGGCAAGTTTTTAAAGTCTTCAGTTATCACCAATTTCTCGTGTCTTGTGATAGCCCAGAACTTTCTCCCGCCAGAGTTATGGGTAGTGTTCTTTAATTTGGTATACTTTGTGTTGGGCACAAGTCAGAATATCAAGGTTAAAATGGCTAGCAAGGGAAAGGAAGAGGAGCTTCGCCCGGTGGTTTCAGAACAGGGTTCCCCAGAATAGCGTCCCACTCAATCACACACATTCCCTATCATTCCTATACCAATTTCTACCCCCAATTCCAGTCCCCAATCCATCCCCACACATCCATTCATTAATAGATAATATACACTGAGTTACTATACTGGTTACTAGACTGAATCTCCGGAGCATTCTGAAAATTACACGCGCAGTAAATTCCAGACCAACAGACCACACCCGCACCAGACCGCACTAAACTCCGACCTCTCAATTGCTTTCCACTCCCTATATCTACTTCCCAAAAGACAGTAGTACTAGTTAGCGGGGTAGTAAGAATGATAGGTCGCGTAAGCAGAACGTATTTAAACCAATTGTCTCCTAAACTGTTCAAATTCCATCCAATCAGAACCATGATTACCTCCCAAGCAGTAATGATCAAACAGCATGGCGAACCCAAAGATGTGTTGTTCACCCAAAGTTATGAAATTGACGACGACAATTTAGCCCCTGATTCGGTGATTGTCAAAGTGTTGGGGGCTCCAATCAACCCCAGTGATCTTAATCAAGTGCAAGGGGTTTACCCAAGTCAGCCGGAAAAAACCACCAAATTCGGTACTTCATTCCCTAGTTTCATTGGAGGAAATGAGGGGTTATTTGAGGTAGTAAAGGTAGGATCCAACGTTACGGGGCTTAAACCAGGCGATTGGACTTTACCTTCTACGGTTAACATGGGAACCTGGAGAACTTTTGCCGAATTTAAATCTGATGAAGTATTTAAAATCCCTAGTCCAGCAGATTCTAAAGAGAAGGGATTACCACCTTTAACCATCAATCAAGGGGCTACGTTATCAGTCAACCCGTTATCAGCATATTTCATGTTAACTGGCAACAAAGACATTGAATTGAAGGAAAATGATTGGTTTATTCAAAATGGGGGTAATTCCGCAGTTGGTAAATATGCCTCACAAATGGCCAAAATTATGGGGATCAACTCCATAAGCGTTATTAGAGACAGACCAAACTTGGAAGAAGTGGAAAATGATTTGGTAGAGAATTGCGGGGCCACTCGTGTGATTACCGAAGAAGAAGCAGGTTCTAGAGAGTTTAACAGTACGATTAAAACCTGGATTAAAGAATCAGGGGGGTCTCTTAAACTTGCTTTAAATTGTGTGGGAGGAAAGTCTGCTGCTAACATTGCCAGGAAATTAGATGATAGTGGATTAATGTTAACTTATGGAGGAATGTCCTTACAACCAGTGACATTTCCTACTACTTTACATATTTTCAAGAACTTTACTAGTAAGGGATTTTGGGTCACGAGACTTTTGAAGGAGAATCCTGAAGTTAAGAATGAAACTGTGTTGAAGATTATTGAATGGTACCAGAAGGGAGAGTTAAAGGCCGCTCCTTCGGTGGAGAATAAGGCTAGTGGAGATTTGGCAGAGGTGTTTAAGAGGGGGGTAGAGAATTCGAAACAGGGGAAGCAGTTAATAACTTTTTAACTGGAGCGTTAGCTCCAGGTAAACCCACAAAAACCTATTAAAACCTATTAAAACCTACTAAAGCCGTATCAAATCATATTAAAACCTACTAAAATCGTATCAAAACACCATCAAATAGTAAGTATTGCTATCACTATTTAGTAAATATCAACTGCTAGTATTATCCAGGTTATTGTAGTAGCACCAATCCCCTTCATATGATTTATATCTAAAGTTTAGTGTGAAGTATTGCAGCCAAAAGGAACAGCGGAACAAACCTCCGGAATCGGATCCCAGGGTCGTGCGCAGCCCCATTTATTTGACTCTCCTACGGAACAGTAATTAACCCAAACCCCAGCCAATACCAGTCAAAGTCCCACCAATGGCCCCAAAAACAACTCTATAGTACGCTGCCAGCCCGTACCATCTCCCTGCCACCGCTACCACCGTCCTACCCCTTCCCCGGCCCGGAATCGCTTGCCTTTCTCGTCAGGCTCGGGCCAATTCCATGCACCCCAGAGACTCTCGCTCGGGGGATTCCGCGTTATCGATCTTGATAAGAATATATATAGACAAAATCCACTTTTTTTAACTCACTACCATACTACCACACTAGTCACCTCCAACAAACTAGTGCCACCGCCAACAAACTAGTACCATACGCTAGTACCAATACCACCACCACTAGTACCAGAACTAGCCAAAACTAGCACTTTCTACCGCCATTTGTACCGCCATTTGATCCATTTATTCATCGTGATATGTCCGGCGCCTTAAGTTCCTCCAACGTGCTCCTCGGCGACCTCCAGCCCGCCACCATCTTCTTCTCCCTTGAATCCGGCAAGGTGATCCATATTGTCAAGCGAGTGGTGGATAAAACCGACCCGTTGTTAGAGCTTTATGATGTAAAGCCCGGCCAGTACAAAGATGTATCGCCACTCGTGGTGATGCCCGGGCTTGTGGACGCCCACGTCCATTTGAATGAGCCCGGGCGGACCGAATGGGAAGGGTTTGCTACCGGGACCCAAGCCGCTGCCGCCGGTGGGGTTACTACCGTGATAGATATGCCGCTAAATGCTATTCCTCCTACCACCACCATAGCCAATTTCAACCTTAAGATCAACGCCGCCAAGGGCCAGACCTGGGTCGACGTAGGGTTCTGGGGTGGCTTGGTTCCAGACAATTTGGAGTCGTTAAAACCGTTGATTTCTATGGGAGTTAGAGGATTTAAATCATTTTTGATTGAAAGTGGGGTAGAAGAGTTCCCTGCCATTACTCCCAAACATATCTTACGGGCCATGAAAGAAGTGAATGGGTTATCTACTTTATTGATGTTTCACGCTGAAATGCAACCGAATAAGGCTCAAGGACCGATTTTAATGGTAGACCAAGTGGCTGATCTGACTCCTAAATTGGTTCCTAATGAGAACAGACCCAATTTCTTCTTCCACGACAGTAGTATGGAGAATATCGACCGATATTTGGCGTCTGATATCGACGAAATCGAAGAATCTGACTCGCTTACGCCTCCAGATGATAATATTCCAGACACGGATTCTATGGGGGTTTCAACCGATGCCATTGAAGACGTTAATATTGGAATGTCTGCTTCATTTATCAATAGAGCTCCTAAACCAGTGGTTAAGTTGTTAAGTGATAATAAGTACGATTTCCATGACCATGAAAACTGTACGCTTCCTCATAATCACGCTGGGTCCATTGACCATTCGGTGTTGTCGGATGAACAGGCCAAAGCATTGGCTAAATCGCCTTATTTGGTGGGGTCTGAGCCGATTTATGGGAAATTTGCCAGAATGGCTCATCACCATGAAAACCAGGATCATGATCTTACTACTCAAGAGATTTTGGCCCAGCACGATAAGGACCAAGACCCTACCTCTCCATTATTAATGGCTCAAAAGGAAGATCAATTATTGGCAAATGTGGATCCTACCACTTACGCCGCCTTTTTGGCTTCTAGACCCGATAGTTTTGAAACTACTGCCATTGCCGAAATCATTAATTGTTCTACCATGATTCCTACGGTTCCGTTACATATTGTTCATTTGGCTACCCATGAAGCCATTCCTTTAATCAGAGCTGCTAAGGCGAAAAACTTACCTATTAGTGCTGAAACTTGCTTCCATTACTTGTCATTATACGCCGAAAACATCCCAAATTGTTCTACTCACTTCAAATGTTGTCCTCCTATTAGAACAGATGATAACAGAAGATTATTATGGAAAGGATTAAGAAATGGTATTATTACTACGGTAGTATCAGATCATTCTCCTTGTACTCCCGAATTAAAAGGGTTGGAAAGAGGGGACTTTTTTGAGGCCTGGGGTGGGATTTCTTCCGTAGGGTTTGGATTACCGATTTTATATACTGAAGGATTGAAATTATCCCCACCAATTACTATGGCAGAAATCAGTAAATGGTGTTCTTGGAACACTGCTAAACAAGTGGGATTATCCCATAAAAAGGGGAAGATTGCCGTGGGATACGATGCTGATTTCCTTATCTTTGATCCTGCTATAGAGTATACTATCAACAACCCCAAGACATACTTTAAAAACAAGTTGACGGCTTATGATGGCATGAAGTTTAAGGGGAAAGTTGTGGAGACTATTGTTAGAGGGAATTCGGTGTATGCTTTGAACAAGGGCCATAGTAACATTCCTTTGGGTAAGCTTATATTAGAGCCTAGAATTGACTAGACCCCACCTCGCACTAGAACATCCACACATATAACACATCCACACATATAACACATCCACATTCGTCACATTAACATTCATTAAATAGAGTAGTATAGAGATATATTAGAGATTTTGCAGCCAAATGCGCGTGTTTGGATTGAGAAAACATCCTTACACCACGCCATTATTATTCCAAATTTTATTCCTATATCCATACCGTAGACTAGATCATTACATAACATAAAGGGCTAATACTGTACTGAAGTAAAGTATTAGTGGTAGTACTAGAGATAGTACTAGTGAAGTGCTAGTACCAGACTAGCACTTGATTATCTCGAAATCACTTGATTATTTCGAAATCACGTGATTACTTCGTAATCACTTTGGCCAGATTCCGGACCTTATCCAAAACTGGCTTGTTCAAAGGAGATTGGTTGACAATCTTCAACCGATACTCCTTAAAAGACTTGAATGAATTGGTGGGGACCACATTGGCCACTTTTGGAGTGGATTTAATATGGGACACCGATTGGTTTTTAAAGCTAAGCTTAGTAGCAGTAGAAAAGAATCTCATCATTGCAGTTTGAATTTGGCCCGGCTCATCCTAAGTATATATAGTAGAAGCTCCTTAAAGTGGGCTGATTCGTAGTAAGAAGCAACGGAATCGGGGGGCCGAATAAAGGGGTTAATACACCCAATCAGCAGCGCAGGATAAGCGGGCCGGTCGGCGATAGGCAGCGATCATGGTGCCGGAAGTTAAAGTCCGGCTTGCCTCATCCAGCCAGGTGATTGCACGTGAGCCGCCACATCTGCCCATATTAATCTACGGCTAATCACCGGCACCTCATCGGCGGTGGATGAGCCGGAGCATGTGCTGAAAAGTTTTTCAGGTCGTGTGCCACCGATTTTTCACTTGCAACCCCATAGTTTCAATGCAACGTCAATTAAAGAGAAACAGCTAACAAATACATCCATTGACCCAGGCTGGCCAGTGCTGGCCCAGGCCAGTACGCCATAGCACGGGCCAATGGAACTGGAGTACTGTCCAAGGGCTGTCCAGCTGGGCCAATGGAACTGACTCGTGGCAATGAAGACCCGAAGTACGAACTTTATGTGTACGAACTTTATGTGTACTAGCCATATGTGTACTAGTTGATGTCATGGTTCGGAGTTCTTCCTCGGTAGATGACTCAATTTTAGATCTAGGGGAATTGGTCAGAAGACGTCAGAATTGGACCTAGAAACCGGGAAAAGACAAGTAACATCAAGCCCTAGCACGTCAATTGACTATTATAGTATATAGATACCTCCCTCTGGTACACACTCTCCCTTTTTTCATCAAAATCGGTGAAAAAGCCGTGAAAAACAGTCCCTGTAGCCCCCACCACCGATGATTCACTTCGGAGTATAATGTCCCCTAATCTCCATCTGGTGCGCGCACGCCCCATTTCCTTGTCTGGGCTTTTCCCATATATAAATCAAGGAGCATCCCCAGCAATTAATTCAAACTACTAACTAGTGTACTTTACAAGCACTGTCTTTGTGGTGCAATTGTCACATATAGAGTCAGGATATATAGTCAGGTGACATCCCTAAGCAACCAGTTGCCCCTTATCCCTTTTTGTGTTAGTACGTGTTACTCGTTACTTGTTACTAGTTTTTGTTGCTTATTACTTGTTGCTAGTGTTTGAAAGATGACCTCCTTAGCTGAATCCATATCAGGTGACCAGAAGATCAACCAGATGAGAAGAAACTCTTCTGTCATGGGATCTTCTCTCTCCAAGATTTTGGTGGCCAACAGAGGAGAAATCCCTATTAGAATCTTTAGAACCGCCCATGAATTGAGTCTTCAAACGGTGGCAATTTACTCCCATTCGGATAAAATGTCGTTACATAGATTAAAAGCTGATGAATCTTATGCCATTGGTAAGCCCGGACAATTTTCTCCGGTGCAAGCGTATTTGCAAATTGATGAGATTATTGATATCGCCAAACAACATAATGTGAATATGATCCACCCAGGTTACGGATTTTTATCGGAAAACTCCGAATTTGCCCGGAAAGTTGAAGAGAATGGTATGATTTGGATTGGTCCTAAATGGAAAACTATTGATGAAGTAGGGGATAAAGTTAGTGCCAGAACTTTGGCCATTAAAAACGATGTTCCTGTGGTTCCTGGGACTCCGGGGCCAATTGATTCGGTAGAAGACGCCAGAAAGTTTGTGGAGACTTATGGGTTCCCCGTGATTATTAAAGCTGCTTTTGGTGGTGGGGGAAGAGGTATGAGAGTGGTTAGAGAGGGGGATAATATTGAAGATGCCTTTACTAGAGCCACCTCGGAAGCTAAAACCGCTTTTGGCAATGGTACTTGTTTTATTGAGCGGTTTTTGGATAAACCTAAACACATTGAAGTGCAATTGTTAGGGGATAGTTATGGTAACGTGATCCACTTGTTTGAACGTGACTGTTCCGTGCAAAGAAGACACCAAAAAGTGGTGGAAATTGCTCCTGCTAAAAACTTGCCTAAATCGGTTAGAGATGCCATTTTGACCGACGCCGTGAGATTGGCCAAGTCTGTTAACTATAGAAACGCCGGGACGGCCGAGTTTTTGGTGGATGAACAAAACAGACATTATTTCATTGAAATCAACCCAAGAATTCAGGTCGAACATACCATCACCGAAGAGATTACTGGGGTGGATGTGGTGGCTGCTCAGATCCAAATTGCTGCTGGGGCTTCCTTACAACAATTGGGGTTATTACAAGATAAAATTACCACCAGAGGGTTTGCTATTCAATGTAGAATCACCACCGAAGACCCATCCAAGAATTTCCAACCGGATACCGGGAAAATCGAGGTTTATCGGTCTGCTGGTGGGAATGGGGTTAGATTGGATGGTGGAAATGGGTTTGCTGGGTCCATTATCTCCCCTCATTATGATTCCATGTTGGTTAAATGTTCTTGTTCTGGGTCGACTTATGAAATCGCCAGAAGAAAGATGTTGAGAGCTTTGATTGAGTTTAGAATCAGAGGTGTTAAGACCAACATTCCTTTCTTATTGGCTTTATTGACCAATGAAACGTTTATTGCTGGGAAATGTTGGACGACTTTTATTGATGATACTCCATCTTTATTCCAAATGATCACTTCTCAGAATAGAGCTACCAAAATGTTGAATTATTTAGGGGATTTGATTGTCAATGGGTCTTCTATTAAAGGACAAATGGGCTTACCTAAATTAGATACTGAAGCGTTGATTCCACAATTGTTCCACCCTAAAACTGGTGATGCCGTGGACCTTGCCCATGGAGATATCAAATTGACGGGTTGGAGAGACATTTTAATGGCAGAAGGTCCAGAAGTATTTGCTAAGAAAGTGAATGATTTCGATGGGACTTTACTTATGGATACCACCTGGAGAGATGCTCATCAATCGTTATTGGCCACCAGAGTTAGAACCATTGACTTGTTAAACATTGCTCCAACCACCGCCTATGCTTTGAGTGGATGTTTTGCCTTGGAGTGTTGGGGAGGTGCTACTTTTGATGTGGCTATGAGATTTTTATATGAAGATCCATGGGCCAGATTAAGAAAATTGCGGAAATTGGTACCAAATATTCCATTTCAAATGTTATTAAGAGGGGCCAATGGGGTTGCTTATAGTTCCTTACCAGATAATGCCATTGATCAATTTGTCTTACAAGCCAAAGAAAATGGGGTTGATATTTTCAGAGTTTTCGATGCTTTGAATGATTTGGACCAATTACAAGTGGGGATTGAAGCTGTCAAGAAAGCCGGTGGGGTTATTGAAGCCACTGTGTGTTACTCTGGAGATATGTTACAACCAGGTAAGAAATATAACTTGGACTATTACTTGGGAATGGTTGATAAAATCGTGGAAATGGGAACCCATTTCTTGGGGATTAAAGATATGGCCGGGACTTTGAAACCAAAGGCTGCTACCTTATTAATTGGAGCTATTAAAGAAAAGTATCCAAACTTACCTGTTCATGTCCATACTCATGATTCTGCTGGTACTGGAGTTGCTTCTATGGTAGCTTGTGCCAAAGCCGGTGCTTCTGTGGTGGATGCTGCTTCTAACTCCATGTCTGGTATGACTTCTCAACCTTCAATCAATGCCATTTTGGCATCATTAGAAGGAGATATTGAAACCGGATTGGAAAGCTCTTTGGTTACTCAATTAGATAACTATTGGTCCCAAATGAGATTATTATATTCCTGTTTCGAAGCCGATTTGAAAGGACCAGATCCCGAAGTGTACCAACACGAAATCCCTGGAGGACAATTGACCAATTTAATCTTCCAGGCCTCCCAATTAGGGTTGGGAACTAGATGGTTGCAAACCAAAGAAGCTTATAAAGAAGCCAATCAGTTATTGGGAGACATTGTCAAAGTTACCCCAACCTCCAAAGTTGTAGGAGATTTGGCCCAATTTATGGTGTCTAACAATTTGACTCATGAAGATGTTACTAGATTAGCCAATGAATTGGACTTCCCAGATTCCGTATTAGATTTCATGGAAGGGTTAATGGGAACTCCATACGGAGGATTCCCAGAACCTTTAAGATCTAACGTTCTCGGCAACAAGAGAATGAAGTTAACTGGCAGACCAGGGCTTAACTTGAAACCAATTGACTTTGCTCAAGTCAAACAAGATTTGACTGGAAAATATGGCAATGTTAGTGAATGTGATATTGCTTCCTATATCATGTACCCTAAAGTGTTTGAAGCTTATAAGAAACAACTTGAAAAGTTTGGGGATTTGTCGGTATTGCCAACCAGATACTTTTTAAAGCCTAGCAAGATTGGAGAAGAGATTGAGGTTGATATTGAACAAGGGAAGACATTAATTATCAAGTTATTGGCAGTAGGAGAGATTAGTGAACAAACTGGAACCAGAGAGGTGTTTTTTGAATTGAATGGAGAAATGAGATCTGTGACTGTGGATGATAAGACAGTGCTGATTGAAACCAAAACCAGACAAAAGGCATCACAACCTAATGAAGTTGGGGCTCCAATGGCCGGGGTTGTGATTGAAATTAGATGTAAACCAGGACAAGAGGTTAAGAAGGGAGATCCTATAGCGGTGTTGAGTGCTATGAAGATGGAAATGGTGATTTCTTCGCCGGTTTCGGGGACTGTGGGAGAGGTGTTGATTAAGGAGGGAGATAGTGTTGATGCTAGTGATTTGATTACTAGTATTTTGAAGTGACCTCTGAGCCCGAAGGGCGAGGAGGGAACGTACTATAACCATGTCCCAAGGGACATGGTCTAGTTGACCTGACACTCGTTATTATTTATTAATATATGTACACTCGATTACGCGCACCGCTGGCCTGGCACTACTGCCCAGCTCTGCCAACTCTACTACCGCACTAGCACCGCACTAGCACCGCACTAGCACCGCACTAGCCACTGGAACCACCTTGACTATTATACTCTAAACTTCTGCATCAACACATTGTCGCGTGTCGTCCATACGCGTAGCCTTTATGATACTATCATCAACAAATACTGTAACACATAATGTAACACATACTGTCACACATACTGCTACAACACAATGTATATCTTACAGCCGGTGTAAGCTCTGCCTGTGTTCTGTCCCAGTGTTCTGTGCTGTTCTCTAACTGTTCTGTGCTTTTCTCAAACTGTGTTGGCTTGTTCTCTTAAGCGTGTCAGGATGTTTAAGCGTGGAGTTAGCAGGTGTAAGGATGTTGTCTGGTAAGGAGCCAGGGTCTGACCACCCTGGTAAACCAGGGTAGCAGACCTATCTCTTCATCAGCTCATTCTCCCTCCTCAACTCCCCTAACCTCCTCTGCAACTCCCCCACCCTCGCCCTCTTCTCCCCTATCTCCTTCTCCACATCCTCATTATACGGACTCTGGTTCAACTTATGGATCAAATCCTTGGTGTAGTTTGTTTGAGACAAGATCCGGATCCATTGGTTGAGAAGCCGGTTTGTATGGTCAATGGTATCATTATTGGCGTTTATATCGGTGTGGGTGGTGTCGATGGTGGCAATGAGCTTGGCCACCACGCCGTTGATGTGTGTGAGCTGTTCAAGTTCCCGTTCCAACGCCACCTGTCTGCTCATATTATTGGAGCTTGTTACTTGGATTGTGTTTGGTTGTTTGTGTATTTGTGGACTTCGCACCGGTAACAAATAGTGAGAGCTCTGAAAGTCTACTGGAGCTACTGAGACTTGGACTACGCTTTGGTACTACGTGCTACGTGCTACTACCGTGCTAAGATACCGCCAGTGTACTAAACTGGTGCTAGAACTGAAAGGTGCTACTGCTTGTGTAAAAACTGGTGCTAGAACTGAGACGTGCTATTGAGACGGTGCTAAACCTTGGTGCTACTGAAACGTGCTACTGAAACGGCGCTAGAACTAAACCCTGGTGCTAAACCCTGGTGCTAAACCCTGGTGCTAATTACTGCTTGTGTACTGAAAGGTGCTACTGCTTGTGTACTGAAAGGTGCTACTGCTTGTGTACTGAAAGGTGCTACTGGTGCAAACTTGGTGCTAGATACGGCTTGTGACTAGATGACCTCAATATCCAGTGAAGACCTCCCCACCCGGTGGGAAATCGAACTAGAATTCGTCCAATCTCTCGCCAACATCCAATACGTCAACTTTCTTGCCCAAAACAGCTACTTCACAAACCCAGAATTCCTTAACTACTTGCGGTATTTGGAGTACTGGAAACTGCCAGAGTACTCTAAGTATTTGGTGTATCCGAATTGTTTGCACATCCTTAGTTTGTTGCAAACCGAGGAGTTCCGGCGGAACATTGTGAATCCGGAGTTTATGAATACGGTGATGAATGATATGGTGACGAGGTGGCTGGACGAGGGCCGGCTGGAACTGGACCGCCAGGTCCAGGGACAGGACGGGGCCGGCCTGGGCCTGGACCCACAGGGCCTGGGCCGGGAATTGACCCAAGCGGGCCTGGCGGCCCTGGCTCTGGCCCCAGCCCTGGGCCCTCCCGTGCCCAGTGGCCAACCTGCTGAAACCAAAGTAAATGGCGATATCACCCTGCCGTCGGTGCCGTCGGTGCCGGGAACGGCTTTAAATCAAACCATGGATGAAACCATGATGACGGCTGCTTCGCCTGATCTTCTGGCCGAGCCCGCTTTGGCTACACAAGATGATATGAACATAGACTAGGCACTGGTCCTAGGACCAGGGGCTAGTCTGGTGCTACTACTATCCCGGTACTAGCTCAGGCCAAACTCCGGCCAAGCTCTTCTAGCCCGTTTATACTGTAATATAGAATCACTGAGTACATCACCCCATTCCTGTACATGTCTCCCTAACTCCCTCCACTCCTGCATATATCCCATATCTACCGCCACTCCTGCACACGTCTCCCCCAGTTTTCTCACAAATTTCGCAATGAACAAATCATCAGCACACCAAATGAATAAACCCAAGTACCAACACGATTTAAACCGGGTAAAAACGACGGTTCACCGACTAGAGGCCTCGACTGGGATGGCCTTTGTGGAAATCTCGTTTCTTGCGTCGTTTTTGGTGAATTTTTGCGTGGGAAAACTCATTCATTTCACGTCGCTGCCGCAAGAAGTCTACAATTATTACAACGATAAACGGAATATTTTGAACCAGGTTTTCGTCAAACAGGGCTGGTTCTGGACCACGGCGGTGGTGGCGGCCTACTACGGCGCGTTGGTCTACAATCGGTCCAGGGCTGGTGCCAGCGGCGCCAGAGCTGGTGCTAGCGCTGGCGTAGGGCCCATTCTTACAAAAGCCCTTATAAACTATCTAGTAGCCACCGCTTGGTGGGTGCTTTTCACCCAATGGTGTTTCGGGTTGCCGCTCATGGATAAGATCTTCGTGTGGACCGGCGGCCGGTGCTACGTGCCGCCGGGCCGGATGGACCCCGGCCACAAATTGGCCCTGGTTTTTACTCAAATCCACGATGGAACTTTTGCCACAAACGTGATCAACTCCAAAACCTGTCGGCAGCTTAAGGGCCAATGGGAAGGAGGCCACGACCCGTCGGGCCATGTGTTTTTGTTGACCCATTCGTCGTTGTATATGTTTTTTGAGGTGAGACAGTATGGGAAATATGGGTTAGGGCAAGTTAAGGAGCTTTGGGCCCAATTGGGGCGGGAAAAGACGGCTGGCGGGCGGATGGCGGTGGTAGGGAGCCATATTTTGGCCCATGCTTCGATTTTGGCGTATGGACTTATTGGGTTGTGGTGGTTTATGTTGCTTATGACGAACATTTACTTTCATTCGATATTGGAGAAGTTGGTGGGGTTGATGTTTGGGTATGTTATGGGGGCGTGGTACCTTGGGACGAGACCTAGCGGAGCTAGGGCTAGGGCCAGAGAGGAGTAGAATTGGTACTAGAACTAGAACTAGACTAGAACTAGAGAGTAAATAGTATATAGGGAGTGGCAGGAGAATAGTATGTGTTGAGTCACGTGCTTGAGTCACGTGCTTGAGTCACGGGTTTGCAAGATCAATAAAGAACAAGTGCCAGAGGAAGGGCCACAAAGACAGGGCCAGAAGGTCAGAGGCCAGAGGCCAGGAGACCCTGGACGCGTAAGACACCAGCCACAGATCTCCATGAAACACCAAATCGTATAATGAAACACCAAAAGAACAAAGAAGAAAATTAAATAATTAAATAACTGAATGGAAGATTAAAGTTAGATGGAGGAAGGGAGGGAGGGCTAGGGAGAGTTAGGCAGAACTCTAGGCAGAACTCTAGGCAGAGTTAGGGAGAGCGTAGGGAAGAAGGAGGCAGCAGGAGAGAGCAGGAGTGAGAACAGGAGCTAGGGAGAGCTAGCGAGAACTCTAGAGAGAGCTAGCGAGAACTCTAGGCAGAGCTAGCGAGAACTCTAGGGAGAGCTGAGCTCTGCCTACGGCCAGAGCTATGCAAATACGACCTCCTAACCACGCTAAACTATTGTCCTCCTACAATCCATCCCCTTTGTTCAGCCCTTGTTCAGCCCTTCCTTAGCCTTTGTCTGGGTTCAAGTAGCATTGTGACGAGCCCCCCTTAAGTGGATCGGCATGCGTGATACGCGTATGCGCGACGCGCATAATCGCGTCGTCAACAAACACGAATTGGCACCCTTCCAAGCTGAAACACCTCTTATATATGGCCATTTGGCTCCGGAAAAGTTTTGTTGTTCAACTAACTGTGTGTGTTTAGTAGGATATGATAACGTGGATAATACTCTGGTTCCTTCACCAGTGTGTGGCCCAGGTATCGGTAGGGTTCCCGTTTAATGAACAACTTCCTACCGTGGCCAGATTAAATGAAGCCTATAGCTTTACTATGGCGAATTCCACCTATAAATCGTCCCTAGGGTCTCAAATATACTACGAGGTGTCAGACTTACCGTCCTGGCTTCTGTTTGATTCCGGATCCAGAACTTTTACTGGAACCCCTCAAGATCAGGATGTCGGGGAATTTGATGTCTCTATTACCGGGACGGATCAAGAAGACTCTCTTACCAATACTTATAGTATGATTGTTTCAAATGATACCGGATTGGACCTCAGTTCTCCTGGCATTATGTTTGCTGAGATCTCTCGGTATGGTAAGACCAATGGGGCCGATGGGTTGGTGGTAAGTGAAGGTCAAGATATTAATATTCAATTCGATAAATCCGTGTTTGAATCCAAATCAAATTCCAATAGATCCATCGTTGCCTATTATGGAAGAAGCGCCGATCGTTCGTCCCTTCCTAACTGGATAAGTTTTGATCCGGATAACCTCTCCTTTAGCGGGAAAGTTCCTCATGTAACTTCAGATAGTGCTCCATCTTATGAATATGGATTTAGTTTTATTGCTAGTGATTATTATGGGTTTGCTGGTGCTGAAGGACTTTTCAGTATTGTAGTAGGAGGTCATCAACTTTCTACCAATATAAACCATACCATTAAAATCAATGGATCCTTAGATGATGAATTTGATGTTAAAGTCCCTGTTACCAAGAATGTATTTCTCGATGGGGTAACCATCGCGAAAGAAAATATCTCCGCCATTTATGGTAATGATTTACCGGATTATGCATCGTTTAATCAGGAAACTTATCAACTTACGGGAACCTTTCCGGATGAAACCTCAAATGATACGTTCAGCATTGTGATCCGCGACATTTATGGCAATTCGGTGGAATTGCCTTATTCTTTCAATGCCATGGGCAGTATCTTTACCGTAACTAGTTTACCGGATGTTAATGCTACTAGAGGAGAATTCTTTGAGTATCAATTGATGGATTCCATGTTTACTAATATCAATGAAACCGAAGTGTCGGTGTCTTTTGATGCTGATTGGTTGAGTTATGATGAAGGAAACATGACCTTATACGGAAATGTACCCGACGAATTCGATGATGTGGATGTATCAGTCCAAGCTACCAATAACGACATTTCTTCCAGAGATTTGGTGGCTAGAGAAGAAGACACAATGTCGTTCGGCATTAAGGGTGTAGACGCAGACACTTCCAGTTCTAGTAGTCAATCCGAAAGTAGTACTGCCAGTGAAAGTTCTAGCGACAGTGCTAGTTCCAGTGGTACTGGCTCCAGTGCCAGTGATAGTACCAGTTCTGAATCTGCTGGGGCCGGGGCCGGGTCTGGACATGACGATGATGATGATGATTTCCGGAAAAAGTTAGCTATTGGTCTCGGAGTTGGGATCCCGTTATTCCTTATTCTTATTGCAGCCATTATTCTCTTATGCTGTTGTGTCAAAAGAAGAAAGAATTCCGATAAAGATGAAGAGAAGTCAGGTGACACGACTCTTGAAGAAGAGGAAGTTAATGGTCCCGGGTTTGGGATTATCAAATCGTCACCAAAGGATGTGAGTGGTAATGCTAAGAAGTTGGATGATATTCAAAGTACGTCATCTTCTATGACCCATGTGGATCACGTGAGCGGTGCAGCTGCAGGTACTGCTGCAGGAGTTGCAGGAGTTGCTGCAGGTGCTGCTGCAATTGGTGCTACCAAATCAGGAAACCAATCCGATAACGAAAGTGATGAATACTTTGATGCCTCAAATGAAAAACCGGTCAAATCCTGGAGAGCTAATGACCAATCAGATATGGCAGCAGCCTCCGGAGGCCTTACCAAATCAGGAAACATCAGAAAATCCGATGCATCTTTAAGTACCGTCAACACGGAACAATTATTCTCCGTCCGGTTAGTAGAGGACCAATCTATTTTAAGAAATAGTCAAAATTCTTCTTTTGGGTCAGGACAATTCATAAGTAATAATTCCTTGAATGCTTTATTGAATAGAGAAGATTCTGGAAACATTCAAAGATTAGATAGTGATGGAAATATCGTGGATAATCAAACCACTGGGTCATTTTCTCCTAGAAAACCCGTCTCTAGATCTCCTTCTGGGAATTTAGAAGTTTTGGTAGAGAATTCTAATGAGAATACGAGAGATTATTCTACGGATTATCATAGTATGACTACAAAACAAAGCAAACAAAGTCTTTATGATGATTTTAAAGCCACTCAAACTGGCGATGGCAATTTTGATTGGATCGAAGATTCAAATAATAATTCCAAGGATAGTGAATATCAATTTTTAAATACGGGAAAGCCATTAAATATGGCGTTATCGGATAATTCTTTGGGATCCCAATTATCTGCTGAAAGACCAGAAAATCCTAGTAGAATCTCCAGTTCTTCATTAGGAAAGAAGGCAAAGTTGGTAGATTTTACTAGAAGAAGTAGTTTGAGAGAATCGGCTCATAATTTAAATTATACTTATGAGGGAGAGACAGTTCTGATTCATAATGATAGTCCATAAACATGCAGCATCTTGCATTATGCATGAAATGCATGATGCATGATGCATTAAATTACATTGCATGGTTCCACGCATTGCATTGCATTGCATTACATGCATGATCCACTACACTACACCTACCCATTTGCATACCCCTAATACCTATACCACTAATAGTGGTACCTAATAACTCAGTATTTCTACTGTAACGTTGACATGAAAAGTACCCGTCGTTCGTTTCTTTCTATAGTTGTATTATAATATTTAATGAATATCTAATTAAATGAAGTGTCGTATTAGTTATTAAAAGAGAGAGTACCTGTAAAAAAGTGGAACTAACCTGTATAATGTGGGAGTATATTTGATGTTAGAGTGTGATAACATGTATAATATTGGCAACTTCACAGTTTAGGCTTGCCTAAACTGTGAAATTATAATTGATCCTTCGATTTCGGTAAAGTCTCCACATAATGAGCCGTATCAGCAGCTCTTCTTCTTCCCTCCACATACTCCATCATTTCCGAATACGTCTGGGGAATCACCGAGCAATACCCCGGGTCATTGGCCCCCTGGGACTCTTTAGCCACGAAAAAAGAGTATATAAACGACCCAGATTCCTTAGTTTCCACATCATCTATCTTCTTAATAAAGGTATCTACCTTTACCTGGATCAATGTTCCTGGTTCCAGTAAAAAGCCTTCGGAGTTGGCCGAAAGCTTGTTTTTTGCTGGCAATTTAAAGTTAAATGGCGCCTCTTCCTCATCTTTTGCACCCAAATGTTCCGTGTAAACCACGGTAGCGTCCATAGTTAAGATGGACCCAACTGGCACCGGCTGCTTGAACGTAGTGGAGTCCAACGACACGAACCTGGGCCCAGAAGAAGAGAATTCTGCCGAGGCACAGTACGCCAATTCAAATGCTTGTTTCAACAAATACCCCCCAAAAATCATATAAGAATGGCGATTTCTATACTGAGGTTGCATGAAAAGTGTTGACGTCATCCGGGAGTGTTTCATGAAGTTTATATTGGTCAGGGTTTCGGCCAAACCGCCGAACTCCTTGGACGCTTTCCACATGTCGTGAATTAACCTAGTTTCTTCCGTAGTAGGCTCTATAACTTTGAGGTTTTTGGCCGATAACTTCTTCAAATTGTTCCGAGACTCGGCCCGGCGATAGTCAAGCCATTGGGATTCAGTTACTGGAAGCAATCTATTTATAGCAAACGATTTATGAGTTTGAGGGTTTCTGGCCACAAACGTGAAATTTGCACTAAGAAAGATATTTTCATGGGGTAAAGAAGTTTCGGAGATCTCTTCCGGTACGTCCCCTTCAAACGCATACCCTCTAACGGTAATTTCCATGGAAGACCGGCCTGTCCACGTGACAGACCCTGCCAACACGAAATTAAATTTGGAAATCTCATCTACTTTTTTCACCATATAAATCCGGTCCACAGACGCTGTGACATTGACAGGTTCTGCAGGGGAACAATGACGATATGCAATGCGTCCTGCAAGCGCATCTAAATCCTGAAACAAGTTCCCGGCTCTTAACCGTCCTTGTGCATTAATATATGCATCACAAAGCCATTGGTCATCTTTAAACGGGAGGGTTAAGTAGGAGAACGATTCATCGCGAGTCTTCTCGGAGATTTCCGTGGTTACTGGCGACACATATGAGTAACTATCCAAGACTTTCCCCTCTTTAAGTTGTTTTTCCCGTTCGGTTAGCGCTTGCAACCAAGTTGCCTTATTGGGATAACTTGGAAGATCATTTTGATCGGCCATTATAGTAGCTGCAGCATCTGCAGCATCTGCTGCATCATTAGATCCTGCAGCGTCTGGGCGGTGGAAGTTTGATTTGTGTCTGCATCCCCATGCGCCCCCACCAAATGTGCCCCTACATCCACTATATGAACTGGCGCCCCCACTGCCCCCACTCAACCCATTGCCATTAGCTCTATTCCAATTGGCTCTATTCAATCTGGAGCTGCTGGCCCATCTAACACTGGCCCTAGCACTGGCCCTAGCACTGGCCCACCTGGCCCCGGCCCTAGCACCAGCTCCGCCTAATCTGTTCATTACTCTCATCTTTATCGTACTATTAATACTGATATTGGTAGTAATAGTTAGTGATAGGATAGTGGGGGATTGAAGGGTCTTATAGTCGGAGCCCAACCGCGCGCGCCCGGCCAAAGTAGGACCCCCCCCCACCGGGACCGGGTTTCCCCGGGCCCCACCACCGGCCTACCACCGTCCTGGCCCTAGCTATAGCCCCATTGGCCTTAGCCCGGCCGTAGCCCGCCCTAGCATTAGTACCATACAAACACAATCACAAAAACTGTGCCCCCACTCACAAACTGGCCCCCACCCATCCATAAAACCCAAGATTGCCCCCACCAATTGCCAAACTTCACAGCAGTCAAATTTGCAGCCATTGCGAAAAGTAGATTTCGATGGTGCTAGAGTAGTGCCAGCTAGTACCAAATGGTACTAACCTGGTGCTAGCCTGAGCTGGCCAATTCCAGTGGACTCTAGAGTAGAATTCTGTGTCATAATTATAGCTAGCACCAGTTGGTACTATTCTAGTACCATCTGGTTCTAGCGCGGTACCATCTGGTGCAAGGCTAGCACCAGCTGGCACCACTTCGCACCTTCGGTGCAAAGCGGTAAGGCCACGCCCGGACTTTAACCTCCGTCCTCCTCCATAAACTCGCGGTCTTCTTCTGTCCGTCAAATCTCCTTACTATCAACACATACATCACCATGTCTAGATTATCCACGGTAGCAAAGACTGCCATGGCAGTACAAGCTAGAGTCGGGGCCGGTGCCAGAGCCGGTGCCATGGCCAGAACCAGCCCAATGGCCGGGTCCATGGCCAAGGCCGTGTCTCCTGCTGTGTCCAGAGGATTGGCTAGCGCCAGCGAGACTAGCACCATCACCGTCAGAGATGCCCTTAACTCCGCCCTCGCCGAAGAACTCGACCGGGACGACGATGTCTTCATCCTAGGCGAAGAAGTCGCCCAGTACAACGGGGCCTACAAAGTTACCCGGGGCCTTTTGGACCGGTTTGGCGAGAGAAGAGTGATTGATACTCCCATCACCGAAATGGGGTTCACTGGTTTGGCCGTGGGGGCGGCGTTAGCCGGACTTAAGCCCGTGTGTGAATTCATGACGTTCAACTTTGCCATGCAATCGATTGATCAAATTGTTAACTCCGCCGCTAAAACGTTGTATATGACAGGGGGGAAACAGCACTGTCCAATTGTGTTCAGAGGACCTAACGGGGCCGCTGCTGGGGTCGCAGCGCAGCATTCTCAGGATTACGCCGCGTGGTATGGTTCTATCCCGGGGTTAAAAGTCGTGTCTCCCTACTCGGCTGAAGACTATAGAGGGTTGTTGAAAGCGGCCATTAGAGACCCTAATCCGGTGATTTTCTTGGAAAATGAGATCGCCTACGGGGAATCGTTTGAGATCTCCGAAGAAGCCATGTCACCTGACTTTGTCATCCCATTTGGGAAGGCTAAGATTGAAAAAGAGGGATCTGACGTCACTCTTGTGTCTCATACTAGAAACGTGAAACATTGTTTAGAAGCGGCTGAAACTTTGGAAAAAGAGTATGGGGTTAAGGCTGAAGTGGTGAATTTAAGATCCATCAAACCTTTGGATGTGCCTACTTTAATTGAATCTGTGAAGAAAACTAATCATTTGGTTACGGTTGAAGCTGGGTTTCCATCTTTTGGCGTGGGGTCTGAAATCATTGCTCAAATTATGGAATCTGAAGCGTTTGATTATTTGGATGCTCCGGTGGAAAGAGTTACGGGAGCTGAGGTGCCTACTCCTTATGCTAAGGAATTGGAAGATTTTGCTTTTCCAGATACGGATGTTGTGTTGAGAGCTGCTAGAAAAGTATTAAGTTTGTAGACGTGCGAAGCACGGCTGCAAACTTAACCTGACCTGCCTGGCACTAGACTCGTTTTCCTGGCACTAAATTAGCACCAGACTCGTTTTACTGGCACTAGATTAGCACCAGACTGCCTGGCATTCGTCTTCCTGGCACTAGCACCTGCGGCGCTAGCCAGGCTCGTCTGCCTGTTCATATAAATATAGATTGCCGTGCGTTGCACTGCCCTTAGATTCTGTAGGCCTGCCGGCGCTAGCCTGGCTGGCACTTCTCTAGCACCTAGCACACTGTAGCACGCTCTAGCCCTGGCTAGCACTAGCCCAGCACCACTGGCATCAGCACTAGAACTAGGCACTTTCATTTTTGCAGCCGAAATGTCTGAGGTCAGTGCTTACACATTTCTTACATAAGCCGATTATATAAGCATCATGTAAGCACTGACCTCAGGATTTCATACCCTCCAATTCAGTAGTCAAGCCCAGTGCTATCAGCACATTTCCAGTACTATCACCAACGGAGCACGGACCAGGAGTTCCAACCAGGCTAGGCCAACCAGGCTAGGCTGCTGGACCTAGCACCAGACCATCCTAGCACCAGACCAGGCCTAGCCTTAGGCCTGGCCCACTGCTTACATAACCCAATCCTTACATAATCCCACCCCACCCGCTTACAAATCCTTACGTAATCACCGCGAACCCCAAATCTCACCAAATAACCCACAACAAATCACCAAACCTAGCACTAAACTAGAACGATCTAGTACCACGTAATAATGAGTGATGCCCAGGTGCACAAACGGCTCGTGCCGGAGATGCCCGGCCCCGCCGACGGGCTCCTCCCGCTCCAAGTCCAAGACGAAAAGCTCAAACCTTCTCCCAACAAACCGGCCTCCCTTTTGCCCATCGACCGCCCGGCCTTCGCCATGTTGGTGCTACTCTACGTCCTCCAGGGCGTGCCCGTGGGCCTAGCGTTCGGGTCCATCCCGTTCATCCTTAAGTCCAAGCTTTCGTACTCCCAGGTCGGGATCTTCTCGCTAGCGGCGTATCCTTACTCGATGAAGCTTTTGTGGTCGCCAATTGTGGATGCCGTGTACTCGCCCCGCGTAGGGCGGCGGCGGTCGTGGATCCTCCCCGTCCAGGCGGTGTCTGGTGCCACGTTGCTCTACTTGGGCGGGATCATCGACGAGTTGGTAGAAGATCCATTGCCGCACGTGACCCAGATCACGTGGTTTTTTTTCCTCCTCGTCTTCTTCTGTGCTACCCAAGATATCGCCGTGGACGGGTGGGCTTTGACGGTGCTCTCGCCCCAGAGCCTTTCGTTCGCCTCTACGGCCCAGACCATTGGCATTAACACCGGCTACTTCGCCAGCTTCACCATTTACCTCGCCCTTTCGTCGCCAGACTTCGCCAACAAATACCTCCGGACGGTGCCAATTGACCAGGGCTTGTTCACTATGGGCTCGTACCTCCGGTTCTGGGGCTGGGCCTATTTAGCAGTCACAGCTTTGGTGTGCTTTGTGCCTGAAGACCCGGCCCATTTGGCCCGGCAAAACCAGGCCAAATTGGCCGACGAACGGGCCAAAATCGACTCCTACGCCAACAATGCCACGCCCATCACCACCGCCATCCGTCTGTGTTCTCACGTGTACTATTCCATGTACCAGGTGATGAAATTGCCCAATGTCCAGACATTTATCGTCATTTTATTGATCTCAAAGTTTGGGTTTCAGGTCAATGAAGCGGCCACAAACTTGAAGCTTTTGGAGAAGGGTCTTTCGAAGGAGGACTTGTCGGTGACGGTGTTGATAGACTTTCCGTTTGAGATGGTGTTTGGGTACTATGCTGGGCGGTGGTCGACGGGGGAGCGGCCGTTGGGGCCGTGGTTATTTGGGTTTGGGGGGAGATTAGCAGCAGCTGCCCTTGGGCAGATGGTGGTATACTTTTTTCCTACCCCTAGCACCACGGCTAGCACCACCTCCGGCCCTGGCGGTGCCGGCGGTGGCATTAGCACCACCTACTTCTTGGTGATTATTCTCCAGCACCTCCTCACCTCCTTCATGTCCACCATCCAGTTCGTCTCCCTCTGTGCGTTCCACACCAAAATCGCCGACCCAGCCATCGGTGGTACGTATATGACAACCCTCAACACCCTCTCTAACTATGGAGGGACCTGGCCCCGGTTGATTATCTTTTTTATGATCGATAAGCTTACGGTGCAACGGTGTTCGTTGGGCTACGGCGTGGACTCTGAGGCGGTGAAGGAGCAGTGTGTGGCGGCGGGCGGGGCGGTGGAGGTGTTGAGAGATGGGTATTATTATATGAATGTGGTTTGTATTGGGGTTGGAGTGGGGGTGTTGGTGTGGGTGAAGAGGAGGGTGGAGGTGTTGCAGGCGTTGCCGGAGCGGGAGTGGAGGGTAGCCAGACGGCCCGATTGAGCCGAAGGCTCGGTCGGGCTCTGGCCCTAGGCAGAGTAGAGCCGTAGGCTCGCTCTGGCTCCCCTAGCACCAGCTTTTGCCTGGCTCCCCTAGCACCAGCTTTGCCTGGCTCGCCCCAGCTTTGCCTGGCTCGCCCCAGCTTTGCCTGGCACTGGCACCAGCTTTGCCTGGCTCGCCCCAGCTTTGCCTGGCTCGCCCCAGCTTTGCCCTGGCTCGCCCCAGCTTTGCCCTGGCTCGCCCCAGCTTTGCCCTGGCTCGCCCCAGCTTTGCCCTGGCTCGCCCCAGCTTTGCCTGGCTTTGGCCTAGCCGTTTCTAGCACCACGGCCTCGGATTTACCCTAACACCACAGCAGCAGTTAGCACGCTGGCACCAGAAACACCCTGCTCACTGCTTCTAGCCCCGCAGCTGTGGTTGGCCCCGGACATAGAACAGGCACTGACACGGCACCGCAGCTGGCACCAGCCGGCACCAGCTCTGGCTAGCCGGCACCAGCCCTGTCGGGCTAGCACCGGGCTAGCACCGGGCTAGCACTGCATTAAAAGTAAATAGAAATAAATACCGAGACAAAGCGGGCCAATGTGGCGTCTGGCCCCGTCTGGCGCTGGACCTAGCACGGCGCGGACCTAGCCCTGTGGACCTAGCACGGCGCGGACCTAGCCCTGTGGACCTAGCACCGTACTACAAGCACTAGGAGCACGTGACATAGTCTAGCTATGATGTATATTATGACGATATGAGAGCGTAGTGCTAGCCCGGTGCTAGCTCGATAGGGCTAGTGCCACTGTGGACCTAGAGTGGTGCTACCGTAGGCCAGGGCCAGGCCAGTGGGCCTATAGCTAGGACGAGCTAGGCCCTAGTACTCGGCCCGGGCCTCGTCCTAGGGCTAGGGACAGTGGACCTAGGGCTAGGGCGACATGGTGCTGGAACTCGGCCTACGGCCTCGTCCCAGCTCGGGGCCTCGTCCCAGCTCGACCGGCTGGTGGTACCCATCGGCCAAGAAGTCCGACGGCAGAAACGGCGTATGCTCCGACATCTTCTTGTTGACGGACGAGTAGCTGTTGATGATGGAAGGAATTAGGGCGGTGTTGAGGGGGGAATGGATGGACCTGGGGCTGGCGAGGCCGGGACTGGCGTAGCCAGGGCCGGGGCTGGCCAAGCTGGTACCAGCGGTGGTACTGGCGTAGCCAGGGACGGTGGTACCGTTGGCACCACCTTTGGCCCCAATGTAATGATGAGGCGTGTCGTCCTCATATTCGAACTGGTTGACGTACCAGCCGGGCTTTTGGAACCCACTGCCAGCACTGGACCGGGCCGACCGGGATCTAGGCCCATTGGACCTAGCCCTGGGCCCACTCGTCCTACCGTAGTACCACACCTGGCACAAGATAATAAAATCAAATAGTACGGTCCCTCCACTGCCAATAAGGAACGGGAGTTGGTCCATGAGCTGGTGGCTGTGGCCAGGCTCGTCCTGGCCAGCCCCCTGGCTAGGTCCATGCTGGCCCTGGCTACCGCCAGGCCCGTGCCGGCCCTGGGCCAAGTCCAGTCCTATCGAAATGGTATAGAAAATGTTCCCTAACATGGCGAAAAGGAAGAGGAATGGGGAGATTCCGGCGGTGGATTTAGCCCGATGGTTGGTGAGGATTTGGGGGATTCGGGCCAGGAGGTAGAGGACGGAGCAGGTCCAGGCCAGGACCAGACCGGCGACAGCCGGGATGGCTCTGGGCCCAGTGGACCCATTTGGCCCATTTAGCACGGAGCTAGGTCCATTTAGCACGGCGCTAGACCCACTGGCCCCATAAATGGGCCCACTGGGTCCAGCGGCCCTGGCAGTAGCTCCAGCAGCCAACAATCCCGTGCTCAACATCTTAGACACCTTAGGACTCGACCTGGCCCGGGATCTGGCCCGGGATCTGGCCCGGTGCCGGGGCAGGGCAAGACTAGACCCATTTCTCGGCAGCACGGGCCCATAGCTGGGCCCATGGCTGGGCCCATGGCCCGGCCCGTGCCCGTGCTGGCCATGGCCCGCCCCGCTGTAGTACCAAAACTGAAAACACAATATCACATCGATCATACAATAATACCCCGCTATCAACGTCTGGAACGGGAGGGCGTGGGTCAAGCAGCACCCCACGAGATTGGTGACGTCGCCCGCCACCCACGTCCCAAGGAACCAGCCGTTGACGCCGGCCACTGATTGGTTGAGATGGTTTTCGATGATTTGGGGGAGTTGGGCAAAGAGCCAGATGGTGAGGGAGAGGTAGCCACTAACCTGAGATAGCAGCATGACGAGCGGAGCGAGGAGTGGTGCTAGCTCTGGTACGACGAGCGGAGCGAGTCGTACGAGGAAAGGTAGTAGTTCTGGTACGACGAGTGGCACTAATTCTGGCACTAGCCTGGTGCTAGCTCTGATATAGTTCTGGAGCTAGTGGTACTAGTTTTGGCACTAGTTTTGGCACTAGGTTTGGTACGAGGAGTGGTGGTAGCTCTAGTACTGTGGTACTAACTCTGGTCTAGCTCTGTGCTAATGGTACGATCTCTGGTAGTAACTCTGTGCTAATGGTACTAACTTTGGTACTAGTTCCAGTACTATCTCTGGTACTCTGGTAGTAGATTTGGTACTAACCCTGGTAACCCTGGTACTATTTCTGGTGGTAGTTCTTGTTCTGTGGTACTAAGTTTGGTACCAGTTCTTGGTACGACTGTGGCACGAGTGGAATGAGGAGTGGTACGACTGGTATCTCTCGTACTAGTTGTGGTAGTAATTCTGGAGCTATTTCTGGTACGGTGGTAGCAGTTCTGGTACTAGCTTTGGTACTAACTCTGAAGTTCTGGTTCTAACTCGGGGAGGTTCTAGCTGGGTGGCACGACGGTGGCACGACGGTGGTAGTATTGTCGTGCGGTGCTAGTAGGACGTGGTACCGTACTGTGGTGGTAGTGGTGGTGATGGTAGAACTGTCGTAGTACGGTGTACTGTGCTGTGGTGATTTGGGATGAGACGCACTGAAATTTAAAACATCCGGACTCCCAGCTTAGAAAACAGTGGGCCCATTTGTGGACCCAGTGGGCCCACTGGACCCACAGTGGACCCATTTATGGGTCCAGTGGCAGCACCGCTAGGTCCATGGGTCCATTGCTGCGCTAGTTTGGTACTAATTTGGTACTAGCTGGTACTAGCTGGTACTAGTTTGGTGTTAAGTTGTAGTCCTGGTAATACTACTAGCACAGAGAGTGTAGTTGGACCCGGCCAGGCACTACCAGCTGGCAGGCTGGGCCCGCTAGGTCCAGCTTCCCGCTAGCTCTCTATATCCTAGCCAGTCCTATATAGCTAGCTAGTAGATTAGCTACAGTATAGAGAAGGAACAGCCTCAGGTTATATCTTTGTCTCTATTGGCTGGTTGTTTGGATTTGGTTGTCTGATTTGGCTGGGCTTGGGTATGACACGTGACTAAAGGCAGGCTCTGTGACGTCACTGGTTGGCTCAATATGCTGAAAGGTATTACTTGTTAGCTATATCCTTGGTGCTGTATCCCTTGGGGTATGGCTGCAAACAAATTACTGCACCGCAGGGCTCAGTTCGATGCAAGAGAAGCTTCACCATGCACGAGACGCATAAAGGCTGCAAATGGATTTGTAATTTAGGATTACAATTCCCAATAAGACAGGTGCCCCGGAACTCATACCATAGTGCAGCATGCATGCACTAGTATATGCATGCTGCACAAACACCCCTTGTACTCATCCGGAAAATACAAACAAATTGAGATTTCTAAACTTTACAACATATTTTAATTCCCTAGTTACATAGTCAATTTTAACTCTTATGCCCCAGAAATAGTCATACACATATATACCAGTCTACTTTTCATACTTGTGTCTTTTTGTCGCTCAATTTAACTCTACTCCTTTTTATAATACCCTTTTTATAAAACTAAAAATACAAATCTGCTTATATCTATTTATTTCTACAACAAAATCTTTCCAGTTTTGGATACCCATTGAGGCCCAAGGTATACTTATATACCCATGAGGTTATTCTAGTTTCATAGCTTCTCTGGGTGTAGATATATCCACTGTTCACAAGCCCAAAATGTGGTTTACAAATAAAAATTTTGGTTCACAAAAGCTTAACTATGGGGAAATCTGAAAACTAAAATCAAAATCCTCAATTCGAGAAAATCAAAAATTGGCAATCCGACGACCCTAAATTGGCAATCCCACGACTTTCTTAACTATGGGGATCGGCGGTCAAAGTACATCATGCACGAGCCGCCAAATGGCTGCAAATGCATGATTTGTTTCTGTAAAACAGGTGTACAATTCCTAATAAGACAGGTTTCCCGGAATTCAATTATAGTATCCATCTAAGACAGGGCCTCCACCAGATGGTACAAACAGAAAATCCCCTAGTTGATGCCTCCACCAAGTGACACAATTCCCATTAAGAAGGGTTTCCCGGAATTCAATTACATGATGCAGCTTGCATACATATGTACTATGCACATAAAACTTGGTACACAAAAAACTTTCTGTACCCAAGTCTTGAACACAAAAAAATTGAAAATTATTAAATCTAAAATTAAATTTAAAACATTAATAACTTTGTCAATTTTAACTCTTAAGCCTAACAAATGGTTTTGATCGTGTAGTTTCTCCACCTCTACCCAGTGGCCTCCTTATTTCGGTAAATTTAGCTTTACTGAATTTTATAATACACTTTTTATAAAACTAAATTTACAAAACTACTTATTTTGACTTATTTCTACAATAAAATCTGTTCAATTTTCAGATACATTTGAACATTAGGGATGGGTCCATATGCCCATAATATTAATTTGGCTCGAAGTAACTTCAATGGATAGATATAGTCAATGTTCACAAATGAAAATTGTGGTTTACAAACGGGTTTTTAGGTGCACAAAAGCTTAACTATGGGGAAATTTGAAAAGTCAATTCAAAAAACCGCGATTCGAACTTTTCGAAAATTGGCAATCCGACGACCCTAAATTGGCAATCCCACGACTTTCTTAACTATGGGGATCGGCGGTCCAATTGCATGATGCACAAGCCGCCAAATGGCTGCAAATGCATAATTTTTCTTTGTAAAACAGGTGTACAATTCCCAATAAGAGAGGTTTCCCGGAATTCAACATGATCATCGGTGGGTGGAAGCGCCTCCACCAGATGGTACAAGCAGAAAATCCTCAAATATATATGTACTTGGTGCCCCCACCAAGTGACACAATTCCCAATTAGAAGGGTTTCCCGGAATTCAATACTATAGGTGCAGCATGCATATGTACCAAATGCACAAACCCAATTTGTACAACATGTCAAATCACAAAAAAACTCAAGATTTTATATTTTAACCCCAAATTTAAAACACTTATAACTTTTTCAAATCGAAAGATAATGCCCCAGAAATGCTTACTAGGATAGAGACCGCCTACTAGATCTACATGTGCTACTTGTTCGCTTTATTTAACTCCCAATTGTTTTTATAGTAGAGTTTTTATACTTTTCAAAAGTGTTTTCTGGATATTTTAGCATATTTTTACACTACACTCTAGTTAGTTTTTCGATACAATTAGAGAGTAAGGAGCAACATATATACCTATATAGTCAATTGGCACTCATGGATTCTAGTTGTGTAGAAATATCCAATGTTCACAAGCCCAAAATGTGGTTTACAAACAGATTTTTTGGTGTACAAAAGCTTAACTATGGGGAAATTTGAAAACTAAATTCAAAAAACCGCGATTCGAACTTTTCGAAAATTGGCAATCCGACGACCCCAAATTGGCAATCCCACGACTTTCTTAACTATGGGAAAATTGTTTCGCGCGCGACTTTTGATGCTGCCAAATGCTGCAAATTTAATGAACTAGAGAGACACAAATAGACGTTTACAAATGTATATGTGGTGATATTGCCCCCCACCAAAGACCACAATTCCCAATAAGAAGGGTTTCCCCCGGAATTGAGAACCGGTTTTTCTTAACAAAATCCCCCCACCAACTCTCACAAACAGTGCCTCCACCACCACAAATCCCAAACAACTTCCACAAACATTTTCCACAAACACACTTTCAATATAATTATTTGTGACCGTCCCTCCACCAAGTGACACAAACAGTGCCCCCACCAAGACTACAAAGACTACAAAACTACAAGATCCTAAATCCCATTCACTGCAATCGTATATCAACAAGAAATGACCAGCATTCATGGCACTATTTAAATAATCATTAATACATGTCTATAATTCACGGGAATCCATCCCGTTTCTATCTCAACAAAGTCAGCTGACTTATAGTAAATTCGGTACTAGCAATACACCATTTAAGTTTCCTTATCGGAATTATCAGATCCTCCTTCATAATGTTCCACGCCTGGTTTGTCTTCCGCTCCGAAACTTGGAATGGCTGGTTGCCAGGAAGCAGATCTCCAAGCTGGAACCTTTTCATCCCACATTTGTCCAATTTCTTCCAATCTTTTACCCTTAGTTTCAGGGAAAAAGAAGAAACAATGAAGGAACATAGCTCCACAGAAAGAAGCGTACACCATATAAGTTTTCCAGGTAATGTTCTGGAAAGCAGAAGGAGTAAACATGGCCAAAGCAAAGTTGAAACACCAATTGGCACAGGTAGAAACAGCAGCCCCTCTTTGTCTGGAGGCAGAATCCCCCCAAACTTCAGAACAGTATAACCAAATCCCAGTACCCCAAGACCCTCCAAAGGCACACACAAATAAGTAACAACAAGCAATGACACCCTTGGCAGCCCCTCCATTACTTTGAGGAATTTTCATTCTCAAGGTGGTATCCCCATCAATACTATCGACTGGGTCAGCGTAAGTGGCCAAAAGACCTCCTACGGCAAAGTGTAATGCCATCATAACGGCAGACCCTACCAATAAAACCGGTCTTCTCCCGGCTTTATCCAAAAGAAACAAGGTAGGAATGGTTGCAGCCACAAATAAAACATATTGAATCGAAGAAGACACCAACAATTGGTTCCCTTCGTACCCAGCCATCTTGAAAATATACACAATATAGTACATCATCACGTTCATACCGGTCAATTGTTGCCAGGTTTGGGCGAAAATGGCGGTAATGGTTCTAGGTAAGTATTTCTTAGTGAATAAATCCCCATAAGTAAAGGATTTGGCATCTTTTTCCATCAAAATTTGTTCTTTAATCTCAGAAATTTCAATTAAAACATCTGGATCTTCTCTGTTCCCTTTAGCTTGCACTTTAGCAACAATTTCCTCAGCGTCTTCCCAGTAGCCTTGTTTAGCCAACCATCTTGGGGATTCAGGGATAAAGAAGCACCCGGTAATTAACAAAGCACCAGGCACAATTTGTAAAGCCCAAGCGGTTCTAAAGGATTTAGTTCCGTCCATTTGAGAGCATCCAAAGGAAATATAGAACATAATCATAATCCCCACCGTAACAGCAAATTGAAATAATCCTCCTACAATACCTCTGACTTTTCTAGGAGACAATTCAGACACAAGAACCGGAGCAGCCGAAGTTCCGAACCCAACCCCAAATCCACTAACAACTCTTCCACCAATCAACTGCCCCACATTCTGAGAAGAAGCTTGGATAATAGCACCAATACACCAGAGCAACCCACACGTGATCAAGGAACTTCTTCTTCCAAAAGGTTCAGACACAAAAGCTGAAGCAATGGACCCAAAAATGGACCCCAAGGCCATGGCAGCAGTAATAATCCCTTGTAATTGGGAATCAGGTTTGTGGAAATAATTCCGGTATTGGTTGGTTCCAATGAACGCCGACATGGACGAAATATCAAACCCGAATAATAACCCAGACATACATGTCACACAAGAAATAAGAAAGATATTGTGAACATTGGGGAGTTTGTCCAAGAAGCTTCTAAACTTCAAGGCTGAAGATTGTAATTTTGCTTCGTAGCCCATATTTGCTAGAAACAGTAGTAATTTGATACTAAAAGTAGTAGTAATAGAGTAGAGAAAAGCTGGGGGTTAGGCCATATTTATAGTTTTCTGGGTCTATGCAACCTGCGGCGGGAGATCTTGGGGAATTTCCTGCCCCACCTTTTTTTGTGTCACCTCTCATAGCGGGACTGGGGTAGTGGGGTAAGGTTAGTTTCAGGATATTTCAGGGTTTGTATCACTGTTTGGTCTGTGGTTTCAGGATTTGTTTTGGGATAGTTTAGGATTTGTTTGGAAGATTAGTGGCCAGTGGCTAGTGGGCTAGTGTTAGGTTGGTGTGTTGGCCAGTTGTTCGTTTGACCTCCGGTCAAACTCACTAGGCCAAACATTACATCACCGTTCCAGTGCGGGTATTGGCGTTGTTGCACAATCCCCAGTCCTGTACATTACCCCGCGAATCCCCCGAACCCAAGACGGCGAAATGGTGGGGGTGGTCTATATGCAGGCGCGAGTCCCAAAAGTGGGGCACAAGGGGGGAACAGCTCCCCGAGATGCTACCACCGTGATAGCAACCAAGGGCTCTTGGTCAGATCGTTCAACGTTGAATAGTCATGCCGTTGCACCATAATGTGACTCGTCACAATACAACCATTACAATCAAACCATTGGTTACACAATCCCCGTATTGGTTACATGGAAATGAATCACAAAAGGGTGAGGGGCAACCCATTCTGAAACCAATTCGGGGCTCTCCACACCTCCACCCTCCACTTCAATTACCCCATGTCGATCGTCAATAGCGCAAATACTTAGCTCCTCTGGCCCGCTCCAAGCTTAAGCCTGGGCCCTGGCCCTGGCCTAGTGGGGCTGGCCCTAGCTCAATGGCAACTTTAAGAGAGTGGGTTAATCCCGCAATATCTCTGGAATAGTCTTCCCGATCCCCACCACGATCGCCGAATCGGGAACGGGGATCAAAATGCCACTCGGGAAAACTGAGTCATTGGACGGACGGTTCCGCTGGTACTGTTACTGTTTTATTGTTCGGAGATACGCTCCTCTACTCCACTACCCAACTTGCTGAAACCCCACATTCTATCAAAGAACCCAAGATTCTCCACTGCTCCACTGCTCCACTGATTCTCCACAACTGAAAATGCAACGTAACATTTCTGGGTTGTTCCGTGCACTCCCTTTTTCATCCCCACAGGGGGACGAGAATTACTCCGGCAGCACCAGCACAAGGACTAGCGTAGCTAGTACGAGTGCCGTGGCACCATTTCCTTAGCACCACTGGCATCTTTTGCACTAGATTTGGCACCATTACTAGCACTGCACTGCCTGACAATCGTCGCTAGCTAGCCGGGCTAGCCGTGCTAGCCAGTGCTACCGTTGCTAGTTCGTATTACTATGGCTCATACTCTTAACATCTTAACCTACATCTTCTCTACTTAAACATCCTTACCCCAAGCTTCTCTCTCTGTTAAAACATCCTTACACCAAACATCCTTACACCAAACATCCTAACACCAAACATCCTAACACCAAGCTTAACAGAACATCAGAACTCGCTTAACAGAAAACAACTCTACTCAGTCTTGAAACATCCTAACTCCACGCTTAGAGAAACATCCTAACACCACGCTTAGAGAAAATACTATGTCCAAGCTTAGAGAAAACACTATGTGCTACAGTTCATTATAATACCATTATATTACACTATATAACCCAAAGGTATAAGATCATCAAAGGTTAGATCATAGCCTAAACCTTTTCAGCAGCTTGCTGTTGATTGGCTTCATTATCAGAATTTTCTTCTGATTTAATTAATTCAGATTCATTTTCTTTGTGTTCGTATTTCATCTTAGAAGCAAGATCAGCATCGGATAAAATAGGAATGGTTGGTTGCCAGGAAGCAGATTTCCAGGCTGGAACTTTTTCGTCCCACATTTGTCCAATTTCTTCCAATCTCTTACCTTTAGTTTCTGGGAAGAAGAAGAACACATGGATGAACATAGCACCACAGAAAGAAGCATAAATACAGTAAGTTTTCCAAGAAATGTTCTTGAAAGCTGGAGGAGTGAACATAGCAATGGCAAAGTTAAAGATCCAGTTAGCAGAAGTAGCCAAAGAAGCCCCTCTTTGTCTAGAAGCAGAATCACCCCAGACTTCGGAACAGAATAACCAAATGGTAACCCCCCAAGAAACAGCAAAAGAACAGACAAATAAGTAACAACAAGCAATAACCCCTTTGGCAGCAGGTTTGTCAGATGCTGGGATTCTTAAGGTGACAGTTTCACTGGTTCTTTCACTTGGTGGAATATATTCCCCATAAGTTCCCAAAATACCGGCAACCCCGAATTGGAAAGTCATCATACCAGCAGCCCCTGCCAATAACACAGGTCTTCTACCGACTTTATCTAACAAATATAAAGCAGGAATGGTAATAACAGTATTCAAGACATATTGAATGGAAGAAGAAACCAAAGCAGTATCACCACTGTAACCAGCCATATCGAAAATATAGACAATATAGTACATCATAACATTCATACCAGTTAATTGTTGCCAGATTTGAGCGAAAATAGCAGTGATGGTTCTTGGTAAGTACTTCTTTTGGAATAAATCAGCGTAGGTGAAGTCTCTAACGTGTTCATCAACCATAATTTGTTCTTTGATTTCAGAAATTTCAATCAAAACATCTGGATCTTCTCTGTTACCTTTAGCTTGAATATTAGCAACAATGACTTCAGAGTCTTCCCAGTACCCTTGTTTAGCTAACCATCTTGGAGATTCTGGAATAAAGAAACATCCACATAATAAGATAAACCCTGGCACCATTTGGATCCCCCAAGCAGTTCTGAAAGCAGCTGGTCCATCAATCTTAGAACATCCGTAAGAAACATAAAACATAATCATAATCCCTAAAGTAACGGAGAATTGAAACAAACCACCAATCAACCCTCTGATTTTTCTTGGGGCCAATTCAGACCCGTAAACTGGAGCCACAGAGGAACCAAACCCAACCCCGTAACCAGCAATAATTCTACCACAGATTAATTGAGCAACGTTTCTAGAAGAACATTGAATAGCAGCACCAATCATCCAGAACATAGCACAACACATCAAAGAAGCTCTTCTTCCGAAAGGTTCGGAAACAAAAGAAGAACTTAAAGATCCGAAAAAGGATCCTAAAGACATAGAAGCAGTAATAAACCCTTGTAAGTCAGAACCAATAGATCTCGTTTGAGTGTCCTTATCTAAGGTCCCGAAAAAGTTAAGATATTGAGGAGTCCCCAAAAAGGCAGACATGGAAGAAATATCAAACCCAAACATCATCCCGGAAATACAGGAGATGGTGGCAATGACAAAGATATTGTGCAAGTTTGGGAACTTGTCCAAAAATCTTCTGAACCGTAAGGCATGAGGTATAAGAGCGTCTTCGTAACCCATTTTCTATTGTAGTATAAAATAAGTCTATAACAATTAAACAAAACTCAAATGGGGTGGGAATCCCCACTTTATATAGTTTTTTCGGAAGCCAGTTAGGAAAAATATAACACCACCAAACCCCGTCTATGGGGAAAAATTTTTGTTTTGGTCACTTAAACAAACCCCGATGCATGTCTGCATATAGACTGGAATTACTGTCTGCATGGTTTGACACCTGCATGCGCCTGAGTTTCTCCGGCATACTAATTGGGCCACACGGCCCTACAATGCCGTCCCCAGGTTAAACAAAGTGGGTGAGGTTCACTCGTAACCAGGGCCAGCCCACCAAACAATAGGGAGAAAAAGAAAACCCGAAGTTTCAAGTGATTGGTGCACACCACCCCCTCCCGTCCCCATGGGTTTAAATTTGTGGAGTTTAAGGTGAGATTTGACTCAATTTGGAAATAACTAAACCAGCATAGTTTAGACTTTGAAACAAACTTTGGCGTCATCATTTGGCGTTACTGGCGTCATCATTTTGACTTTACCTGGGGAAATACCAGTAAAACATCATCCCATGGAGTATTGGCACTGTGGCCAATTGTGCCACGAATTTTCCCATGAAAATCCGGGTTGGCTGAGTGGGGCTATTTTTCCACTAGTTTTTCCAGTGCGTGACACAAAGCCCGTATTGGGGGTGATTTTTCCCTTCGGAAAATTCCCATCTCGAATGCCGTTAGGTAATATGCAGGGTGGAAAATTTTTCAGTGGGGATTCGGCGACGCGGGACACTATGGGAACGGGATGTTCCGCTGGTCCACTTGGACTACAAGTACATGTCCTTGGATGTACTTGTAGTTGTACTCGTCCTTGTATTGTACTCGTCCTTGTATTGTACTCGTCCTTTACTCGTCCTTTACTCCTCCTACTTGTACCTGTTTGTATGGAACTCTGGCTTGTACTTGCTAGTCACTCTCGGAAGCTGGGGTGGCCCATTTTTGTGTCTGTAGATCTGCCTGCATATAGCATTCCCCACTATGTGGTATGACGCTATTTTGTCTTCGGCAAATGCAAAGCAAGTGGGATTTTCCGGTTCTGGATGGGTCCTGCAAAATCGCCCCACGAAATGCAATGTTGCATAGCGGGTGATTTCTGGGGACGCTAAGAATAGAGTTTGAGGAGGTGGGGATATGTTACGATGTTTTACGAGTGATTTAATTGGCCCTTGGGAGATCTAATTTAGCGCCTGCTACCTAAACGTTGATCGTCGATACATGCTAGGTGTCGCCTTGTGCATTGACTTCCTAGAAACATCCTTACACCCTGCTAAAACATCCTTACCCCCAATTGATATAGGTTTTGTTAATAATATAAGCCTTTGTAGCCTATCAGAACCTAATAGTTAAATTAGTTAAATTGTGGGGATCATCAGGTTACGTAGACGGTAACTTTGCCGACAGCAACAAACCAAATCTGCCGATCAGTCGGTGATTAATGGCCCTCCAATGTAACGTAACATATTGAAAACTGGGGTAGAGATCTTCACCCGAATCGAGCAAGTGGGGTGTTGCAAGTGGGGTGTTGCACATTTGACTCTTACTCATCCAACAAGTGTTTCATCACTTGACGTAATCGTTTAACAAACACCACAAAAGCAATTCCATAGCCGAAACAGATCCAGGAAACCGAGATCCATTTGTGCTTGGACTTCTTTGGCTTGGACTTGTCTTGGGCTTCCTATGACGAAATAGCTATTCGGTAATTTCAGTATTGGACCAAGACCTGTATCAAGAGTTTGACATACCAGATACTTGCCGAAACTATATACCGGTGGTATTGTTGCTCCCCGTCAGCGGAATCCCACGGTTAATAATTGTTCCTCTATGACAAAGAGGAGAAACTCGAATAAAGATGCAGGCGAGATTTGCATGGTGTATGCAGGCGAGGGGAAATCTTGGTGGGCTGGAAAAACTCTTGTCCCAAACGGGAAGGGTAAAACCTGACACAAAGCCCCGAGAGGGGATTTGCGTGGGGGCACCAGCAATGCTGGAGTTTAGAGAATGTAGCGTTACATTAAACAAAACTACAGGTTAGTTTTCAATGAAACTACATGTTAGGTCGCCAAACTACATGTTAGGCGGAAATGAAACTACATGTTGGGTTTCATCAAAACTACATGTTGGTGGCAATGAAACTACACTTTAGAGTGGTCCAAACTGCACAAAATAGTCTTTTACATATTAGGGAGGGGCGGAGATTGGCACCATCAGCCCATTCAACTGGTTGTGATTCTAGATCCTTCAGTCTATATCACCAGATATCCTCCATTTACGACAAGTTAATGATAGTCGAATGATACTCAAACGAGCCTGTGACATTTGCCCCTGCGGGAGGGTTCCCGGACTTTAATTATCGTATCATTGTGCCCCACACTATCCCCGACTCTTTCCTTCCCTAATGATCTTATCAGGCGACTTTAATAAAATGAGGTGAGACTCAGCTGGCAAATCCCGGAAAAAAGAAAAAAAAAAGAAATCCCAAGCGATTTTTTCCGAAGGGGCTGAAAGATAAAACCTTCGTTTAATCAGTTATAAGGATGGTAGAAACATCTAGTAAACGAGATAGAGATTGTGGACATCGATATATAGACCCTATACACTTGTAGGACCATTTTGGTGTAATTTTCATTCCCAAAAACCCCGTTTTAGCCAGGCCCAAATCCAGCCAATCCGTCAAAACCCGGGTGCCAATCCAGGCTCGGATATCACCCAATTGCAAAATCATCCAATTATAAAGTTAGCCGTTCCTTCAGTATATAAGCCTTCCTTTCCCACCAAACACATACTTAACACACTAACACACTAACACACTAACACACTAACACAACACACACTTAACACACACTAACACACAAACGACACACTAACATAGAGAACAAACCAAATGCCACTAGAGATCTTACCTATTATTGAAGAAACTCGAAGTCAGCCCTTCACCCCCAAACTCCCCAACCATGAAAAAGTCTTAAACGGCTTCTACCTCAACAGCAACCTCCAGCTCATCAAGAAGATCGGGGCCGGCACCTACGGACTAATCTACCTTGTTAAAGATATCAAAACCCATCGCCATTACGCAGCCAAAATCATCTTGAAAGAGTCTTTGAGTTTGCACCAAAAAGACGTGGATGCCTATAAGAAATACATCCAAGAAAAGGTGTATTATGAGTTTATCGGCAACTCTTGTATGAGTTTTGAAGAGTTGGACTTGGAGTTGCTTCGACAAAGCGGAGGAGAAGTGCCTTATTTAAAAGAGCTTAGTATTCATTTGAAATGCCATAGCCATCCTAACGTGGCTACCATTCATAAGGTGCTAAACTTCCCTAGCGGAATTATTATGCTTATGGACTACTTTCCCCAAGGTGACTTGTTCAAGAACATTGTGGAAAACCAGATTTTTCAAAAAAATCAAATGATGATGAAGAATTGTATTCTTCAGATTATCAATGTCATTAAGTACTTGAAGCTGAAAAACATATATCACTGTGACTTGAAGCCAGAGAATATCATGGTCAAGTATAATCCAAATTACAGAAGGCTAAACAACAGTAATCTTGTGGATTATAATGAAATTCAAATTGGGTTAATAGACTTTGGCCTTTCAATTGAAGAAGAGTACATTTGTTGCAATTCTTGCAGAGGATCTCTGTTCTATATGTCTCCAGAAAGAATTGTCAACTATCCTAAAAACGATTACATTTCCCACAATTTGGATTTGTCGTCATACAAAATCAATCCTAAAGATGAATTGATGTACTTTCCTACCATAAAAGGAGATATATGGTCTATTGGAGTGTTATTAATCAATATAACTTGTGCCAGAAACCCTTGGCCAAATGCTTCGATTGTGCCTAATAATAATGATGTGTTCCAGTCTTATTTAAATAAGGAACATTCGGTGTTGAGGAAGATCTTACCAATTTCCCATGAATTTAATAACCTATTAAACCAAATCTTCCAATTAAACCCGGTAGAAAGAATCGATTTGTCGCTGCTTTACACCCAAATCTTAACGGTGGACTTTTTCCACGACCAGCTCTTGAGTCCTCCAGAGTCTCCTGAAATGTAATAATAAGTACTTGTGAATAGATAACGAATAACGATGGATAATATACATAACGGATCTGTAACCTTTCTAGCCCCTAACCTTTAGCCCCAACATCCTGACTCTGCTTAGGAAACATCCTAACATCCTGCTTAACATCCTGACTCAAATTGTGATGGCTGCAAATTTCGCCTTTTTGAGTAGAACTATGGGCATCTCCTTGACTAGCCTGGTTTGGTGAAATAAGGTCACAAAAGAGCTAATATATACCCCGTAGATATAGAAGCATCATATAGTTCACTTCGTGTGACTAGTACTGGCAACGTTACAGACTTCTTAGTAGAACTTTAGTATGTAAGACCTGGCTCGCGATTTGTAAATGCTAAACCAAAGTTACCTGGCCCACACGCCTGAAGTGGGAGAAAGTTACCGGAAAGCCTTGATTGCGTAGAGTCTGAATGTATAGAGTTGGGTCACGAGATGTACACCCCAAGGTCCATGTCTTTGTCCGTTTCTCCACCTCTTCTAGGGTATTTTAAGGGTATTTTAGGGTATTTATTGACCAAAACCACACCCACCCACCACACCCCTCACACAAGTCCAAATGACCCCCAAATAGACTCATATGAAGAAGAAAATCATATAGATAACCATAACACCCTTTAATAGCCCATAAAGTCTGTCATTCCCGAGAAAATCGGCAAAAAGAAAAAAAACAGCGCAACATATACAACCCGAATTCTTTTCTCATAGAAATATTCCTCATGGCCCAATGGTTAAGGCATCTGACTACGGATCAGGGGATTCAAGGTTCGAGTCCTTGTGGGGAAGTTTCTTCTTTTTTTTTGCTGACCCATTCTTTTTTTCCAAACTACTCAAGACACATCTAACCTCAACTTCTTGTCTTCTCTGTCCATCTGCCAGCGTCTTGGAGTGTAGTTTGGTAGTAATATTTGCTCTCACTTGGTGATACTTTGGTGATACTTTGGTGATACTTTTTGGAAACGCGAAATCACAATCCATCCACACTATGTTAGTTTACTCCCTTTACATACTAAACAAAGCCGGAGGGTTGATATATCAAAACGATGTCAACCCGGGGCTCAACAAGTTGACTGCCAACGATTACTTGGTGTTAGCGGGAACTTTACACGGAGTCCACGCCATAACCTCAAGGTTTACCAGTTTAAACCAACACGAACTGGACGCCCAACGGAACGTACCTCCTGGTACGACAGGGGAAATCACTTCACAAACAGGACCCAATCCCGGAACTGCTCCTGGGTCTGGAACCTCTGGTACCAGTAATGCCAACACCAATATAATATCTTCAGGACAAGCCATGAATCCAAATACCAATAGAACTGGGTTACAAAGTATAGAAACAGACCATTTTAACTTATATGTGTTCCAGACCTTAACGGGAGTCAAGTTTATTATGATAACTTCGGCGGTGGCCACAAAAAGCCTTGGAAAGCATGAACTTAACAGCCAATTACAAGTGACAAATGAGATATTTAAAAAGATTTATATTTCCTATTCTGATTATATAATGAAAGATCCGTTTTATTCGCTTGATATGCCGATCAAGAATGTTTTGTTTGATAGTCAGATCCGGCAGCTTACCCAGTGACCCAGTAGCGCCAGCTACTGGTAGTCAGGGCCAGGCAGGGCTAGGCCAAAGTCTAGCTCTTAGGCAATAACTTTCCTAACCCAGTCCCCAAGTCCACCTTGGGGCTCCAGCCGAGCTTTGTTAACTTGGAATACTCAATACAATACCTACAATCATTATAGTTCCTATCCTTAACAAAATCAATCACCTCCTCCGCCTTCAAACTGGAATTATACAAAGAAACAATGAGTTTAACTAGCGACAAGTTATCGATTTCAAAAGGTGACCCCACGTTAAACACTCCCGGAACATTCTTGGTCCATAACAAGTCTATAGCATCAACAAAATCGTCAATATATAAATAACTGCGTTTGTTATGTCCGTTTCCATGGATAGGGATTTTTTCCCCTTTTCTCAACTTGTCTATAGCAGTAGGGATGATCTTTTCTGGGTACTGGTTTGGCCCATACACATTGTTGGATCGTATTATCGTTATAGGGAGGTTATATGAGTATTCATATGATTTTATTATCATATCTATAGCTGCTTTGGTGGCAGAGTAAGGGTTTGTAGGATTCAACTTCTCATTTTCACTTACGGTATTGTTTTCGGCCTGTTCTCCATACACTTCGTCAGTAGAAACATGGATAAAGTTGATATTATGGGGACAATAGAGCCTATAGTATTCTAGCAAGTTTTGAGTACTTAGGATGTTATTTCGGGTGAAATAAAGTGGGGTTTCAAAGGATTTATCCACACAAGATTCTGCCGCAAGGTTTATAATATCAGTAACGGGTGGAAGGTTTGCAAGAGCAGCCAATAGCGTGTCGTAGTCGGCAAGGTCTACCTGGATGAATCTGAAGTTGGGAGCTTTAAGAATATCGGTGATATTGTGTAAATTCTGGGATACATAGTTTAGTTTATCCATACAAATGAAGCAATAACTAGGGTACTTTTGGAGAAACAGCCTTAGAAGATTAGATCCTATGAACCCAGCACCTCCAGTGACAAGCACGTGTTTCTGAAACAGGGTCATGTTGGATAAATATGCGTGAATTTTGAATAAATATATTGATAAATATACTGACAAGTGTGTGGAATCTTGTAGGAAATCTGTGTATATACCTAAATAAAGGTTTGCGAAGAGATGACTAACCCAAACTACAACGTTGTAGTTTGGTGCGGAAATATCCACATAGTAAAGGTTTTTGGTTCGTCACCATGCGTCATCCCGTGCGGCAACCATGCGTAGATTCTCGCACTTTTTGGGCCACCAGCATTAACCTGAAACGCACTCCAGAAGTTAATACAGGCGGTTATATTGAGGTTTTAAAACAAATCCGGTTGTCAGAGGTTTTTACCACGCCCCTTGTATTAAAATTCTTTCCGAGCTGCACGTTTTATCCCAATTAGTGTGCCTTGCATTGTTCCGATTGCTTACCCAACTTGTTTATCCGGAACTTCGAGTGAGCGCGCCCGGATTTCCCATAGTTAACAAAAAGTAACGTTACCTTTTTGGCCACACAACTATACTGCCAGATTCCATTCTGGTATATATTTTCTTTTTTTTTTTTACTTCATAAGGTTTTTGCATCACACAAGCAGTGGGACTTGCCGTTTCTAAAAAAATATATAAATACCCAATAGCCCCACCGGTTTTTTGAAGATGAAGTCAGAGTTGAAAAACTTGCTAGATAATAATACTGAGTACAAGTATCCTCATAAAGCCACCACTATGACTCAACAATTTGACTTTACCGACCATTCTCACCGTCGGTTCAATCCTTTGACCAACTCCTGGATCTTATGTTCCCCCCACAGATCCAAAAGACCATGGCAAGGAGCTAGAGAAGAAGCTAAAAAAACCAAATTGCCAGATTTCGATGAAAAATGTTATTTGTGTCCCGGAAACATCAGAGCCACTGGAGACTCCAACCCCAAATACGACTCCACCTATTACTTCATGAACGACTACCCTGCTGTCAAGTTAGACCAACCCGAATACTTTACGGAAGAATCAGAAGACAAAAGTGATAAAAAATCCAAATTAATGAAGACTCAAGGGGTTAAAGGGAAGTGTTTTGTGATATGTTTCTCTCCAAATCACAGTTTGAGTTTACCTATGATGTCACATGACTCTATCACCAAAGTGGTTAGTTTATGGCAAGAATTGTTTATGGATTTGAAAAAAGATGGAAACAGTGGAGTGGCTCCATACAAATATTTGCAAATATTTGAGAACAAAGGAGCAGCCATGGGATGTTCCAACCCTCATCCACACGGCCAAGCATGGTGTTTGGATGTGATTCCCACCGAAGTTCAACAAGAGATAAACAGTATGAATGCTTATGCCCACGAAAACCACAGCCATTTGTTAGGAGATTATGTGGAGTTAGAATTAAAAGAAAAGGAAAGATTGGTAGCTGTGAATGATTCTTTTATTGTGGTGGTTCCTTACTGGGCTTTATGGCCATTTGAAACTTTGGTGGTTGCCAGAGACCATTTAAGATCCCTTGAAGATTTTTCTGACAAACACAAGGCAGATTTGGCCCAAATCCTTAAGACTTTAACCACCAAATATGACAATTTATTTAACACATTTTTCCCTTACTCCATGGGGATTCATCAAGCTCCTTTCAACGGGACAGAAGAGGAAAAGAACAATTCCTGGTTCCACATGCACTTTTACCCGCCATTATTACGGTCTGCTACCGTGAAGAAGTTTTGTGTGGGATTTGAGATGTTGGGAGAGGCTCAAAGGGATATTACTAGTGAACAGGCCGCAAAGAGATTACAAGATTTGGATGGGGACGTTCATTTCATGAATAAGTAATAAATACAAATAGATACATAGTAATACAATAAATATCAATAGATATCACAAACATTAATATCACCAAACACAAATATCACAAATATCAAATATTATCACAAATACCACTGAATATTAAGAATATCACAACCTTCAGCACCAGCAGAACTAGCAGCACTAGCACTAGCAGCACTAGAACTAGCAGCACAGCACTAGTCCTGGCTAGCGCCAGAACTAGTCCTGGCCAGTCAGCCAGGACCAAATAACCCATAATACCTCCCTCTATAATAAAAACAGTACCTCCTCTTATCAACATCATGACTATACATCATATGAGTCTTAAGGTCTCTAGGATTAGGAGAATACACGTTACAAACCGGACAAATACAAGTCATGTTCGTAGGATCCACTGCAATTTGAATCAAGCCTTGAGGACCAGCTCTAACAGGAGAAGGAGTGGAGTTTTGAGGATGATACATCAATTGCTGGGGGAGCACCACGGGGACGGGACTTTGGTGGGAGATGGTAGGGTTGTAGAGCGGGCGGGGGAAGGAGCTAGGCTGGACGGGAGGGACGGGGGTAGACTGAACGGGTTGGACCTGTTGGGAGCTGGGCTGGACCTGGCGGGAGCTAGACTGAATGGTAGACTGAACAGTAGGTCGAATGGGAGTAACTGGAACCAGGGGGGCCAGGGTCCTTACATAGGACGAATGGGAGTATTGGTTGGAGTTAAGCCTATAGGGACGATAGTACGGAGCCAGGTGTGATCCATAGTTAGGCTGAGAAGGCAGGTATTGATAACTTGGATAACTTAGTTGATAGTTTGGATAGTTTGGCAGGACATCTGGCAGGCGGTATTGATAGTTCGAAGGGTAATTGAAAGGATACAGCAACAGACGAGAAGGGGAGGATCTATTCAAAGTGATTTCTGGTAAGTTTCTATGAGCTCTCATGCGGCTGGAGCTAGTTCTAGGCTGACCAGGTCCGGTTCTAGTACCTTGGGTCCCTTGGGTCACTTGCAAGGATTGGTACGAAGATAGAACTGGACGGCTGGGATCTTTGGCTTTAGGAGACATAAAGAACAAATATGGAAAAGGGTTTATTATATAGGAGAGAAGAAGAAGCAGAGAAGCACTAGATATGTATAGCTCCAGGCTCACCAGCCAGGGAGAGAGTCATCCAGCGACAGCCAGGAAAGCCAACCAGAAAGCCATCAAGCTCTATTCAAAAGCTATACAGAGTCTATACAAAGTCTATACACAGTTAGACACTGTATAACACATATACATAGTAATGTGTCTAGGTTCTGTTTTGTATGTGTTAGAGATTGTTTGATTTAGGTAGAGGCTTGAGCGTTGTTTCAGAGTTCGAGCTAAGCAGGACACAGTAGCAGGAAGAGTAGGGCCGGTAGTAGGGCCAGTAGACAGTAGTTCACTACTGTGACTGTTAATGTTTCAGCAAAGTGTTAAAGTGTTAGTTGTGCTTGGTGTTTTTTAGTGTGTGAAGTAGGATTGTGTTAAAGATGTTCGAGAGATGTTTCATATTTGTTTCAGTGCATTTACTTTGCAACAGCGAAAAGCTGGAAAGCTGAAACATGCAAAGAGATTGACTCTGATTTGAAACACACTTGAAATGGCCCGGCACTGCTTGGACGAGCTGTCGTTGGACGAGCTGGTGCTACGGTTGGGACTTTTGCCGTGAGCTCTTTTGCAGCCATTGCTGCAAATACAATTAGTGCGAAAAGGTTATACTTCAAACTAGAATACTAGAGAATAGGATGGAGTATACAAAGCAGAGTATAGTATAGTATATAGTAGAACATATAGAATAGGATAGTATAGAGTATAGGATAGTATAGAGTATAGTATAGAGTATAGAATATAGTATCATAGTGTATTGAAGCTATCTAACTTAATTGAACTAAAGAAGCCCCAGCAGAAGGTTGGGTAATAACCAAAGCAGACTCCAACTCATCCTTACTAATTCCAGGAAACTTCTTTTCATAATACTCTTCAGTCAATGCTTTATATAACCCATCGATCTTATCAGCAGTAGTAACATGAACCACAGAACCTCCCCAACCGGCCCCAGTAACTCTAGACCCATAGGACCCGTTTTTAGCAGCAATTTCACAAATACTATTGATTTCGGCAGTGGAGTTTTCAATATTGGCAATGGAAGTTTGTTGAGAATCGTTCAAGATCTTTCCTAATCCGTCCATAAACGTTTCAGAGTTGTTACTTTGTAATAAACTCAACACTTTGAACACATTCAAAGAATCCAAATACACATGTTTGGCTCTTTTGTATAATTTCAATTTCTCGTATCTAACTTCGAATTTCGATAAGAATCTCTTGGAGAAATCTTCAACTGAAACGTCTAACACCTTAGCAGCTTGCTCGGTAGTTAAACCATCTTTTTCTTCTTCAGTGAATAAGGAGTCTACTAATTCCAAAGCTTTGTCGAACATTTTAACTCCAAGTTCAATGTCTTGTCCGTCCCATTGAGGCCAGTTCAATTTGGTTTGACAGTAAGTATCAATAAACCCTTTCAAAGTCCCAGTGGATAAGTTAGAATCTTGAGTCAAAGTAAGGCCAGTCTTTTTGGCCAAAATCTCAGAAGCCACAGCAAATTCCACTACTCTTAAATTATAATTAACTGGAGCAGTTTCAAACTTATTGGCTTCAACCAAAGTATTAGAAATCAATAACACCATGTCATGAGGTTTAATGACGGGGAATTGGAAGATTTGCCCATACAAGTTTGGTTTATAGTGAACCAATAAAGCCTTATTCTTTTCTCCGTAGATAGAAGCACATTGATCTAACCCTCCAGTGTTAACTCCCAAGTAATGTTCAGACACAACGGTGATAGCAGTCAAATCTTTTTTGGTGATTTCAGTTAACCCGTGGGCTCTTAAGAACAATAAAGCAGAACACACACTAATGGCAGCAGAGGAAGACAACCCTCCTCCAGTTGGAACTGTTCCGTGGTAAACCGCATTTAACCCTTTGAAAGTATCAACAATTCCTTTTTCTTTCAAGTATTTCGACCCCACTAAGAACCCACACTTGACGTAGTTGGCCCAGGTGAACTGAGCTTTGTCGATGGTCAAAATGTCGTTTTTTGGTAATTCAAAGCTGGTGTCTTCATATTTTTCATCCAAATTTACTAACTTAACGGTGGAATCTTCCCTGACACTCACAGCAGCAGTCACATCGGCTTCAATAGACATAGGCAAGGAAGAAAAGTAACTACAGTCGATGTGGTCTCCAATTAAGTTGACTCTTCCGGGAGCTCTAGCGTAAAACTCCGGTTCTTGGTTGAAGTTAGCTTTGAATTGTTCAGAAATATGGTCATATCTGGTTTGAGCCTTTTGGCTGTTAGGATAAAAGGTCAAATCCTTATAGATTGGAATAGTATCAGTCATATTGCGCTGGAAAACTTTGTGTAGTAGCAGAAACAACGATGTTTTATATGAAAAAACCAAATCTGGAGTGAAAAAGTGATTCCGAATCTCACTATATTTCACTCACTCCATCTTTTTCCTGGCGGTTTTTGTGTAACTTTGGCGGCGCGAGACGTGCACATAGAGCAACGCCGTCGAGGTCAAACTACAACGTTGTAGTGGAAATCCCCATAGTTAAGCGGCGATGACCAGTGGGCCACGCCACGGGTAATCTCCATAGTAATTTTCTTTTTTTTTTTTTTATTTTTTATTTATTTACATCACCCGCAATCTCATCTCGGAGGAACTAATCCCACTGTCTTAACAGGATTTATACTTTCATAACCGGATGGGGTATTGTAGTTGCATGGTGAAATGAAACGTTGTAGTTGCTAGAGAAATGGGTTTAGTGGTAGATAGTAGCTAGAAAAGTGTTATTTTGGGGTCAGAAAACGGTGTTTATGGTGTCAGAAACTGCCATTTCTTCTGCCAGAAATCACTGGTCAAGGCAGTCAAAGCACTGTTTGGAAACCACTGGAAACAAAGCTATAGTAACCTGCTAGTAAATACTCAGATACTTTGGTAAATGACCGTCTGGTAATGCATTAGCCCTTGCATCAAGTCTTTGCTATCAGGATATGCATCATCCCGGAGTGCATTCATAACCAGGTTCAGTTTCTGTTTTAGGACTCGGGAACCTAAAATTGTTCCGAGCCCACTACAACGTTGTAGTTTGCTCGGCCAATCGGGGATGCCCCTCCCCCTCACAAAAGAAACAGCTAGCCATCACACTTTACCACCATACCATTATACCATTATACCACTATACAACTAGACCACTACCACTATATAGTACACTATATGAGCACATCTGGCCCTGCCCTACTCTTGCCCCACTTGGCCGTCCAACGGTGCTGTAAAGGCCGGGCCGTTGGGTGGGGATCGTGGGGTTCGATCCAAAGGTCCGCGCACGACCTGAAAAATTCATATAAATTCCTTGAATCTTTCCACAACTCCTATTCCAGTTTTTCACCCTAACATACAATATATTAAATATATTAAATCCAATAAAACAGATATGAGTGACAAGTACATTTTAGTGACCGGAGGGGCTGGGTATATCGGGTCCCATACCGTGATAGAATTGATTAACAATGGCTATAAGGTAGTTATTGTGGACAACTTGTGCAATTCAAGTTATGATGCTGTGGCCAGAATTGAATTTATCGTCAAACAAAAGATTCCTTTCTTCAAAACTGACTTGAAAGATGGCGCTGAATTGGATAAAGTGTTCAAACAATACCCAATTCAAGGAGTAATTCACTTTGCTGCTTTAAAAGCCGTAGGAGAATCCACCCAAATTCCTTTAAGTTACTACGACAATAACATCAACGGAACTATCAGTTTGTTAACTACTATGAAAAACAATGACGTCAAAACCATTGTGTTTTCTTCCAGTGCTACTGTCTACGGAGATGCTACCAGATTTGAGAATATGATTCCTATTCCAGAACATTGTCCTAACGATCCAACCAATCCTTACGGAAAAACCAAATATATGATTGAAAACATCTTAAAAGACGTCCACGGGGCCGACGGGGCCTGGAGGTCTGCAATTTTGAGATATTTCAACCCCATGGGAGCCCATCCTTCAGGGTTAATTGGGGAAGATCCTTTAGGAATTCCTAACAATTTATTACCTTATTTAGCTCAAGTGGCCATTGGCAGAAGAGAAAAGTTGTCTATTTTTGGTAACGACTATAAATCTCATGATGGGACTCCAATTAGAGATTATATTCACGTGATCGACTTGGCTAAAGGACATATTGCTGCTTTGAAATACTTGAATAAATTGAACCAAGGCGAAGGGTTATTCAGAGAATGGAATTTAGGGACTGGGAAAGGGTCTACTGTTTTTGATGTGTACCACGCTTTCTGTAAAGCCGTGGGCAGAGACTTGCCCTATGAAGTTACCGGCAGAAGAGCTGGGGATGTGTTGGACTTAACTGCTAACCCTACCAGAGCCAATACTGAATTAGAATGGAAAGCTGAATTAACTATTGAAGACGCTTGTAAGGATTTATGGAAATGGACTACCGAAAACCCATTTGGGTACAATATTGATAACTACAAATGGGAGATTTTCAATGACGATAAGTTGGATTATGCCAATAGATTACACACCGTGACATTTGATAACGGCTTCAAGGTTTCTTTGGCTAACAGAGGAGCTATTATTCAAGATATCATTAAAAACGGCAAGTCTATGGTGTGTGGATTTGAAGATCCTAAGAGATACTACGAGAAATCGAACCCTTTCTTCGGAACCACCGTTGGAAGAGTTGCCAATAGAATTGGAAACTCTGTGTTCAAGTTAAATGGCAAGGAATATAAATTAGAATCCAATGAGGGGCCTAACACTTTACACGGAGGCTTTGCTGGGTACGATAAACAAATGTTCTTTGGGCCTATTGCCAAACAATCCAAGGCTGACGGCAAGGTTATCAACACATTTGAGTTCAGTTACCTTGACAAAGACGGCATGAATGGGTTCCCAGGAGACGTTGAAGCTGTGATTAAGTATACTATCGACGAAGAATCGGTAGGAATTGAGTTTATTGGGAACCATTTATCCACTTCTCCAGCTGAAGCTACTATTTTAAACTTGACCAACCATTCATATTTCAACATTTCAGGTACTGATTCTACGGACGGAACTATTGTTAAGTCTGTGACTAACAAACAATTAGAAGTTAATGACGCCCTTCTACCAACTGGTAACATTGTTCCTACTCACACAGATATCACCAAACCTACTGAAATTGGTGAAAACTGCTGGTTTGACTATTGTTTCATTGTGGACGAGAAGGGAAGCTCTTTTGACACCAGAAACGAGGAATTGAAACCGGTTTTTGAAGCTACTCATCCAAAATCTGATGTCAAGTTCACGGTTCACACCACCGACCCGGCCTTCCAATTCTACTCAGGTGTGGGGATGGACTGTCCGGGGTTCAAGGTCAGAGGAGGATTTTGTATTGAAAACGGGAGATTTGTCGATGCCATTAACCATGAGGAATGGAGGGGGCAAGTGGTTGTTAAGAGGGGAGAGACTTACGGGTCAAAGGTTAAGTATGGTTTTGTAAATGCTTAATCTTCTGTATCCTTCTAGAAAGTTCTAGAAAGTTCTATAAGAATATATAAGAATATATCACAGTATATCAAAGTAGTAGTAGTGTGTCACGTGACACACTCTCATATCTCTGGATCTCATTTCATTTCAGCTCATCTCATCGAACGTACTGCAAATGTCAGAAATACCGCCAGGGCCAGGGCCAGAGATACCACCGGCCGGCCAGACCACGGACCCAAGTGACACAGTGTCTATCTCCAAACCCCCCCTCGACACAAGAATCAATAAAGACTCCAATACAGACGACACTCGAATCGGCAAAGACTCTCCGTTCACCTTTGGCCAACGGTTCCTCTCGGACCAAGACGACGTGTTCAAGCACAACGCCTGGGACCACGTCGAATGGGACGACGACCAGCTCGACCAGTTCAAAAAAATGATCGAAGTCCAATACGAAAACCCCGTCAAAGACTTTGATAAAACCCTTTATAACTCCAACCCTGCCAAATACTGGGACATCTTCTACAAGCACAACCGAGAAAACTTCTTTAAAGACCGGAAATGGCTTCAGATCGAGTTTCCCTCCTTGTTCAAGTTGACCAATGAGGACTGCCAAAAGCCCACCACCATTTTGGAAATTGGCTGTGGTGCTGGGAACACTTTTTTCCCGATTTTGCAACAAAATAAAAACCAAAACTTAAAGATCTTTGGCTGTGATTACCTGAAGGTAGCAGTGGATTTAGTGAAGGAAAATGAAACTTTTAAGGAAAACCATGAAAACGGGACGGCTTTCTCTTCAGTATGGGATTTAGCTAACCCTGAAGGAGCTATACCAGAAGATTTAGAACCAAATTCTTGTGATGTGATCATTATGGTGTTTGTGTTTCTGGCATTACACCCCGACCAATGGCAGCAAGCCATTCACAACTTACAAAAGTGTTTAAAGCCTGGAGGTGAAATTCTTTTCAGAGATTACGGAAGGTACGATTTGGCTCAAGTGAGATTCAAAAAGGGAAGATTACTCCAAGATAACTTTTATATTCGAGGCGATGGAACCAGAGTGTACTTCTTCACCGAAGAAGAGCTCCGGCAGATCTTTACCACCACAGGTCCGTTCAAAGAAGTCAAAATTGCTGCCGATAGAAGGTTATTGGTGAATCGAAAGAAACAGTTAAAAATGTATAGAAACTGGCTTCAAGCTGTATTTAGCCTAGACTAAGCTAATTAGTTAATATAATGTACAAGAAGTTATCTAGATGTTTAAATAGTCGCCAGATGTCTGTCATTTTGACCGACTCAAGGGCTTTTCCCCTAATACCCTGGATACAACACTCCCCCAAACCTTCAGCTGCTAACATTTCCTCAAGAGTAAGATCTCCACTGGCCAAAGGAAGTTGAATAAAAGTGGAGTTTGGGGTATAAACCTTGACAGGAACCTTTGTCACTCGCTTCGGAAGCATTTTCTTATTCAAAATCTCATAATTGGCCAAGTTATGGCTCGCCACCGCCTCCCAAAACTGAGTGCTATCATCTTTACTCAAATTCATTACCATTTTAGCATTGCCATTGATGACAAAATTGCTCTGTTTGAGCTGATTGAAGAAGTTTTCTTGAAGACTTTTGCCATAGTTAAGCGTGTGGCCGTTGATATCGATTTTATCGTTGTCGTCTCGGGTAGCAAATGGGATAAGGTCTGGAGGGTAGGACCCAGTTTTGAGGTTAAGCTGCCAAATGGGGGTGTTACAATGGTAATCATAGAGGACTCCAGCCGGTAAATTCCACTTCAATGGAATGGAATTAGTACCATCTCCGGTACCATTGCTGGTTCCATCCCCTGTCCCGTCTCCCTCTGTCTCTAGCCACACGGGCCCTTGGGGTAGAACCGCAAAATGACTTATATAGTTAAGGATATCATTAAAATACAACGGAAAGTACGCCAACCGGTGGATAGTAAGGAGATACTCTACCGCCAGGGTCCCGTCGCCGTCCCGGTACCGGTACCGCACGTTGACGTTGATGGTTCCATTCCACACCTTTTCTTTAATAGAAGATTCCATCCTTGGTCTCTTAACTATGCGACTCTTAAGTATGGGGTCTTAAGTATGGGTCTCTTAACTATGGGGTGCGACTTACTATGGCTTTCTATACACTAGTACTACAAGTTACACTAAATGTCATATCTATTACTCTACACTGTCATATATTATCTACCCATTCTGTTGATATACGGATTCGATTCCATGTAGTTGATTTCGTCGTCGTCCAAGTAGCTGGAGTCTCTAATGCTTGACTCTTTGGCTCGCTTGGAGCTGGTGCTCTTTGTATGCTGAAGGGAATTTGATTTGTTTAGTTTGTTCATGTTGGCGATGTTGGCACTTGAACTGGCGGGGATGGAATTTGACTTTTTAATGCTGGGTTCACTTGTATGGTAATTCACACTAAATGGATTATTCTCGTTATTCTCGTCTGTAGGACTGGTAGCCACAGGCCCAGGGCCAGGCTTTGTGATGTTCCGGCTTGGATTGCCAAACCCATCAAATGTCTCGACTCTATAATGGTGTGGTAAAGGAGAATGGGAGTTGTGATCATAAATGAAATTCTGGGCTTCTTCTTTACTCATCATAAACTCATCCACAGATTCTAATCTCTTATTAGTCTTGTTTTTATTCAACCGTTGGTTTAAATGTCTTACAGACGTGTTTCGGGATAAGGTTTCTCCGAGTTTTCTTAATTTATTTTCCTCTTGGTCCGGATAATCAAACTGGAAAATCGGGTTTTTCCGAGTTTCTAATTCATTTTTATCATTAAATGGGGACACATAACTCTCCAGGTCATCTATAAGATCAAAAGTATCTTCAGGGTCTGTCATTTTAGCCTTTGATTTTGACTTGGAACTTTTTGAAGTTTTGGAGTTTGCTCTGCCAAAAAGAGTTTCTCTGGGGCTAGACTCTTCCGATTCAGAATCCAGGTCAGTTTCAGAGCCAGAAGATCCACTACTTGATTGGTATAACATTCTATGTTTAGGATCATCAGAATTCACCGAAGTACTTCTCATATTCCTAGTAGCCACCCGTTTGCCAATATCCCCTGATCTAGAATAATAATTCTCATTAAACTGTTCTTGTTCTGGCGGGTTGGCACACCACGTAGGAATGATCCAGCTAAATGCTAGGAAGAAATTAGCCCCGAAAGCAAGCCATACAAGGGTAAACCAAGGTTTACCTAATTGCAAATGGATCCCAAACGACCCGAAATTCTCATTAATTCCATGTTCCAACACCCGTAACAACAGCGTAATGGACCCAGCAGCTATGGCCGACAAAATAAACCCTCCCACCGTCAAACCAGTAACGATATGAAGAAGAAACCGAGGTAAAGACGTCAAATCCCTACACCCTTTCCGATTACTATATAAAACGTATTGGAAAATAAGAATAATCACATCAAAAATGCCTGCCAACATCAAACAAATCGGCACCGACTTGTAATGGCTTATTTGAGCCTCCACGTCCTTCATAAACGCTTGGTCCGTATAATCGGACGTTTTTAAAGCATAAGCTAGCACTCCTTGCATGTTATTCAGTTCAAAAGACGCCCGATAATTAAACAAATTCCGTTGGTTTTTATCGGCCATACACGTGATCAGGTCGTCATTGATTCTATATTTAGTTTCACCATCTTTTTGGTACTCGGTGATGTTATAATTCCCCACACACCATTTCCAAAGCGACGCCAAAAGGTATTGCGGAGCGTTAGCCACTTGTTCATTGGCGTACTTGGAAAGAATACTAATCTCAGAATTGGTCAACGACGAGTCGACCGGGAGCTGGGCCTCGATGCCGGTATCACCAAAGCCCGTGGTGGAATTCCCCTTATCATTCAAAGCATTAACTGAAGAAACAGAGCTTCGCAAATTCTCATAAATTCCCTTAGAAACATCAAGATGGGAGCAGTTTATCCGGGCCATATAAAGATTTACCGAGAAGATGGGGCCGACCATGGTGGCAAGGATTGTGACTAGGGCCATGAGGGCGGTGATGACCCGGCATGCTTGAAGGATTCGGGCCGTTAGGGATAAGTTTTGGAATGGAAGGAGGAGGGAGTTTAGGGTTGATCGTAGCACCATATTGGTCACCACTGGCCTACGCTATCACTATCACTGTACTCTGTACTAACACTAGCACTAGACACTAACTGTAGACACTGGCGTAGACTATCACTAACTGTTGTAGAGTGCAATGGGATCAGGATCGTATTTTAAGTTATGAGTGAGAAATGAGACGAGGCGAGGCACTACCGAATCTGTGCTTAGCTGGGCCTAGCTGTGCCAGGCACTAGGCAGAGATAGACAGAGATAGACAGAGATAGATAGAGCTAGGCAGAGATAGACAGAGCTAGGCAGAGCTAGGCACTGGAGTAGCCAGTAGGCTAGGCCTACAGAGCTAGAGAATATACAGACAAATACAATACTAACATACATTCATTAAAAATCCTCATTAAATTTCAACTCTCCGTACTGGGGCCGGTTCAAACCGTTGAAATTCATGCCCTGGTCGAAGGTTTGGTCCATAATTTCTGGCTCATCTTCATGTTTTCTTTTGGTGCCCATATTCCCCATAGGAATCGTCACCGGAGGTTGGTTCCACTCGGCCAAGTTCGAGCCCATGGAACTGTTCATAGTCGAGCCCATATTAGTCAAACTAGGGGGCTGGTCCATGTGACTGGGCAAAGGTTGCCTGTTGAACCCTTCGGGTCTGTGGTTGCTTGGAACATTGTATCCTTCAGCCACTGCCTTCCGGATTCTCATGCCCATGGTGGCCAAAGCGTCGTCGTATTCGGATCTGGCGGGTGGTCTTTCCTGGGGTGTGCTGAGTTTTTTATAGTCGTTCATCGTGACTGTTTGATTGTGATTGATTGTGCTAGGGAAGTTGGTGTAGTTTCAGGTTTGGTGATGTTTGATGTTTGGTTGCGCGTAATCCCTGAAAATGGACGGTGCACGACCGGGTGCAAAATTTACCAAACTCCATTTACCCAATTAGCCCAATTGGGATGGATGCTTAGTGTTAAGCTACCATTGGAACAGTGGCACACCATTGAACTAGGTGAGTAATGTTACTTGACTGGACTAGAAAGGAGACAGAAGTTAGAGAGAACTAGAAAGGAGACAGATGTCTAGAGAGAACTAGAGAGAATAGACAGAAGTAACTAAGATATCTCTGCTAGACCCATAGTGTCCTAGCTAATCCTAGCTAGGACAGTTCTAGCTATTGCTAGCATGTAGGCTAGCATTTAGTAGTACTATCCAGTCCAGTTTGTAGTTTCCCTAACTATCCAGCACCAACTTCGTTGGCACTGGCTCGGTCTCAGTTTCCCTTCTTTTCCGCTCTCAGTTTCCCTCGCACTCAGTTGCCGTTGCCCACCCACGTATATAAACCCCAGACAATCACTCTTCAAATCATTCATTAATTTTTCATCAATTCAATATGGCTAGCCTTTCCACCGCTGAAACTCAAGACTACGAACAACAATACTCCGCCCATAACTACCACCCCTTACCGGTAGTATTCTCCCGGGCCAAAGGAGCTCACGTGTGGGATCCTGAAGGAAAAGAGTACCTTGACTTTTTATCTGCCTATTCTGCTGTTAACCAAGGCCATTGTCACCCAAAAATCATTGAAGCTTTGGTAGACCAAGCATCGAAATTGACGTTGTGTTCCCGGGCTTTTAGTTCCGAAGTGTTCAGTCAATACGCTAAATATATCACGGAATACTTCAATTATGAAATGGTTTTACCTATGAATACCGGAGCTGAGGCCGTAGAAACTGCGCTTAAATTAGCCAGAAAGTGGGGGTACGTCAAGAAAGGGATTCCTGAAGACCAAGCCATTGTGTTGGCCGCCGAAAATAACTTCCACGGAAGAACTTTAGGGGTAATTTCCATGTCTACCGACCCAGATGCTACCACCAAATTCGGACCTTATTTGAACGGAGTAGGGCCCCAAATCCCTGGCGAACCTAAGGGAACTATCTTAAGATACGGGGTCATTGAAGACGTAGAAAAAGCCTTTAACAACGCTGGTGATAAAATTGCTGCTATTTTGTTAGAACCTATCCAAGGAGAAGCTGGGATCGTGGTTCCTCCTAAAGATTACTTAACCAAAGTTAGTGAATTGTGTAAGAAACATAATGTTTTATTGATCTGTGATGAGATCCAAACCGGGATTGCTAGAACCGGGAAGATGTTATGCTACGAACATAGTGAAAATGTTAAACCAGATGTTGTTTTGTTAGGGAAAGCCATTTCTGGAGGAGTTACCCCAGTTTCTGCTGTTTTGTCTTCTAAAGAAATCATGTTATGCTTAGAACCTGGTTCTCACGGGTCCACCTATGGGGGGAACCCATTGTCTTGTAGAGTGGCCATGGCTGCTTTACAAGTAGTTAAAGATGAGAATTTGGTGGAAAGATCCAACACTTTAGGAGACTTATTATTCAACAAATTGACGGATTTGAAAAACGAATTTGATGGGATTATTTCTGAAGTGAGAGGGAAGGGTTTATTATCTGCTATAGTTATTGATGATAGTAAGACTAATGGGAGATCTGCTTGGGATCTTTGTATGGTGATGAAAAACCATGGGGTTTTGGCCAAACCAACTCATGATCATATTATTAGATTGGCACCACCTTTGGTGATTTCTGAGGAAGATTTGATGAAGGGAGTTGCTGCTATTAAGGAGAGTTTGATTGAGTTGCCAAGTGCTGAGATTCAGCACCATTAGCCTAGGGTCACCTAGTTTAGCACTCTAACACTAGGGTCGCCTGGCACGAGCCTGGCACCAGCTCTAGCACCAGCTCTAGAGCCTGCCTGGCTCTAGTCTTAATATTGTATCTATCTAATACATGTGCTTATATAAACGTATATTAAAACAACCAATGAACTTAACTCTATGGGAAGCCAGGGCTTCATATGATACACTGAATAAATCAATAAATAAATCAAAAGAATGTCTACTCCTCCTCATCGTCAGCGTGTCTGGTGGCAGACAAATGGCCCAATGCCGCAAGTCTTCTGGTCTTTTCCACCTCGGTCTCTTCCAACTCCTCGTCTTCTTCATCTTCAAATTCAGAGTCTTCACTAACATCCTCTTCTTCTTCACTTTCCTCGCTGGTTTCTTCAGGAACATTGATTTGAGGTATAGGCACAGGAACCTTCTGCTTGCCTTTATCAGACAAAACACCGGCGATATGACTTTCAAGTTTCTGCTCAACTCTCTTGTCCTTGAGTCTTGGGTCACCAGAATCGTATTCTGGAACGAGGGCCGGCACAGCTCCCTGTTCTAGGTCCAGGGCTGGGGCTTGGGCCGGATGAGGTTTCTTGATTCCTACAAAAGATAACGCTTTATCCATGACCGAATCAGCTCTAGGTCTATTACTGGCGTGCCGGTTGACCTTATACCGTCTAATGATATCCCCTTCTTCGTTTTCAATCAATAAAATGTTATCGATTTGATGAGCGTATATCTTTCTTTGGTTAGGATCATCTTTTTTGTAGTATGCCTTTCTACTACTAGACCCGCTCATGGTTCTATCGATTCCAGGTAAATTAAGGCTAGTGTCGTTACTAGTACCAGTTTTACTAGGTTTACTAGGCCTGGTTTTTCCAGGCTTACTAGCTTGGGCTGGTTTAAGGGAGGTCTGGGGTTTAGGGTCTGAATCGGAAGTTTTGGCTTCATCTTCATCTTCAGCAGAAGAATATTGCGTCAAATGACGGTGCAATGAGCCCATAGAGTGAAGACTCATATTATCATCTTGAGCAGCTCTATGAACATGTTTATGGGTATTAATAGGTAAGGTCTCAATAACCTCACCCGTGGAATCTTCAATAATAATTTGATTCCCTTCCTGGTACGCAGTGGCCTTAATATCATCCTTTCTAGGTGGGGAAGAATCAGCAGTTTCTTGTTCTTCCTCTTGATCTTCTTGCTTTTCGTCTTCATTGGCAATGGTAGAAGGTCTTCCTAATTGTAAAAACTCTGCTGGAGGTCTATGTTCCGCTGGTTCTGGTTTATCGGTGGTATGACTTCTGGAAAGAGTTTTCATGATATTAGACTTGGCTCCATGCTTCTTCTTCTTTTTCTTCCGTTTGGCCCCTCCAGCAGGTCTATATTTGATTCCACTGGTTTCCACCGCCTCGTTACCATCACCAATAGCACTAGTGGTATCAAACGCCTGGTCAGAGTTATTAGTTGGCCTCAATGTAGTAGCATCACTGTCAACTCTATGCAAAGAAAAGGAAGTGGAAGTCTTTTCCAATTTCTGTAACCGGGATAACCAATTAGAACTTGATTCGTTAGCAGTAGTATTAGTAAACGTCATAGTAATGGCCATTCTATTCAATCTCTTTCCTAAAGTTAACACGGCCACAGAAGATCCATGAACCACAATAGACGTAATGACAACAAAGTTAACTATGGGCCAAAGAGTATTTAAAAGTTGATGGTATATCATTCCCTCCTCCCATTTTTCATCCAAACTTTTATCGTGATGGGTATAATGTTCTTCCAAATCTCTTCTGGCCAAAATCACGGCAAAAATAGCCCCAACTCCAATAGGACCGAAATGACCACAAAAGGCGGCTTCTCTCCAACTCTTGATATCAGGAGAGAACGGTTTGAATGCCAAAACTGCTGGTAATCTCCGTAAAAAGATGATCACCACCGCCAACACAATAAGTCTCCAGATATCCAAGCCGATAGCGGGATTATTAAACTCTTGCCAGGGGATAATGGCCCCAAAGTACACGAAAAACGATAAATTAATAATCAAATCAATCACAGTAGAAACATGAGATTCTTCTGTTTTGCTAGCAAAGTCACCATTCCAACCAAATGCTGACCCGGCAGCAAACGATACCAACAAATCATCAGCTCCTAACACCGACCCGAACCCGGCAGAATTGAACGCTAAAAAGATGAAAAATGCTAAAAAGGATTCCCGATCTATAAAGTTCCCTCTTTCAGCAAAAGCCACCAATTTCCTTAACACATACCCTAAAATGGCCCCCAAAATGATCCCAAAGATACACTGGTACAAAATCGTGGTGACGATCCAATCCTTGACGATTTCTCTGGCATCTCCTGGGTGAATTAAAAGGTTTAATGATAAGTAAATAAATGGGAATGCCATCCCATCATTACAAGCAGATTCAGCACTCAAAAGGTTTCTTAAATGGCCCGGGACCCGTTCGGCAAACTTCCCCTTCCCCACCACGGCAGCGGCCAACACTGGGTCGGTAGCGGTGACACAAGCACTAACCAATAACGCTTCAGCGTAATTAAAATGAGGAATTAAAACCCATATAAAAAGCCCCACCACCAACCACCCAGCCGTCATTACCGGCAATAAAAGGATAGCCACAGAAACCCAATGTTTCTTCATATACTTCCGAGGCAATTCCACGGCCACAGCAACAATTTGGATACAAAGAACGATTCTACTGATTTCTAGGGTAATTACTTCAGAATTCCCCCACGATAGCGGGTCAAACCACCCCAAGCAATGGGGGCCAAGGATTAACCCGGCGATGGTGGCCACGGTGGCTTCCCCAATGAAAAGCCGTTCTTTGACAAATAATGATACCAACGAGAAAACGGTACAAAACACCCCCAAACATGCGTAGGCGATGTGAGGGTCCGTGAGCTAAAGGGGTTAGTATGGCCCGGCGCTGGCACCAGCGGGTCCACTGTGGGTCCACCATGGGTCCACTGTGGGTCCACTGGCACCAGAGCTGGGACGGTTCGTAACTGCTAGTACCACTGTACTAGATCTGCTGGTACTTTGTAAGCTCGGTTGCGCTGTCAGACGTCAAAACAAGTTTCTTGGCCCGGGCCAAACGGGGATTTCGGGAGTCCGGGGTCCCGTGGCATCGCCTAAAAAGTCGATATATCGCTTCAGGCCCCCGTCCTGACACCGCCAGTCTTTTTTCCAGCGTTCCAGCGTCATAGTTCACTACATACCTCAAGTTGTGACCACACCATTGTATAAAGAATACAAATTCGATATGCCTAGAAAATGGCTCGCGAAGATCTCGGGTCGTGTCCCGGTTGATTCGGAGCCTTGATAATGGCTTATTTGAGGCTTTAGATATGATGAATGACACAAGTGAGGGTACTAATGGCACTGAATGAGATAGTATGGTACTAGGGTGGTGCTAGGGCGTGCTGGTGCTATTTTGGTACAGTGGTGGGTACTAGAGCAATGTCTATTGGTTCATTGTAGTGTCATTTGATATCTGCTGAGGTCTCAGACAGCGTATTCTCAAATTGCAAAATTCACTATTTATAGATACTATGAGAGGGCTATAAATATTTACAGCAGGACAGAGGGTAGTAGTTTAGTAGTAACAGCGTACTCAGTGCCATAGTGAAAGTAGTTCCATAGTACATAGTGCTATATAGTGCCAGTAATACAGCAGAACAATACTACCACAATAGCTCGTGCTTAACTAGTCTTAACTAGTGCTTGAGTGCTTTACTACTGCTTAACTAGAGAAGAACTGACATGAGACTTGACCTGGCCTGGAGTGTGGGGTAACCAGACTTCGAAGACTCTAGAGTGGAATATGTGGAGCTATTTAGTAGTGAGAGTGACTCACGTTGAAAGACAGACTTTGACACAGGCACTGATACTGAGACAGATACTGATACTGACACTAACCCTGAGACTCACAGTGAGACTGAAAGTGAGGATTTATATCTATGGTTCTCATAGTTCTGAGACTTCTTGAGTATTTGTTTCTCATTAGTTAGAGATATTAGTTAGAGCATTTGTTGAGCATAGAGTATTTGTACTTGTGAGCATTTGTTAGAGCATAGAGCTATTAGAATAGGGTTAGAAAGTTTGGAGAGATGACCTCGGATGGAATGTGGATTATAGGGTATGGATCCCTCATCTTTAAACCTCCTCCCCTTTACTCGTTTAAAGTGTCGGGATATCTTGAAGGATACGTTCGAAGGTTCTGGCAAAGCTCTTCCGATCATCGTGGAACTCCTGAATCCCCCGGACGCGTGGTGACGTTAGTATCACTAGAAGATTTGAAATCAAACCCCGCTTTTTATAAAGACCTTCACCACTATGAACTTGCCAAAGACCTGAAAGATTTGACCAAAAATATTGACCTGTTAGTCTCGTCAGACCTAAAAGTATGGGGATGTGCTTATTATATAAGTCCAGAACACGTCCAAGAAGTCAAAGAATACCTTGATGTAAGGGAGCAAGACGGGTATACCACCCATAAAGTGCCATTTATTATTACGGATGTGCCCGAGAACCCTGATCCTTTGGTGGTCAATTCAGTGCTTTCTTCGGTTCCTACTAAAGATGATGCGTGTTACATTACTTCTTCGATTTATATAGGAACGATTGATAATGTTTCTTTTGTGGGGCCTGAGGATTTAGAACATACGGCCAGGGTTATTGGCTCTAGTAAGGGTCCTAGTGGTGAAAACCGGGAATATTTGATCAATTTATGTGAATCAGTAAGACATTTTGGGAGTGATTCTTACCTTGAGGATTTGCTTGCACTAGTAAAATAGCACACACACACACTAAACTATTTAGACATTAGACACACTATTTAGAATTGGATAGCATATACACACTACTAGCACTGACCCTAACCACTCTTGCAATAGATCAACCTAGCAAAAATATAGATCAATCTACTAGATCAAGTAAAAAAAAAACAAAATCTCCCGGGGGTGAGTCGAACACCCGATCTCAAGATCACTCTGAGGAGAACTCTTTACAGTCTCGCGCCTTAACCAGCTTGGCCACCGGGAGGAATTTGGAATACGACCGCGCGCCATGGGATAGACTCTATAGCACTGAAACGATTCGGCGTTCTAGACGTCCTAGAGACTCGGGAGAAGTGGGATAGTAACGAAGAAGTATATATAATTTCATCCATTGAATAAAAGGAGGGGGCACCTAGAAAACATATGGTAAAAAAGGGGCTAAAAGTTTCTCATTCTCAATTTGTCCTTTCTCACTGAGAACTACTTGGACACTAGAGAATACTCACAGAGCACACTCAGAGCACTACATGGTTTAGAAATCATATACATTTTTGTCCTATATAGCTGTAGAGTGGAGTAGAAGTTCTAGAACCTTCTAGAACCTTCTAGAAGGTTCAGCTCCAGAGGTACAACTCCAGGCTTGGATCTAGTAAGGCACTACATTCCTTGCAGCCATTTCCATAATATCTGCCAACTGATCAAGTTCATATTGAGCTCTACCAAAGTCCCCCCGTTGAATATAATCTCTCACCGCTGGAAACGTATTCCATTGCCAGTCATTTGTATCACGTGCCGGAGCATTATATGGAGACCCAAATAATAAATTCAAATACCCGGGCCGTTCTGGTTGTACTGCTTTACTAATGAAATTATTATTAAATTCCACTAAACACTCGTTCCATTTCCATCTCTTCATAGCCACCAATGACGGTTCGATTTCAGAAGATTCTATAATAAACTTCTTCCAACTCAGAACCCAATCGTCAAATTGGTTGGCGGTTTCTCTCAAGGTATTAAGGGACCTAGTGAGTTTTTCAAAATGCATTTGAGGTTTATTAGGTTTCTCATCCGCTTTTATGGCTTCATTGACATATTTTTCAAGGTCGGTTTGATAGTCAATGATTCTATCGACAAATTCCCCAAAATTGAACGGAACAATGGCTTCTTCTATGGTATTAAGAATGATTCTACCAATAATTTCTACCAAAAGCTTATGTTTTTCCATTGATGGGTCGATTTTTGTGTTTTCAAAGTTTTCAAAATTGTCATAACATGAATGTTTCGGGTACTCAGCTCCAGAAAACTTAATTTCCATGGACGGAACATTAAGTAAATTAATAAATGGAATATAATTTTTGAATTCAATCATATTATTAGAGATTTTATCCAGATTTTGGTGCTGAGATTTGAACATTTCGTGTAAATTCAACTCCTTATCATCTTTTTTAGTTTTCACTTGTTTAAGACAATTTTTGATTACCAGATGTAAGAAAGGGTTTGCTTTAATAGATAAGTCTTCCCCAGCCACCGCATCACTAAGATCAATATAAGCATAAGCTTCTTTAAAGATAGTTTTCTTCTTTTCTTCGATCCATTCCGTCAGACCAGCCAAGTTATAGTTCGTGGCATCGAAGGAGATAAAGGTAATGGTTCTAGCAGGAGACCAGTTGAATTTTCTTTGCATAGTAGTAAAGATTTTGATTAATTCTAATAAAACCACACTTCCAGTATTACTAGAAATGGTTCCAAAACATGCTGAATCTCGTGCAGCACCTATAATAATACTTTTTTCATGCTGTTCCCGACCGGGGATCGAACCGACAATGTTCCAGATCTGGTGGGTTTGTTTCTCTTTATTGCCAATTTTCACCTTAAGTCTTTTGGATTTGTCATCTGTTTTTTCCCCAGAATGGCCATCTTCAAACTTATACCCCTTATCTAGCTTCTTGAGGAGTTCCTGACCATCTTTATAGGAAATAGGAATAGTAGGAATCTTGGGGGTAGCCTTAGACTTGAACCAGAGTAATCTACTGACATACCCATCTTCAGAAGCCCAGCCAGGGGTAAGAACATCCCCAGAACTATACCGAACATTACCGACATTTTCTTTCTGGATCATATCATCCACTGTCTTATCGCCTAGATCCACTTTATTAGAAATGAAAACCATAGCTTTAACCCCCTTTTCAGTAGCTAATTGCACTTTATTTGACTCCAAAACCCCCCCGTCATATTTCACTATCAAAACCACATCTTTTAAATCGATTCCAGAATCAATTAACTTGTCTATATCATCACGGGTCCCATAGTTTCCATACACCATGGCCCCCTCTATCTCGTCCGTATTTAACCCATTAGGATTATACCCAATATATTCCATTTCATTAATGCCAAATTCCCGTAAGTTCACCTCAAAAGACTCATCCCCAAGTTTCACATAAGTATGGTCCTTCTTCTCACTAGGATAATTCAAATAACTCTGAAGCTCATTGGTTTCTACCCCAGTAATCCCGTTATTCTTCATATAACTTATAATATACTTACTCAAGGCCAAATCGCCTGAAGTGCCAGCCATATGAGGCATGGACGAGAAGTATTCAAGGTTTTCTTTCATGGTTTTGGGGTCTATGTGAGATTCAATCATTCCCCCTAATTTGGTCAAGTCATAGAACTTTCCCGTAGCAAAAGCCCCGCCACTAGTGCCATTAATTCCTTCGTTTATGGTGTATTTCGACACGAAAAAGATGATAATTACCATGAAAAACACATACAAAAGCCGTTTGACTACCAACGGGTTCCCGATTTTAAGGATTCCTCGTTCATACACCAGACTAAGGTACTGAAGGCCCTCATACATGGGGTCTATCATTCTTGTCATGGGGCGAATCACCGTGTTAAGCCGGGCTTTTAGGGAGGTAAGGAACGGCGTTCGGGGGGCGTCGTAGTCGTAGTCGTCGATTTCAAATTGTTCCATCTCGGGCTGGGGCCCTGCCAAATCGCCATCCTCGCCGTCCACCTCGGCGTACTGAGGAGGCATTTGGGGGAGGGTATCTAGTCTTTCGTACCTTCCGGACATACTCAGTCAACAGTCACAGTCACAAACACAGTCACAAACACACTAAGTATGGATCACAGTATCACAGTAGTAGCACAGTAGCACAGTAGTACAGAAGTAGTACGCGAGCGCTGCTTATAAGAGCCAGTTAGGAGACTAGTACTAGCAGCAGCAGAACGGTGGTAGCAGAACGATCAGTAGCACGATGGTAGCACGATGTAGCACGATGGTAGCACGATCGTCGCAGTATCTCTCACTATTCTCACTAACCTGGGTCCGCTTGGTCGAGGTTGGTGTGGTGTGGTTGAAGCCGAGATTGAGATTTGGTGATACTCCACGCTCGCCCTTATTAGAACAGAGCAGCACTGTACTAGCACTACCAAAGCACCAGTATTAGCACCAGTTCTACTACGAGACGGTACTAGCACGGCACCAGACAGCTAGCAAGGCACCAGCTAGCACCACACCTAGCATTAGAACCAAACATCCTTACCCCAGACAATACCAGTACAACAGTTTTGCAAACCTGACTCAGCAGCCATAGAAACAGCATACCCAGCATAACACCCAGGCATTAGTCCATTTATGATGAAACAAGACGGTGGTGGCAGTGGCCCCGGGCGAGACGGGCCCGGCCCTAACAAGAAAGAGTCCAGGTCCAACTTTGACAAAAAACGAGGCAAGAAGAACCAAATCTCATTAAACCATTTACTACATTACCAGTCGTACAAAGAGCTGGACGAGTACAAGACCCGGCGGGCGGGGACGAGGCCAGGGAATGGTGGGAGTGGGACGAGAGCCAGAAGGTCTAGCGGGGGCCGGTCCAGTGGCACCACCGACCGCTACAAAGTCCTCCACGGAATGGAATATATAAACCTCAACTACAAATTCGTGGTGGACTACAAAGCCAACTATAAACCGCAAGAACTCGACCCCAACGTGCCGGTAAACCTTGATGACATCATTCGAATCCTTGCCCCCATGGGAAACCCTTGCCCTATTTGCTTATCTGATGAGCCTGAAGCTCCGCGAATGCTAACGGCTTGTGGGCATATTTTATGTTTAAAGTGTCTTTTATCGATGCTAGACACGGAAATCCCGACATTTAAGAAACGGGAGTCGAATGCCGTGGTCGAGAAGTACCGGGAATGTCCTTTATGTGCTACGATAATCCGCTCTAAAGACGTTAAACCTGTGACTATTATGAACATTGATGAGAGGTTTGAGGTCCCTAAAGTGGGCGATGATGTGGTGATGACGCTAATGTCAAGACCTTATACCAAACTCTTTTCGGTGCCCAGGGCCTTGGAGCACGTGCACTATGAAATCACCAACTTTCCGTGGATTTCTCAGGCCGATTTGGTGCCTTATCTGAGACTTTTCAAGGCAGATTTACCGTATATCCTAGCTACTTATCACGCCGAAAAAGCCCAGATTTTAGCGACTTATGAGGCAGAAAAGGCGTTGTACGACGACGACGGCAAGTTTGTAAGGCTAGCTCTTGCGGAAATCGATAAAGATATCGAGCTGTGGTCCCAGAAAAGTGACCAAACCGTGCCCCAGGGCCAGCCCACCAAAAGTGAAACCCTCAACAGCAGTAACAGTTTCTTCTACTACCAAACGGGGTTTAATAGCCGAGTGGCATTTGTGTTATCTCCGCTAGACATTAAAGTGTTAAAGTCAAACTATGGCGATGACTATGCCAACCTTCCGTCCAGTGTAATAGCCAAGGTTGAGAACATTCAATACGAAGAGTTGACGCCAGAGAATTCGGTTAAACGGTATAAATACTTAGCCCACCTCCCGCTCGGCACCACCATTGGATTTCTTCAGTGTAATTGGTATAAGAATGAGTTTATTTCGGGGGAAACCTGGGACCAGTTTAAGACAGACCTAAGCAAACGGACGAAACGGTCGCAGCAAAAGCTTCAGAAGGAGGAACGGGACCGGAAACGGGCCCAATTGGACGAAGAGCGACGGACCAAGCAGTTTTTTGAACAGGAGAATAATCGGTATTATAATATTGAGGAGGAGGAGGAGTCTTATGGGAATTTTGGGGGGTTGACTATTACTGATAATCGAATGCCGGCGTTACAGGAGCAAGATGGACGAGACCAGGGCGAAGCCCAGGGCGAGCATGGACTGGAAAATGGACTGGACAAGGAACTAGACCACGAGACACCAGAGCAAGGAGGGTTTAGGACGACGGTGTGGGGCACAAGGATCAAAAAGGATTCAAGTGAAGCTGATGAAGATTGGGAAGCAGAGGAGATGATCCGGAAGGCACGTGAGCAGATGAACAAGCAGGGGAAGAAGAAGAAGAAGGTGGTGTTGTCGTCGACCTAGTACCGAGCGAAGCGAGCGGTGCTAGCATAGCACGCACTCGACCTAGCCTCGACCTAGCCTCGACCTAGCCTGTTCACTATCACACTACATTACATAACAATACACACTATCTATATCTAGTACTATCTACTACAATCAGTACCCTAGTACTTCTCGTACTAGCTAGCACCATTTCGTACCACCTAGCACCATCCAGCACCATTTAGCACCATCTACACTCTAATAATTGTGTTACAGATTCTGGTGATGTTTCGCAGTCTTTCATTCTCATACTTTCAGTAACTCATATAAAATGTCCAAGACAAACCTTTAGTATGTATAGAATGGTGCTAGAGTAGCACGGCTGGTGCTAGACGGTGCTAGTCCGGCTAGCCAGCCAGTACAGGCTAGACTTCGAGTCAATTGTCCGTGCTAGCGCACGGAGCGTACTAACCCCCAGCTCTGTTAACCAACTAAAAACCATTTGTGATGAAAACCTCGCCAACGTCCTCGATTCCCTCGGCTACACCGAGTCCCACGCCCTCGGCGACCTAAAACTCGCCCTAGGCGTGGGCACCGTCGTGGTAAGTGGCCTTTTGTTCGCTGTGGAGAAGAAATACTCTTTCAATGAATCTTATAATATCACCATTGGTGCCTTGGGAGTATACTTTTTGTTGAGTGCAGTTTTGTGGTACTTGACACAAACCAAAGACCACAAAAACGTTCAGTATATCGGAAATAACGGCGATAAGACTGTGACTATTGCTACTACTACCACCAAATATGATCCAGTTTACAATATGGAGTTGAAGATTGGGGACCTGAGAGTAAGCACTAGTATTGAGTTTATGAAATTGTTTGATACGTTCACGACGTTTCACCCGGAGGGTTTGAAGGAGTTGATTGGGGGGGAGATCAAGAAGAAGAATCAATGAACAGACCCAAAACATCCTGACTCCACGCTTATATACAAATATATACATTGTCTAATTCTATGTAATGTCATGTAATGTAATATCTTGTTAGGGAATTGTCTTAGGAAGTTGGTGACCCTTTGGTTAGTCCAGCCTCAGCAAGCTGAGTCTGGCTAGGCTGAGGATGGACCTTACGGTCCATCTCCGAATACCACCGACAAACCCTAACCCCCACAAACGGTAAACTCTTCACCACATACAAAAACCTTCCATACATCGGCCTACACAAAACCCCCACTTCCCCCACCTCAATCCTTTCCACAATCTCTTCTGCCAAAATCCTACAATCCACTATAGGAGCAAAAAACACCCTGGAAGGCTTGATATCATCAAACATCCCCCGCAGAAGTTGGCCTGGCACCACGAGCAACGGTCTAATACTCGGAAAGTCCATCAATTCTTGCAGTAACCCATCGTGAATTTGAGATAAAGCGGCTTTTGTAGAAGAATAAATCGTAAGGTTTTTGGGTGCTAAAGTGCCTAGCACTGACGAGACCGTCACAAGGGAAAGGGGATTGGTAGGGCAGGTCATGTGATGGGCGAGGACGAGCCGAACCCCCCATATATAAGATAACACATTGATATTATAGTGGTCTAGAATCTCATGATCTTTCATATTGAGCAAAGGCTGATGGTGTCTGATGCCTACATTATTAATGAACACAGACACCGGCTGGCGATTTGTGTCACATTCAGTCAAAATGGCTTTGAGCCGGGACTCGTATTCCGTCTTGTTCCCCACGTCACAGGTAATGTATGTGACTTGGTCAAACTCTGGCGGTGCTTTATCTAGAACATAGACTTTGAGGCCGCGAGCCACCAATTGGCAGGCCATGTCCAGGCCTAGGCCCTTGGATCCACCGGTGACGATAGCGACGGAGTCTGGGACGAGACCAAACGGGGTTGGCGGGAGTTTGGCTCGGTAGTTGAATATTTGGAAGAGTTTTACCGAGGAAAGGAGGAAGGAGATGAGGAGAAATGGCGATTGGAATAGACTGAGGTTAGTACGAGCGGAACTAGCGCTGGCGCCAGCCAGTGCCGTGCTAGCACGACACTAGCACGACACTACACTTGATACATACCCACAGACCGAACTAAGCACTATAAAGCTTACCAAGTTCTGGTCTAGACCATTTATAAGCAAATCGATGTTCATGCTCAGATCAAATATCACCAAATTTGTTACACCTTTTCGCGTGTTTTTCATACAACCTGAGGGACAAAGTGATACATAGTGAACTGTTAAGAGTGAGATATATAGTGTGTGAGATACATAGTGTAGGGAGTGATAGTTAGTAGATGTTGATAGTAGTGTAGTGATATGTATTAAAGGATGTGTAGTGCTACTTGTGGGTAACATCATATCCATAGCCTCTGGCAATTCCTACGGTTCCCTCTTCGACCAAGGCCCCGGCCAGGGCCTCGTCCCCCTCGCCCTGGTCGACGTAATCACTTCCAAGCCCGGTCCAGGCCCGGTTCTGGAGCTGGATCGCGGCAGTGGAGACGGTGTCTTTGATGGTGACGGCGGACGAGAAATTCTTAACAAGCGAAGTCTCGTCAGAGGCTTCGTTAGTGCCAGTGTCGCCAGTGTCAATCTCAAGGTACTGGGGCCGGCGGAGGGGCGTGGCGGATGTGAGTTTCCCTGTGACAGGGTCAAAGGTAGGAGCCTGATCAGCTTGGTCAGGGTCTTCAGTATCTTCCTCCTTGCCCTGGCCAGCATGCTGGCCAGGGTCTGCAAGCTGGACAAGCTCAAGAAAGTCCGTCTCCCACTTCCCACTCCACTCCAACTCCCCTAACGACAAGATCAACTCATACGGCGTCACGATACTCTTGAAATACTCCCCCGTTTGGTCCAAGATAATCCCCTGATGGTCACACCCAAGCACACACCACACATCGATCAGTTCAAAGTTTGCAAGCTTGGCCACGTTGGGCTTACCTACCACAAACATATAATGTTTCTTACCAGCGCTGGAGATTTTGGTCTTAAGACTATTGAGGAGGGTCTTTGTATTGGCAAGGGAAAGGGTGTTCACGAGAAGCCCAATGGTTCCGGAAGCCCGGGCGATTTGCATGGCCCGGTACCGTTTCATAAGACTTGGGAACGGGCCCGATTTGACCACTGGATTGGTAGGAGAAGGGATGTAAAGGGATACGGAGGAGAAGATGGTGGTGAGTTTGAGGAGGCGTGGGGGTGGGGGGGATGTTATGTGGAACAAGCTATACTCCAGAAGACTCAGTGCTAGATTCAGAGCTTGCTCTGGGTCTTCTTCCCCAGCTGAACTTCCTATATCACCAGCTGAACTCCCTATATCACCAGCTGGATCACCTCCAAGGCCCGGGCCCAGGAAACATCTGTTAAGGAAATGAAATGAATTTGGTGAAGAAGTTGATGATGAATTTGATGATGAATTTGAATTTGGTGAAGAAGGTGAATTTGGTGAAGGGCCAATGATAGTTGCCTCAGGAAACGACTTATTCAGAACATCACCAACCACAACATTCGTATACTCTCCTAGTTCGGTGAGAAGATCTTTGAGAATATAACTATGAGGAGTATCAGCCATTATCACCACTTTTTGGTGTGGCTGGTAGGTGGCTTTGAATTGGGAGATGATTTGGGTTTTGTCAATGGCTGGTTTGCCAAAGACATAGGCAACGGGGAGGTTGGACACGGGGTTTAGGCAGGCATCGCCGTAGTGGATGACGAGGTCGCCGGAGACATGGGCAGCAGCTACTTCGTCAACGCAGCAGGGGGAATAGGAGGTGTCAGCGAGGAGCCAGACCGTAGCACTGGTGCCACCGGCGCCAGTGCCACACTTGCTAGGACCATTTGAACAGTTGCTAGGACCAGCACTAGCACCATTTGAACAGTTGCTAGGACCAGCACTAGCACCATTTGAACAGTTGCTGGCACCAGCACTAGCACCATTGCAAGTGTCAGCAGAACAAGCAGACTTTGATTGGTTGTCTTCACTTTTTTCACTCAAGACTTCACTTTTTTCACTCAAGACTTGGCTTTTTTCACTTTCATCTTTGTTCTCTTTAAACTCAGAATTCTCTTTAGTGTCCTCTAGCGAGGACCCTAAAGAAGACTGCAACATTTGTGCCACCATACTTGCCTCCCCCACCAACTCATCGGGAAATTGTAACGTGACTCTCCTGGCCTTACTTCTCCTAATAAACTCCACCGTTTCTTCTATACTATAATACTCTCTAACACACTGTTTGTAGTGGTTTTCATCGCGGATTGGTTGTAAGGAGAGGTGGTTTGTGTCTTTGTGGATGTGGCGGTATTGGTCGAACTCGAAGGTTCCTTCGTCCTGGTAGGTGGAGAGGACGGGGGCAGACATAAGACTGAATCGACCGAAGGGAGATTTAGGCTGCGATGAGCATCGCACTGTCTGCCACGACTGGCTGACCGAAGGAGAGTCAGTTTGCACGAACTTGGGTCGAACTTGGGTCGAGTCAGGCCACAGCTGGTGCTACGTCTAGTATATATGTGTATAGTATATATATATATCTACAGGTATGATGTAGGTCGGTGTATATTCTAGAGAAATAGTCAGCAGATATTATATAGTTCAAGTCACGTGACACATCACGTGACGCGTCACGTGAGCTCTCCCATTAGTTCCTTTTTCACTGGCCTATAAACACAAACCTTTCCTTTCCGTAAATCCTTCAAATTCACCTCTCCTTTCTGGACAAACCGTTTCCCATTAACATTCTGTTCCAATACCACCAACTTGTCCCCCTCCTTTCCGGATACTACACTCGTATGATCAGGAGCTCCTGCCGTTTGAGTATATGTCCCGTTAGAAAAGGTACATTGATAATATTGCACAATATCACCCCTCCTAACTTGATCTAATTGGTCCACGAGTTCCGGAGAAATTGGAGCTCCTTGTATACTTAAGATCGGATATCCATGATGAGTATATGTTGACACAAAAGCGTGATTTCCACACCCTTTGGCTAGGGCCTCCTTGGCTAGGTCCCAGCACTCGCCCCGAAGGACTTGCTGGCCCGTGTGGTGCTCGGCCCAGGCGGCGACATGGTCCCCAAATTGGGACGAGAAGTTGATAAGATCATTCTTGTTAGGAGGGGTTTGGAATGGGGAAGGAATGAATTTATCTATGGCAACCCCTGGGTTATCAGGACTATCATTCCAGGTGATTTTGTATTTGATAATACTTAAATCCCGTAATCGAAGGTTTAGGAACCGGGTATGGGAGGTTTTAAATCCTGAAGTGGATCCGGAATAGGAGGTGGTATAGTTTAATCCTTGTAAGACAGGAGGGAGGATTAATGGGGAGGTAAGGTTGGCGTACCACCGGGAGTCGAGGTCTAGGTCGAGCTGGGGGGGACTAGACACGCCTCCTGGGCCCGGCCCTGGGCTTGCCCCAGGGCCCGGGGCTGGAGTTGATACTGTTGCTGGCACTGGCGGGGTGGCAGGTTTACGGGAATAGTTCCTGGCCGGTGGTGGGGGAGGACTGGGACTAGCCACTGGGGCCAGAACCTCTCTTTTCAAGTCCGGTTTTGGGCCAGGTACCACGGGTTTTGGTTTCAATTCCGGTTTCTTCTTTACCTCAGGTGCTGGAGGTTTTGCTGGATGTTTTACTGGAGGTTTTGGTACTGGAGGTTTTTGTTTGATTTCCGGTTTTGGCTTTACGGCAGGTTTTGGAGGGTTTGGATCCTGACTTGACAGGGTTGACGACAGGGTTGATTGTGGTATGACAGGTGCCCTTCTAGCAAGCGACAGTTCTATGGCTGAAGCCAATTCATCCTTTGAGGTTTGTTTGGATAAGGCAGGTGCTGGATCCGGATCCTGATTTGGGAGATCCTGATTTGAAGCTTGGTCTTTAATGGAAAGGGGTTCAAGGTTGGGAGTTTTTGGTTCATCTTCCCGGTATGGAGGGGGATCATTAGGCATGGCCAATCCCGGTTTCTTGGTTGGTTTAGGAGGGGGTTTCTTTAAGGAGGATGAGGTTCGGGTGGGTAATTGGGGTACTGGTCTTGGTGCTGGTCCTGGTGCTGGTGAAGCCAGCGCCGGTGACGCCAGGGCTTGTGAGGCTCGGGACGAGGCTGGCGAGGCCTGTGGCGGTGGGGATTGGGCCAGTGTGGCTTGGGGTGGTGGTGGTGGTGAGTTTGTGGGTCCATGATTCCGTCTGGGCGGTGGTACGAACTTGGAAGTGTCAATTCCGGGGGCTATGGCCGGAACACTCTTTGAAGGTTGTCCATTTGAGACAGGGTTACGTCCAGGTAATGAGGGTGGAGGTTTTGAATTTCCGGTGGATTGTCCTGATACTGAAGGGCTTGGAGATCCTCGATTTCTATGGATAGGAGGGGGAGCAAAACTGGTGGGATCAGGTAAGACAGGTTTGGGTTTTTCTGGTTCGACCTGTTCAGCTGGCGCCAGCTCGACCGGGCCTGGGGCCGGTTGGGCGGGCTGCCCGTACTGGCCTGGTGCCGCTGCCGGTTGGCCGTACGCTGGTGCCGCTGGTGCTGTTTGACCAGCTGGTGCTGGCTGCCCATATTGTGCTGGGGGCTGGCCGTACTGCCCTTGGTCTTGGGGCTGGGCCGGTGGTGGTGCCGGCTGGCCCTGGTCGCCCTGTCCCTGGCCTTGGCCATACAGCGGTTGGGATTGGACCTGGCCGTACTGAGGGGCCTGCTGCTGCTGCTGCTGGGTCGAGTTTTGGGAGTCCTGGCCCTGTGGTAGTACCAGCAGGGCGGCCAGGGCCACTTGCGGTAAATGCTGGGCCAATTTGGCGGCCTGGGGCAAATGCTGGGCCGCTTGGGCGGCTTGTGGCGGTAAATGCTGAGACACTTGGCCCTGGCCTTGGGCCGGGGCCGGCTGCTGGTACTGGCCTGGCTGGCCCGAGGCCGGTTGCTCGTACTGGCCCGGCGGTGGATACTGCCCTTGTTGGTACTGGCCCTGGGGCAGTTGGACCTGGCCTTGGGCCGGGGCCGGTTGTTGGGTCTGCTGGTACTGTGGCTGGGCCGCTTGGGCCTGGCCCTGGTACTGGCCCAGTGCCTCCCCCCGGACGTACGCTTGCCCCGGAACATTACGTCCGGGCGGCGCTGGTAGGGCGGCCATTTGCTCTCGACTCATCGTTCCGTAAGCGCTGGCAGGAGCGGGGGCCGGGGCGCCGCCGTTGGGCCCGTAGCCACCACCGTAGCCAGGGCTAGCACCAGGGGCGGTGCCAGTGGCCCCGCAGTTAGTGCCAGGGGCCCCGTAGCTAGTGCCAGGGGCGGTGCCAGTGGTCCCAGGGCTAGCACTAGCACCTTCGGCGCTAGTGCTGGCGCTAGTGTTGGCGCCATTTCTCTTCGCCTCGTGCTGCTTGTAGGTCCGGACGCCGGCCCGGCCTAGCGCCGCCCCGCCCTTGCCAATGCCTTTGGCGGTGGCAATGCCCGCCGCCTTGAACGTGTCTTTGTTATTATCCCAGAACGACATGGGGATGGGGATTGGTAGGATTAACGCTGATGCTATGGCAGTGGAGGTGGATTTAGCGCGATCGCCCATTACGTAAGGAAAAGACGCTTACGTAAGCGCTTAGTCAGCAAGTGAAAGAACGGATTAGGTAAGCAGTGACCTCAAACTTTGACACCCTAGCACTAGGATTATAGGGACTGATAGTATAGTTACTAGTAGTAGTGACTACTAGTATAATGACTAGTGACTGGTAGTACCAATGTAGTACACTACTGGACTAGTGTAGTGGAGTAGCCTAGTATAGGAACCAATAGTATAGGAATTAGTAGTATAGGAAATAGCCTCGTCCTTCCTGCGCTGAGTAAGCTCTTACGTAAGCACTCACCTCAAGGTCAAGTAACTATCCTAAACTTTACTAGTAACCTTTACTATACCTAAGAACAAATATTAGAACACTGTAGCTCTATAAGTGTAACTCTAAGGGTTGAGTCGGAGATAAAATCTGTCAAGAGGAAGCCGTGCTATATATTACTATTCAGTTATAGGGGCTGTTACGTAAGCGGGCTTATGTAAGCACTATCGAGTGAAATGACCCATTTGGAATTGATTTGGCTAATAAGGGATGAAAAGCCGTGTGGTGTGAAGCTCATTGTGTAGTATACAGGGGTGCTAGACAGTGGAAGCTACTAGATATAGTGGTACTAGATATAGTGGTAGAGTGATAGGTAGTATAGTGTTAATAGCTACTAGTGTATAGTGAGAATGTGTCATTTCATTACATAAGAGTTGCGACATGATTATATAAGCTTACATAAGCGTCTCTTATGTAAGCTTACATAATCACACGGCCATTACTAACAAATAACTTAACACACTCCCTACAGCCAATCCGATACTTAAAAACACCGCTGTAAAGCCCCCAGCCGCCTCTTTCTCCTCATCCGTATCACAAAAGTCTCCCACAATCATAAAACATGAAGTACAAAGTTGACCATTGGAAAGGCCAAAGAGAAGCTGGAGCGAAACGTACCAAAGGTCGGACGGAATTAGGGCCGCACTCGCCCCGTTCTGTGCAGGACTGGACCCAGAACTCGCCCCACCAATATTACACGTAAAGAATAACGGAATAAACACCAACCTAGCCAAAGCGTATGCGATTAAAACCCGGGGAGATCTGATCAAGAGCTTCGAATTGGGCATGCCACACCAGATCCGGCCTAAAAGGTCCCCCAAGTTCCATATTAAGTAGATAAATGGAATAAATATCTCTTTTTGGAGGAGTTTGAATTGGGAGTGGGGGTGGACACTTTCTACCGTAGAAGCAAACACAGGGAAGATTAAGGTGATGCTAAAGGTGAGGAAGATGGAAAGGACGATAAGTTTGAGTTTGGCCCAGAGTGTGCTGAATGGAACTTTGCCAGGGCTTGGTTCTGGGCCGGCCAGGTCCATTGGGCCTAGCGGGGCCAGACCGGTATCTAACCCAGTATGCAGGTCTTGCACCAACAGATCCAGAACCACCTCTATATGCAGGTCTGGGCCCAGGCCCTCGTCCAGGTCCAAACTCTGGTACCCACTCTCCTTCCTCTCTGTAACTAACCACAAGAGCCCTATCGACGTAACTGCCACCAAACTGGCAGTAATATAATACAAAAACACCCCATAATCCTTCTCCACCGGTTTTTCCGTGGTTTTGGTTTCTCCCACCAAAAGTATGGATAAAATAAGGGCAATTGCCGGTAAAACTCCCGCCACCGCTTGCCCCACCATCATAGCATTAGCGTAGATACTTCCTAGCACGTTCACCAAGGCCATGGTCCCGTTCTGGGCCAAACATGTCGCCAATGACGACATAAAGACCATGATCATAAGGATGGTAAAAAATGTCGCGTCAGCCATATCGATAAAGAAATAGCTCACGCACGACCACGACATTATCATGAACACCGCGACATTTATCCCCATGCCCCAATACACTCGATGAGTATAGTTAACCCCCCTTTGGACCTGCGATAAGTAGTAGTTGTAGGCGGTGGAGGTGATAGTGGACACCGACATCATGGTGGAGGAGTAGACCCGGACGAGGCTGGCGGTGTTGGCGAACCGTTTGCCGTAGTACGCCAGGGCCGAGAGGAAGCAGTTCCAGGGCCATAATAGGGCGATCCCGATAAGGGTAAAGGTGATATACCGAAGTTGCGACATTTTGACGGTGAATTTTGATACTTTTAACACCACGGGGTCATACTGAGGGACCCCAGCGGGGGACTCCGTGGATCCATGGGTCATATCTTGGAGTTCAAACGACAAAACGGCGTAGTGTTGAGAGAGGAAGAGCGCGTCGCGGTTGAGATTGAGACGAGTGCGATAGGACGAGGACCAGTGTCGCGAAATCTGCACCCGCAGCTGTAATGCATTTGCAATGCAGATGCACCTGTAATGCAGCTGCACCTGTGATGCAATGCAATGCAATGCATGCATTGCATTTGCAGCCAGTTCCTTATTTGCAGCCACTTCTAGTCAAAGATACTCCAGTCTTAAGGTATGATTTTGGAATAGTAGGACCAAGTTGCTACAATACCATGGTAACAATAGATAGGTTGTAATTTGCAACCGTTTGTTCCATGTGTGGACATACCAGATCTGTCGAGTATAAGACGGACAATTGACAAACAATTTGACATAAATAGCACCACCATAGAACAGAATAAGACGATAAAATGATTATTTACAGAGACGTGATTACTGGAGACGAATTGTTATCTGATACTTTTTCTATAACGGAAGTCGGAGGAATTATGTACGAGGTGGATTGTGCCTTGATTAATATCGGTAGTAACCCTTCTGAAGATGAAGATGATGACGACAGTACAATTGTTAACAACTTTATTTACACTTTCAGATTACAAGCTACCCCATTTGACCAACAATCTTTCAAAAATCACATTAGAGGTTACATGAGAGCTGTCAAGTCTCATTTGAAAACCTCCAACCCAGATGCCGTTGGAGAATTTGAAAAAGGAGCTACGGCTCAAATTAATAAGATTCTTGGATCTTTTGATCAGTGGGAATTCTACACGGGTGAATCTATGGACATAGACGGAATGATTGTTTTATTAAACCGCCGTGAAAATGGGACTCCCTATGTGTCGATTTGGAAACACGGTTTGAATGAAATGCAAGTTTAGTTTTATTTAGTATCTTATGTAGTTAATATAGCTTAAAGCTACAGGCAAGCTGATCTGTAATGCAATGCAATGCACCAGTGCATGCACCAGTGCATGAATTAGTGCATTACCTTCGCAACTCAGGTATTTGCAGCTGCTGTCTATCTGCCTCCCTTATCAACCCAATTAAATCATCTTCAATCTTAAAAAAAATTCGAGATATAAAATAATTAGGCTCTTGTAACGGCAATCTCAACGGCGACTCATCCCCTAACCAATAACTCCCATCACCAGTATAAGTACTTTCCCCCCCATGTAACAGTTTAAGTAATTTAATCCATTGTAGATGGCTATACTCCATTGAAGGAGAATCCAAAGTATCTTCAATAATTGGTTTTAATTGGTTTAAAAACTCAAGCACTCCAACCAAGGCGTCTCTTTGTGTTTTAAGTACTTGAGCAAACTTATCGGGATTTTGCGGGTTTTTAGACACTTTGATTGACTTATAAAGAAGATTATCTATGCCATATTCTTCTTCTGTCAAGATCTCTTCTTCCAATTCACTATTAATCGACTTGACACTTTCAAGCTCTCGATGAGGATCCGAATGGTTCAAAGAAATAATAAATAATCCTTTCATTTGCCGGCCAATTTGTTTCAAAATCTCATACGTACTATGGCTGCTAAATAGCGTATCTCCCATATTAGAAATCAAAATAGTCATTAATGGCACGGCTGAAATGGCCCAACAGATAAAGAACGTTCTGCCCAAAGGAGTTTTCGGAGCATAATCTCCGTAGCCAATAGTAATCAAGCAAAGAAGACAGAAATAAACCCCATTGAAATACAGCCATCCTTCGGTATAATGGAACACCAACGCTCCGATTAACCAGAAAATACAAAATACAAATAATGACGTCATTAAGGAAATGGTTTGTTGTTCCAGAAGTGATTTATGAGAGATTCTTCTCATGATTTCAAACGATTCTTCTGGTGTTACCCTCAACCCTTCCTTTTGGATAATATCTAAGCATTTTTTCCGTTCAATTTCCATTCGATGCCAAAGAAGAATGGGTTCTTCCGTGCTATGAGACACCTGACGAATCATAGAGATAATTAAACCCATTAGAATCACCCCCACCAAAGAAAAAATCAAGATAAACGCTTTAGCCCCACCTGAAATTGGAAGAATGTCGCCTAGTCCTATAGTTAACGTAGACACCACACAGAAATATAACGCCGCTCCGTAGCCAATGTCGGGCAAGATCTGACGACACACCACGGCTCCAATGACAAGCCACACCGCCAACACTGCCGTGTACCGCATTAAAGCCCGTTCTCGTTTATTTAAATTGAATGCGGGAGGGTATTTCCCTAACAAATACCCCAACATATTTAACGACATTGTCACGGTACAGGCAAAGTAAAGTGCTATAGTGAACACCGAGAGCCAATGGCCCTGGGACCGGCTGTAGCCGTCCATAAAGTCGGCATTTAGCACCAAAATCCCAATTAAAAGCAAAATCCACGCCGCTCCCCAGCTTAAAAGCGACGTCAGCTGACTGATGACGTAAGTCTTGGGACTAGTAAAGTTTACCATCAAGGCAATGTTCCCCACCAACCCAAAGAACAAACTCAAGGAGTTAAGCACTCTTATCCCCGCTGGGTCTGGTACTATCTTGTTTGTATCATTATTTATTCTCCAATTCTCAGCTAGTCCTATAATAGAAATCATATTAGCTAACGGACCAAGACACGCAGAGATAAGCGGAAAGAACGACGACACGTTGAACCACAAAAGGAACATTTTCTCTCCTGGCTGGACGTTTAAATGGGCCACGGTTGATACCGGAGCATCTAGCAACTTTTCAAACGCTAGCGGAGGGATGAGCTTTTGATCTTGGGATAAATTGTGCCGGAAATACCCGTTCGAAAGGAGGGGAAGCACATTTTCCGAGTTGATCACGTTACCGGACACCGGTTTCCCTTTGGCATCTATTAGTCGTCTCCTGGTGTTGGAGGTTATGGGTTCTAGAGCAATGTTTGACATTTGCAACTGTAGTTAGAGATTTGGGATTCGCATTTGATATGTACATGAATGGTAGGGGGACGACTATTTAGTATATAAGGTCGCCAGTAGCTGGCACTGACCAGTAAGGCAACACTGGCACTGGCACCACTGGCACCGGTGGTACCAGTGGAACTAGAGAGTCACCGGACACTCATTTCTCGGGTCCATCACCCATTTCCGTAACAAATTCTTCTGAATATTCGCCTTTAAATCGGTACTTTTCTCCATTGACGTCAATATCTCCACTCTCTTGTCACTATATTCACTCGACATCAACTTATCCAAGATCTCAGTGATATAAGTCTGTCTATTTTCATACTCCTGCAAGTTAACCTTGTCTTTGGAGATGGATAAATCCAATACTGGCTCGTCCGTAGGCCAGGATTTAATATGATATTTCTGCTTAATGTCATTGATTTGTTTGACCAAATTCTCTCTATCGGCTTCTGGGTCCGTCTGGTAGTTATTAGCAATCTTATCCAACAATTTCAAGTCTTCTACCTTGGTTATTACTTGTTGAACCGCTTCTCTTCTATTTATAAACTCATTGATTAAGCTGTGTTCTTCTTCTGCCACTTTTTCTTTGGCCACCTTCTCATACAACGCAAACTGTTGCCCTTTGTCGACCTTGATTTCTGCTATGGCAAAGTATTTCCGGGCAGATATTTTAGGAATGGCTTCAATTCGAACCAAATCTCCTTCTTTACACAAGTTTCCCTCGTCGTGCACCAAGAAATCCTTTCTTTTGAACACTTCTTTGTTGATCTTCTTGTCGTAGCCTTTGGTCTGCACCCGGACCTTGACGGTCTTGTGCATCTTTCCTTGTGAAACCACAAGCCCTACGAAGTTTTGTCTAGCCATAGTGTGTTAGAATATCTTGAAATTTTTCACTCGCAGAGTTTTATTTCGATGGACGGGACACGACTTTTGAGCTTAACTATGAGAGCTTAACTATGAGAACACTCTATATCTCTTTCTATCTCCTTTCTATATAGTTCCATATCTATGGGTCCATGTCTATATAGGTTATATCTATAGGTCCACGTATGAGGGTCTAGGCTAAAATATCCCCCAAACACCTACTAAACTCTCTCACCAAAATCTCATTCTCTTCCTTAGTTCCCACAGAGATTCTTAAAGCACCCGTACAATTCAATTCCTTTCCCCTAAACCGGACCACCACTTGCTTAACCTCGGCCAATTTGGTGTATAACGCATTAGCCACCTCGTTGGATGCCTTCCCCTCTTTATCCAAGATTTCAAGCAACACAAAATTTGCATCCAAACCTCCAAGGTTTTTGCCCACTCCTTTGATATTCAAAAGACTTTCAAGTAATTTGTCTCTTTCTTGACATATTCTGTCCACATACTGTTGCATGACTTTTAAACCTGAACTGGTGGACCGCAACGCCACGGCCGAGGTTAAGGACGAGATATTATACGGATATTTCATGGAATTTAAAAAATAGGATAATTCCTTACAACAGTAAGTGATTCCAAGCCGGATTCCTGCCAAACCAAACGATTTCGATAAGGTTTGCATCACCACTAAGTTAGGGTACTGGTTTACCAACGTAGACATTGATTGGCTGGCTCCTTCGACGGTCAGAGTAAAGTCAATATACGCTTCGTCTACTATAACAAGCACATTTTCCGATTCAAGTTTGGTTAAAAGCTCAAGAACTAGGCCCACATCAATAAGTTTTGCCGTAGGATTACCTGGAGACGTTAAGTATACCAATTTGACGTTCTTATCGCCAGTCACAGCTTGATAAATCGCATCCACATCAATTTGAAATTCTGGCACTGTTAACGGCACTTTCACCAACGCCACGTCGTTCATGGTGGCACAAATCGAGTACATTCCATAAGTAGGAGGGCAGATCAACAATTTATCTTTGCCTGGAGCACAAACACACCGTAATAACATATCAATGCTTTCGTCAGATCCTACCCCCAAACAGAGGTTTTCTACCGCCAATTTGTCCCCTTTAAGGTGTTTATTGGGCGTGGCATTCCGGAAATCGATGATATTCTGCTTCAACTCGTGCTGGTGGGGGTCGGGGTACCGGTTCAAGTTAAGTAAGCTTTCGTCAGACGAAATTTCGGTTAAAGCAGGCCCATGGGTGTTCTCGTTGGCATCCAATAAAACCCCGACTTTGTAGTCGTCTCGAGCACACCGGTACGGTTCTAGGGTAAGGATATTAGGCCTGATGATTTTGTTGAAGTCTACCATAGTAAAAGTTTGAGTGTGGTGCTAGACTGTGCTAGATTTGTGGTAGTAGTAGTTATCTAATTGAATATGACTCAACTATGACTCTTTCGCAGAGTTTGAGTTTGAGAGTCTCGCTAGGTCCAGTGGGCCCGCGCTGGGCCCGCGTTTTGACGAGTGGGCCGAGCATTCTCCCTAGGTCTCGCTGCTACGCCCTAGTCCTATTTCATATATATTAACTACGTAACGACGTTAAAGGTGAGTGCAATGGTGATAAAAACCGGACATGAAGAGACTTGGCCCGTATTCTTCTAAACCCCCGAGCCAATCGGGACTGTTTTATTATTGGCACCGGCCCAGATAGTTCTACCTCAGACGGTTCCTCAGATGGTTCAGAAGTGTCAGATTCTGGCTGCAAATTTGGTTCCCAGGTCTCAAACACCTGACTTAGCCCCAGGCTCATTCTATCCAACGGCAGCATCTCTTCTTCCAACTCCTCTTCCACTTGGTGTATACTTGGAACGTCAAAAGTGCTTGGCCGGTGCGTGCCTGGAGAGAACACTCGGTCTTCTAACTCTGCGCTATCTGATATCTTTGGAGTTCTCCATCTCCTCATAGTTAACATATCTTTAATGGTCTGACGTTTCAGGTTCCGACCAGTATAGCTAGTACTAACATTCTCTACTTGATTCATGGCTGAAACCTCCGGGCTTAGGCGGGCGGTGGTATTAAATAGCACATTGGAAAGTGGCACCACTTTGTCATTTGCTAATTCCTCACGGAAAATCATTTCGAGTTTTTCCGGGCGAAAGGCATCACGGAACTGTTCTTTATTCTTGTGACCATATTGGCTGACCAGGGACTTGATTGGACTGTTGACTATTGGAATGTCACCTGACTCGCCACATGACTCGTCCTTCTTGTCACCTGACTCGTCCTTCTTGTCACCTGACTCGTCCTTCTTGTCAAAGATTCCATTCAAGGTTCGAAAGAGGTCTGAGGGTAAATACTTTTTAGCCAATTTGTAGCTATCGTGTTTTAGGCTGTAGTCACTGGATTTGTTGGAGATATTACCATCACCTGGGTGCCAAATGGCCGGGACAGGGTCTGGGCCAGGCACTGTGGCCCCAGTCCCCGAGGCCCCAGATTCTAGCTTAAGACTGTGCTGACTCAAAGCCAACTCCCCATGCTTTCTCTTCTTCATCCGGAACATACTTTCCATACTTTTGAGGGTTTTTGTGGACTTGACGTCATCGGCTCCTTGGTCTTGTTCTGTCCCTTGTTCTGTTTCATCTGGCACTGTTTCATCTGGCACTGGCTCTGGCACTGTTTCATCGTGTTCTGTTTGTTCTGGCACTGTTTGTTCTGGCACTGGTTCGTCCCTGCCCAACCCATTAAAATAACTGACCAACTCTTCAACCAATGAAACGTCACTGATAACACTCTCGTTCGACATATACGACACCTGGTCCAGCGCCAGGGTCATCATTGGGTCCATGGTACAAACAAATTTGCAGCCACAGATTCGCACCGGTATAGCTAGCACTATGGCCCATACTTAGAGAGCTCATAGAGACTCCTAAGAGAATGCCATCTAAGCGCATACCTTCGTCCTTTAATGCTAAATAGTGGTATACAGAACATTCTAGAACCCTATAGTGTTCTATAGATCTCTATATACCTCTATATACCTCTATGGTGTTCTACAATTAAATACTAACATTTCCCATATATCCCATACTTTAGCCCCATAGTTAAGCCCCATACTTAAAAAGTGCCCATAGTTAAGCAGCGCGCATAGTTAAGCTGCCATAGTAACAAGTTCTGTGTCGAATCAATATGAGCTTTGCAGTAACCTACGAACCCAAGGACAAAACCGTCCTGGTCCAACCAAATACCACCGCCTCCCCCAAGCTAGAGACCGACGTGGCCCAGCTCAACACTTTGATCACGGAAATCATCGCCAATGGAGCCGATGTTCCTCCAGTAGCTTCTATTGAAAACTTCAATAAAGATTTAAGTAAACTTATCAAAAAGCTTTATGAAGGAGGCGTTGCCGCTTTTAAACAGAACAAATTCGACGACTCCGTCAAACAGTTTACCGTCGGGATCGAAATGATTGCTAGAAGACACAAATTTGAAGCGTTTCAAGGCACGTTACAAGAGTTAAGTATGTTTTTGATGTCGAGAACTGATGCCAATTTAAAGGAAAAACACTACTTAGCAGCGTACAATGATGTGGATATGTTGATAGGAATGCAGGTTTGTACGCCCGACAACTTTTTAAGGAGAGGAGTCGCCAATTTCTTCTTGGGGAACTATGAAGCTGCTAGAGCCGATTACCAAAGAGGGTTAGCATTTGCACCAGAACATCCCCGGTTGGAGGAAGAGTTGGAGATTTGTTTGGATAAGATTTTGGAGGAGAATGGCGATTATCTTTAGGCCAGAGTGTATAGATAATTTGTGCTAGAGTGTAGATAATGTATGCTAGGAGAGGAGGAGTAGCTAGGCAGAGCTGGTACTGGACTGGCACTATAGCTAGAGCTAGAGCTGGCACTAGAGTTGGTGCTACTGGTGCTAACTGGTGCTAGAGTTGGCACTAGAGCTAGAGCTAGAGCAGAGCAGAGCTAGAACTTGTACTAAGGCCACGGGCTAGCAGTAACAGTAGCCAGAACTCTGGCCAGAGCTCTGGCCAGAGCAGTAGCAAATAGAATAGATCTAGCACCATGCTACACAAGTCTCGTGCCATCTAGCACCAGCCCTGGCACCAGTGGCCCTAACTCCAGTTCCAGCTCAGCACCAGTTCTCTGATCTCACTATCAATAAATCGCGATCTTCACAACACCCTAACACGCCAGATGTCTAAGGAGACGTTTTCTGAGAGGAACTGGCACGAGCTAGACCGCCCAGGGCCGGCCCATGGCGGTGGCACTGGCACCGGCGACACGCCGGCCAAGAAACACAAGCCTGGCGTTGAAACCATTGATTTAACCCTTCTGGATGATGAAAAGGATGTATCGCACACAAACCCAGAACCAAGCCCAGGCCAGAGCCCAGGACAAACTCGGCCAGAGCCAGGCCACGGCCGACCGGGGAACGGGCCCATGCGGTTGCAGGGCTTGACCAGACGGTCCCAAAGTCCCCGGGTATGGCAGCCATTACAGACCAGTACTCAGGCACCTGGCCCTAGCCAGAACTCCCAAGGGCAAACTGGCACCACACAAGTTCCCGGTACGCAGGGGCAGACCAGCCAAGACTCTGGGCCCGTGGCGCCAGGCTCCAGCACGGCCGAAGACCTTTCGGCGTATATGATCAGTAGTGACGAGGAGCCTGACCGTGCTAACGAGAGTATTAAGAGTAATTCTGTGGAGAGTATAGAGAGTCCTGGACCTAGCAGTGCCGCTAGCGGCGCTGGACCTAGCAATGTAACTACTGGTGCTAGCAATGGAGCTAGCGGGCCCATAAATGGTGCCAATGGACCTAGCAATGGAAATGGACCTAGCAATGGAACTAGTGAGGCTAGCAATGGAACTAGTGGTCCTAGCAATGGAATAAATGGACCCATAAATGGTGAAAATGGACCTAGCACTGGCCCCGTGCCTAGCGGCACTGGCCCTAGCACTGGCCCTGCCAGCGACGGAGACGAAATCATCATCGTAGAACCCCACGAAGCGGCCGCTGCGTTCCAGAACTCTCGGTCCCTTGAATCCCTTAACCAAAAGATCAATTCCCTCCGAACCAAACAGACTGCCATACAAAACGAAATAGACAAAATACGAGAGTCTCATCAGTTTCTTGCTAGTCAGTATAGACGGCTCCAGGCCGACGTGGACCGACTAGAGGGCACCGCTCTGCAAGACTCTCGGTACCAGGCCCATCTTGATTGGACCAAGAAACATCTTGAGAACACCCTAGCCAGGTTTAAGACCAAAAATGATGATCTCGATGCGTGTAAACATAGAAAGATGATTATAGACCACCGGTTGACGGTAACTATGCATAAGGAGAGTTTGATGAGGCAGAGTATGGGAATGGGGGACGTGGGCCTGGGAATGGCCCTGGCCCTGGCCCTTGGCCCTAATGGAGCTATTTTAGGTGATCCTAGCACCGAGTACTCCCCCCAAAATGCTACGGTCTTACGGAACGCCCAGGCCGACAGTTTGCGAGAACAGCAGCTCCGGCTCAACAGGCAACAGGACCGGAACCAGCGAATGATGAACCATTTCAACCAGGGAATCTCCCCCCAGAGTTCAAGCTACCAGTCCCATAATCAAGGCTATAACCAGGGGTCTACAGGGTACCAGTTTGGAGCCAATGGCTTTGCTGCTAATGGCTTTGGTGCCAATGGGTTTAGTGCTCCTGGTGTGATAGATGTAGATTCCAGCTTTGAAGGGCAGCCAGGGCCGCCCGGAGCGTATGGAATGCCCGCCGCCAGTTACACTATGCCTGAATCGTCGGATATCAGAGACCTTATAGACAATATCCGGCCTGACGACGAAGAAGAAGAAGAGAACGGACTCCCCAAAACTCCCGAAGACCTCCGGCTCACGCTTCTTAAACATCAACGTATAGGGCTCAGTTGGTTACTTCGAATGGAAAACTCCAAGGCCAAAGGAGGCATTTTGGCAGACGATATGGGGCTAGGTAAGACCATTCAAGCCATTGCTCTAATGATGGCTCATAAGTCTGAAGACACGGCCTGTAAAACCACACTTATTGTGGCCCCCGTCAGTTTACTACGCCAATGGCACAACGAAATCATGAACCACAGTAAAGTTCCTATTAGTATAGGAATGTACCACGGAGCCAAAAAACGGAAAGAGTTCAAGAACTTTAAGGTGTTCCAGGATTATGACGTGATTATGACGTCTTATAGTACGCTAGCCAATGAGTTTAAACTTCATTATGCTCAATTGTTTAAGGATAATCTGGCTTCTATGACCCTGGGACTTATTCCAGACCATGGGCTTGGTGGAGAGAAGTATGCCTCCCCGTTTTACACCAGAGGGTCCAATTTCTACCGGATTTTTCTCGATGAAGCTCAAAACATTAAGAATAAATCGTCACTTACTTCCAAATCAGTGTCGTCCCTTGCTGCTACTTACAGATTCTGTTTAACTGGGACTCCAATGCAAAACAATATCGATGAGTTATACCCAATAATCCGGTTTTTGAAGATAAAACCTTACCTGGACGAACAATTATTCTCCAGAAGAATCTCTACGCCCATCAAGAACCAATCTTCTTATAGTGCCAATGAAAGTATGAAGAAGTTAAGGGCTTTACTTAAAGCCATTTTGTTAAGAAGGTCTAAGAATTCGACTATTGACGGGAAACCTATCTTGTCTTTACCCGAAAAGCACGTGAAAGAAGTGACATTTAAAATGGATGATGATGAGTTTACTCAGTACAAGGCCATTGAAAATAACACCAAGTCTCGTGCCAGTCGACTCTTTGCTACGTCCAGTAACTTTTCCAACTTTTTGGTTTTATTGTTACGGTTACGTCAAGCTTGTTGCCATTTTTTTCTATGTGAAATTGGGTCGGTGGGGAAGCTGGATAAGTATAGGAACCAGAGTTCTGGGGTGTTGATTCGGGCGATAGAGGCAATGTCAGAGGTGGAGAGGGCAATGGTGTTTGGGGAATTGGAGGGGACTTTTTCAGACCAGGACTTTGACGAGGCCGACGAGGCCGAGTCTGGTGAATCAAAACCTCATTTGGGGGATGGGCCTGGTGAATCAAAACCTCGTATTGAAGCTCTTGATCACTCTGATATAAAGCCCAATATTGAGACTGCTAGTACTAGTGTACTTCCAGTGAAAGGCGAGAGAGTAGTCTCTATCAAGCGGGATTGGAAGCCAAAAGATGATGCTGTGTTTAGGCTGTCACTGTGTTCTCTTAAGAGCACTCCCAAGGCTGAAAGTGACGATGAAATTGAGTTGATAGATTTTAAGGTCCTTACTGGTGAGTCTCCCGCTGCTTCCCCGTTAGAATCGACACCATTACAAACTTCACCTGTAGAAATCAATGGAAACGAAGTAAAGGAAGATAAGGATGAAACCCAAGGTGTAAAGAATGAAACCAGTAATGAGTCTAAGGATGTAAAAGCTGATTCCAATGGTGTGAAAGATGAATCCAATGGTGTAGAAGACAACTCCAAGACTGTAACAAAAAGAACTAACCCAGAAGACGATAGCGAAGGGTTTACGTGCCCCCAGTGTTTTATGCCATCTCCTTGTATGGGAATTATCAAATTCCCCTGTGGCCACAAGGTGTGTGAAGAATGTATCGAAGGATATATCAAAGAACACGAATCAGAAGACGGAAACAAGTTCCAGTGCCATGAGTGTAAGGTGTATTCTCGTACGCGTGATATTATAGATTATAGAATCTTCACCATGATCCATTTTCAGAACAAAACCCCCCGCCAAATCGAACAAGAACTTGCCGTAAACCTGAGCCAAGGGTCTTCTATCTCCGCCAAAATCAAACAACTTATTGTCAAGTATAAAAACTTTGAATATTCCACCAAAATGGAGAAAGTTCAACACTTGGTCAAAACTATCTTTGAAGATTACCCGGGAGAAAAGATCATTATCTTCTCCCAGTTCACGTCGTTCTTAGAGTTAATGAAAATCATGTTTAATGAGTCCAAAATCCCTACGCTTCGGTACGACGGGACCATGTCTGTGGACCAAAAAGATGCTACTGTGGGGCAATTCTACAACAACGACCGGTACAAAATCATGTTGACCAGTTTGAAAGCAGGAAATGTAGGGTTAACGTTGAATTGTGCCTCTCACGTGATTATCATGGATCCATTTTGGAATCCTTTTGTTGAAGAACAAGCCATGGATAGAGCTCATAGAATTGGTCAGACGAGAGAGGTTCATGTGTATAAGCTATTGGTGGAGGGGACTGTGGAACAGAGAATCTTTGATCTTCAGAAGAAGAAGAAGGAGTTGATCCAGCTGGCTCTTGATGAGAAGGAGATGAAGCTGGTGAGTAGATTGAGCAGACAAGATTTGCAGTATTTATTTGGGTTTGGGACTACGGCCCAAGGCTGACTGGCCACGAAGTGGACGGTCAGCCTTGCCTTGGCCAAGGGCGACCTATGACGAGTGGGCCGTGGGCCCGTGGCGACCTATGGCCCGTGGCCTATGGCCCGTGGCGACCTATGGTCCTAGAGTAGAACCGTGGCGACCTATGACCATGGCCTGTACTATATATGTATAATATAACTAGATTAATCTCTAAACTTATCTACCTTTGCAAGGTTACTCTTCCACTCCACCTCCAGTATCAATTCCTCATTATAACACAATTCCCATACCACAATATTCTCAAAGTTCTGGCCAAACCTCGATAACGACTTGCAAAGATAAATGATCTGAAGAATCAAGCCTTCTAATTGGTTCTTGAAATCATCATCATCATCTTTCTGGCTCAACACTTCCGGGAGATACTTCTTCAATTCATTCACAAGGTTATAGGCCAAATTCTTTATAAACTGATTGGTTAATAAATTATCTTCTTGCGGGTTTGAGTCCAAATTAAGCGAATGGTTAAGGATCGTAAAGAACATCGACAACGAATGGTACACGTCGCTTCTGTAAACCTCAATGTATCGTTTCAAGTAAGAAAACTTGTTGAACTTAATCAATGGCTTTAAGTTATTCAACTCAGTGAGGATATATTTGTACCGAGAATTGAAATATATCACCTTTAGAAACCGGGTACGCTCTGGAGAGTTCTTGGTGTTAACCGAATCACTCTTATCAAAATTTAGAAGGTCTAGTTTCGTTAAAATGTTGAATATTTTAATCAAATTGTTCTGTTTCAAATTAGTGTTAAGTAGTTTAATCAAGTTTTTCACCATTAAATTCAACTCAATTTGGATTTGTTGGTGGATTTTATGGAAGATTAAGATCTTGGGATACTTGATGATAAGCGTAGTGGATAATACGGAAATTTCTAGAGCTTCCTGATAATTTCCCTGTAAAATACAAATCTTACACAAGGTAGGAAGTTCCAATAAGTCTAGAATCGAATCGATGTTCGATAGCACCAAACTATTGATTCCTATCACCGAAGCAAGCTGGTCATTGGCTTGAAAGTCGAATTTTTTATCGTCAGGTTTAAACAATTTCAAGATTCCTTTGGCTTCAGACTTCATATCAGAAATAATGGTTTCATTTATAGCCTTTAAGTCTTGGGAGACGTCGATAATCAAGTCTCGGTTGGTGTTGGTGATGCTGGCGAGCTTGACGTTGGCCGTGCGTTGTTGGTCGTCCAATTCGGCGATTTCTTCTGTGATAGTTTTGTGTTTTTGGGCCGTGGTGGTGGTAGTGAAAGCGTCTGTGGAGAGAAACTCTTCGTTGACAAGGAGTTGTTCGAGGTAGTGCTGGGACTGGGCTTTTATGGCGGGGCTGGCGACGTACGCCTTGAGCGCCGGGTCGAGGTCTGTTATTAGCGTTTCAAGGAGGATATTTGACATATGGAGTGGATTAGATGGATACAATACTTTGTATGGTTGTATGCGCGTATGTCTTTTGGCCATAGTTAAGGGCCATAGTTAAGAGCCATAGTTAAATTCGCATAGTAAGAACTACATAGTAGAACTACATAGTAGAACTACATAGTTAAGGGCCAGAATTACATAGTAGAATTAAATAGTAATGTCAAATAATCCTGCTGAATTGACACCCCCGGGCCAAAGCCAGGCAGAGTCCTCTCTAGGAACTCCCCTGGCCGTCCAGCCAGCACAATCTACCAGTTCTGCCCAAACTCTGAGTGCACAAACCCAAAGGACCATTCAAACACCTTTGGCTTCAAGTAACACTAACAGTAAAACAGTAGGTCAATCTTCAACCAACAAGAGGAGTACTATCCTTCATGAATACATAAGAAGAACCAACCCCCAATATCAAAAGTTCATTATTAAATTTGGTTGGCACCACCTTAGTAAAGAAGAAATCTATGAAACCATTTGCTCTAGACTCAAGGTCCACGAAGTTGACCAAGACCTGATCGGTACCGAACTTACCTATGAAGCCTATGAGCAATGGAGTCTTGTGACTATTGAAAAGATGCAAATGGTTCCAATGGAACAAACGTTTCAGCTTATTCTCACCTATCCAGCTCGCTTCAAACTCATGCAATTTGATTCTCTCCGGGCTACTACCGAAAAGCTTTTATGTCATCGTTATAAGACTTCCAATGGTATCTATTTCCGGGTAGATCCAGATACACGCCCAGTTTTTGATCCTCTTTCTATCGCTTTGATTACCTTTGGTCCCGATATTAAGACTGTGGATGCATTTGATATACGTGATTATTGGGTCCAGTTCTTTGTTGAATCGAACATGCCAGTCCCGACTTATTTTGGGCCGGAGTTGGTTAAAATTGGCGGTATTTGGCAGATTTATTACCTTTATGATAAAAGAAAAACTGGTCAGCAATCTCCGGCTCATGATCTCAAGACAAAATCTGCCTATTTTCATGTGGAATCTGAATTTACTGGGTGTTTTTACTGCCGGCAACTTGAATCCATGGCCATGGGCCATAGTACGGCTTTAGATCATGCTAGGGCCAAGGGCCGTAAATCGCATAGTTAATTGCAGCCAAAGTCGCATAGTTAAGAACTACATAGTTAAGAACTACATAGTTAAGTCGCATAGTAAGAATTACATAGTAAGAATTACATAGTTAAGGCACCATAAGAATTACAGTCAGTATAAGTACATACAGTGGAGCCATATTAACACATTATCAGTGCCCTACCATATTCTATCCCGTAGTGCCAGTCCCTATACCATCTAGCACTATCTACCACCGTCTAGCTCTAGCATTCTGCCTGTCTGTCCAGCACCAGCTTCGCTAGTGCTCTGGTTCTCACACTCCCTCAGGGTGAGAACAACTCAAACACTCAATAATTTATCACCAGCAACATGGAAGGGTTATTTTTCAATATCGACTTCGGGTACGTCGAAGGTGTGGTCAGAGGGTACCGGAACGGGCTCCTTGTGTCCAACCAGTACTTAAACTTGACCCAATGTGATAACCTTGAAGACTTGAAGTTACAATTATCTTCTACTGATTACGGGAACTTTTTGGCTCAACACAACGGCCCCTTAAGTACTTCAATTATTAGAGATAATTTGTCGAAAAAATTGTACCAGCAGTTCAGCTACTTAAAGCAGCAAGCCCTGGGCAAGTTATTGAAGTATTTGGATTATATTTCCTATGGATATATGATTGATAATGTGGCTTTAATGATTACTGGAACCATTCACGAACGAGATAAACTGGAAATCTTGAGTAAGTGTCATCCTTTAGGGTGGTTTGACACGTTACCTACCTTATCTATTGCCACCGACATCGAGAGTTTATATAACACCGTGTTAATTGATACTCCTTTGGCTCCTTTCTTTAAAGATTGTCTTTCCGCTGACGATTTGGATGATTTGAATATTGAAATTATTCGAAATAAATTATTTAAAAATTACTTGGAGTCATTTATTGAGTTTGTCACGGCTGAATTTGATTCTCCTGATAAAGAAATCATGTTGAAATTATTAAACTTTGAAAGTGATAAACGAGTTATTAACATTTCTTTGAATTCTCTTAGTAATCCTGATTTAACAAATGAGGATAAATTAAGTCTTTTCCCTAACTATGGGGATTTGTATCCGGTTTACCATAACCAATTGGCGGCTGTTGATGATATTGAACAATTAAAATCCATTGTTTCTTCAGTGGGGGAATATAAAGAATTGTTTAACGACCAACAAGATTCTTCGGGAGGAACTAGAAACTTGGAGGATTGGTTTTATTCTTTGGAAATGAGTTATTGTAAGAATGCCTTTACTCAACAGTTTACTTTGTCTACGGTCTGGGCTTGGTTGAGATCCAAGGAGCAGGAGATTAGAAATGTTACTTGGATAGCTGAGTGTATTGCTCAGAATCAGAAGAATCGGATTGATAGTTATATATCTGTGTACTAGAACATTGCGCCAGCGATGTTCTAGTACCACACTAGACCACACTAGACCAGTCTAGCCCAGTCTATTAGTACTAATCTATTAGTAGTGCACTAGAATAAATGTTACATTTTATGCTGTAATATTATATAGTATTTTCTGAACTTTGAGAATGAGAATCAGACCTCATGAGCTTCACGGCTTCAACCACACACATTTCCCACCTAGCGGAAGTGTTTCTGGCCCTAAGTGGCGTGGGCAGCCAGGGGTTGGTGATCATTGGCCCGACGGGAATTGTGGTGTATTGTGAGAATAATCATATACTAAATTGTCAGGCGATTATTGATATTAGTTTGTTTGGGAGTTATAATCTAGCTGTTGCCGAAGGCGAAGCCGGAGGCGACAGCTCCAGGGCCAATGGTACCAATGGCACCAGTAGCACACAGTTTGGAGATATACAGCTTGGAGATACACAGCTTAGTAATAGCACCCAGTTTAGTGACGATGGCGCTGACGCTGGCGCCGACCTACGCTTTGGTATAGACCTCTCCCTAATAAACCATTCCTTCGAAGTCCTCAATTCAAACAAAGATATCACCTGCTACCTCAGCTACAATGGCGAGGGCTCCCCCTTCATCATTGAATTCGAAGATACCATCATGAGTGAACGAATTGAATTCCTTACCTTTTATGTTGATATAGAATATCCCTACGACGTGCCGTTGGAAGATCAAGATAAAGAATTGGTGGTTAACTACAACGACCTAGAATACGAAATGATTTTGAAAAGTGATATACTTACCAACATTCTTCAGGATTTGCACCAAATTAATACCAGTGAATTGTATATCTATTTATCTAAATCTGATTCTCAACTTCAGTTCATTTCTAATGGTCCCATAGGACTCCTGAAGTTGATTTACCCCAATGAAAAGACTATTCTAGAAAAAATGGAACTATATCTGAACCAGCAATATATTTCCAACTTCAAATTCCTTACCTTTATCAAATGCTTTAAAGCTGTGAGATTATCAAATAAATCAAAGCTTCTACGAGATTCGAATGGGATTTTTTCCATTCAATTGATTTGTAAGGATTCCAATAACAATACGTATTCTGGCACCTTGATTACGGTGAATATGTTGGAATTGGATCAACAGATTGATATTTCAAACCTTAACCAGTTGTTTAATGATGTGGAAGATATTCCTCAGATGGAGATTTCTCGAGATCCCCAGCCCAAGCGGAGAAGAGTGGAAAGTCTGTACGCAGATATAGAGGCTCCTCTTTTCTTATAACCAACTACAGCTTAGTAGTTTACACTACACACTTTGTACTATCTAATACCATTGCAGCATCTATTAGAGATATAATATTTAGGTCTATAAATAGCTAATTTTAAACGCCATTCCTAACGTCTCTTTTAAATTCTTCATGACACTAACATTCCGAGTTTTCAAAACCCGTGATATTATAAACAAAATCACTATCGCCAACAAAAGCAAGGGTGAGTTCTGGTGTAACCATTTCTTGGTCAACCTCAAGTTATACAAAAGTTTATCTCTTAAAGCATTCAAATCAGTGCTATTTGACCTGGAACTAGATCTAGGAGTGTCTGGTTGTCCATTGGCTTCTTTGATTTGTTTCAATGATTTATACTTCAAATCTTTATTTTTCTTCTCTTCATTGTCCCGTTGTGCTTGTTCCCTTACTTGTTTCTGCTTCAAATGTTGCTGGTGTTCTTGGTGTTTTCTCTTATCAGACTCAAGTTTCTCAATTTTATCCATATAAAATTGCTTATCTTGAAACAAAGGGTTTTCTTTAACCAACTGCTTAGAATCTTCTAATAAACTCAATTCAGGTAAAACCTTTAACGCCAATAATTCCAATAATTTCCGTAAGAATTTCTGTTCTGAAGGGTCTGAATTATAAAAATCCAACTTTCCATAAACCTTCATAAACTTTTGGTGGACCAAAGATAATTCCAACCCAATATAGTTGATTAAGTATAAATTATAAAGCACTTCCAGGGGAAATCTATCAAAATCCTCATAAACTTCAAGCAAATCAGATAATATGATATCTTGTTTCAAATCGTTCACAAGCAGCTGTTTCTCAGGCTTGCTGACTTTGAATTCATGGTTTGATTGTAAGATCAACCCCACTTCCGTCAAGTATAAGTTAACTATCTTTATAAAAAGACTATCATTGATGACCCCAGACCGATACTGTTTGAACACCAGTTTATATTGAGCCCGCAAGATTTCATAGGATTTTTCAAAGTTTTTGTTCATAAAGAACTTCAACGCTATCTTGTAGTTGTTCTCCACAAGGTTGCCGGAGCTTAGGGAGCTAGATAACGATTCGTCACTCATATTCTGTTAGTCTCTCCAGAAAGTGAGTCTGTAGAAAGTGTGAGTCTTTGTTCGCACTTCCCCACAATCCTCGGCCCATACTAAACACTGTGAAAGTCTGATACTGGAAATGTGAAATATATGACATTCTATGTAAGATAATAATATACAACTCCTAAGAGTAAGACCCCCGTACCAATCACCGGAAAACACCAGAACGGAATTATCAGCGTATAAGCTGGAGGAGGAATGAACGGAAATATCGCCATGAACAAATTGGCTGCCAAAAAAATGAGAATTAAAGTATAAGGAGTTGCAAAAATGGTTCTTTTGGGGCCAGAATTTAATAACGGGCTGGATTCTTCCAGATTATTAGCGTTATTCCATGACTTATCAGTAACCTTCAAGTATACAAGGCCTAAAGTCAAGAGAATATTGATCCACGTCCCAGGGTAAATGTATAAATTAACAATAAATTCATAGATTTCTGTTGAAGGAGGTACCACCAATACTACCACAGTAACCAACCAATGCAACAAAATGGCGTATTTAAACCGGCGGAAGATTCTAGAACCCGGAATCAAGTTTTCTAAAGCCAATTCTTTATTAACCACCGCATGGGCATATGAAACCACCAAGACATTACCAAAGTTTGAAATGGCTATAAATAACGGTAAGATTCTGGAAGTAATATTAGAGCCAAAGATCTTATTAAAAAATATCCCTGCAATTAAAACCCCACTCGACATGATCTCATCTTTGGGTATCACCACCAAGTAACTTAAAATCACCGCAAAGTATAACCCCGTTGTGACAAGCACTGCCAAAGGAGCTGATCTTGTAAGCACTTTATATGGGTTTTTGGTTTCACTTAACACATAGTTAGCATTTTCCCAACCTTTAAAAGAATAAATGATTTCTAACAAAGCCACCGAAATTGAATAATAGTCGGGACGGGAAGTTTCTTGTGTCACTCGGAACAAGTTGGAGAAATTATCCGGTAATTCACTATTAAGGGGAATAATATTTAAATATGCCATGGCCCCGCACAAAATAATTAATCCGAGTATCAACACTTTTGTCACTCCTAAAAACACAAATAAAAAGTTGGATTGATGGTTTTGGAAGATGTGGAGATAACTCACAAGCGTGATACATCCACACCCAATCAATTTGACATAGGTTTGGTTGATATGGCTTGATCCATCGTTTATAATATCTCCTTGGATTGCGTATAAAATATATTCCCCAAACGCATAGGAATTTCCACTACTAAACCCTAGAAGCACGATTTGAAACGAGTAGACAAGTCCGATCAATCTCTTATTAAACACTCTTTGTAAGTAGTTCTTTTCCCCACCGTTTTGGATGGGAAGGTTTAAGGCATATTCGAGGTATATTAAGATTCCACACCCAATGACAATACTTCCTATGATCCATAGAAGAAGATATAAGCCGACATTACCTTGACAATATTGGAAGATGATTGAGGGGGTGGAAAAGATCCCGGTTCCAATCATTTTATTGACTATAAGAGACATGGCCGAGAGGCCATTTAGTTTAGGTCTCACCTCGCTCATACTTTGAATGCTAGGACAAGGAAATTTAAGACAATGCAAATGTAACGACAAGAGTCAAAGTACAAGTGTAGTGAAGACAAGGACCGTTGCAACAGCTCTAAATATGTAACAGTTCAGTGATATATTGAATCAAAGATCAGAGTCAAGAGATGCTGCAGATGTCAAATTGAGCATTTCACGTGACCAGGCATCGCCGGTACCGGATGCACCATTGCAGCCATAATTGCAACCACACACAAACCACACAAGCCACAGTTACTGCAGAACTATTAGCTAGAACTATTAGCTAGAACCATCAGCTAGAAGCTATTACCTTAGAACCACTGATATGATATAGTTAGATTATGGGCTAGGGTCAGATTAACCGTACGGGGAAATGTTAAAGTCTCCCGGTAGGATAGAGATAAGGCTCTTGGCTAAATTGCGTTTTTTGGAATATGAAATCCAGGCGGAATTATCTAGAACAGGCCCAACAAACCACGCCAAACCTTAGATACTAGATAGGACCACAAGATAAAGAGTACAAGATAAAGAAGATAAAGAACAAGAAATAAGTACAACAGGTAAAGTATAGATATAAACCAAGCAGAGAAGAAAATTGGTATGATAGCGGGATTGGGCATTACCGCATTCGGTAAGGCATCCCAACAATTCCGCGTGGTAGGCCCGTTTGGTGGAGGCCCAAGTATCCGCTAGTTAACCATGGAAACTCATGACGAGATAAAGAGACGAGATTACTGGAGATAAGTTAAGACGATAAAATGGAGATAAGAGTTGTAATTATAATTGTGGTTGTAGTAAGGCGGTATCGTGACCTTGTCAAAGCCACTACTGCGCTGCTGCTAGTTCTAGCATGATTTCTAGCTAATGGTGCTAGGAAGTGCTAGAAATAGTGCTAGAAATAGCAGCTAGTTAACTAAACTAGCCACATGAGTGCTTTATAGTACTAAGTCCCCCTGCCCCCCACCAGCTTGGTCAAACCCCCAGATCAAGCCCCTGCGGAATCACTGATAAGTCTTCGCATGGAATTTGGGCCAGATAAGGTAACTGAAAAACAGTATATAAACCACGCATTTCCCTTTAGTGTTTTTGATTTACCGATATTCCACTATATTATTTCACTACTACTTTATTACACTACTGTATTATACGACTGTATTATACTACTGTATTCTATACTGACCACTAACTATTTGTTGTGACTAGTACATAGTTCTAGTAAGATGAGTGAAAAATCAGATATAGGCGTGGACATTGAAAGAGTTGGCGATGCCAGTTTTGATAAAGCTTCCTTTGATGATAAACACTATGAATCCACCAAGTTTGAGGATTTCCACGACAAATTAGACCCCGCCAAATATGGTCAAACCAAAAGACGGCTTAGTAGTAGACATGTGGCGTTAATGATTATTGGTCAAAGTATAGGAACCGGGCTTTTCGTGGGGTTAAGTACTCCCTTGGTCGAATCGGGTTCTTTATCGTTATTTACCGGTTTTTTATTCTTTGCTTGTTTGATGGTGTGGCCGTTGATGCAAGCCGTGGCAGAAATGTGTTCTTATTTGCCTATTAAAGGGTCTTTTTTGCATTTTAGTGCCAGATGGGTCGACCCAGCGTTAGGGTTTGCTTGTACGATTATTTATTTATACACTTCATTAATGTTCATAGCTTTGGAAGCCGTGGCATTTGCCGGGGTGGTTTCTTATTGGAGCGATTTAAATCCCGGGGTTTGGATTACTGTGGCCTTGGTTTCTACCCTTTTATTTAATGTTTTCGGGGTGAATTGGTATGGAGAAATCGAATTTATTGCTTCTATCACCAAGGTTTTGTTGATTGTAGGACTTATGATGTTTTCTTTGGTTTCTATGTGTGGAGGGAACCCTAGAGGGGATGCGTATGGGTTTGAAAATTGGCCAAAAGGTGGGCTTGTTAAGGAGTATTTGGTTCCAGGAACTACGGGACGGTTCCTTGGGTGGTGGAGAGTTACTATCTATGCTGCTTTCAGTTGTGGGGGGTCAGATCTTCTTGGAATGATTGCAAGTGAAGTCGAAAGACCTAGAACCACCATTCCTATGGCTGGCAGAAGAGCTTATATTAGAATCTATTTATTCTACTTGGGAGGTCTTTTCTTTATGAATTCCATTTGTGCTTCTACTAATGAAGATTTATTGAACGCTCAAGCTACGGGTCAAAGTGGAGCTGCTGCCAGTCCTTGGGTTATTGGTATCAAATCCGTTGGAGTCCATGGATTGGATTCTTTGGTAAATGTAGTTATTGCTTTATCAGCTTGGTCTTGTGGGAACGGGTTTACTTACGGGGCTACTAGAACGGCTTATTCGGCTTCTTTGGCAGGGTATTTACCTAGATTCTTCTCCAAATGTCTTAAAAATGGGTGTCCTATTTACTCCGTCATTGCTTGTATGTTAGTGTCCTGTATTGCTTATTTGAGTATTTCTAAAAGCACAGGCACAGTCTTTAATTGGTTAATTAACTTGAGTACTACGGGGATTTTGTCTACTTATTTATGTATGTGGTGGTGTTATTTTAAATTCAAAAGAGCGTTTGTGGCTCAAGGTCACAGTTGGGAAACTGATGCTTACTTTAGACCTCCAAAATTCGTTCATCCTTATATGACTTATTTGGGAGTTACCATCAACTTTTTGGTCTTATTCTTTAATGGGTTCTGGATCTTCTTCCCAGGCAATTTTTCCGTGGCTAATTTATTCACGTCATACTTTGCTCCAGTATTCTTCATATGCTTATTTATCTTCTGGAAGATCTTCAAAAAGACCCATTTCAGAAGTGATATGGAAGCAGATATTACTACTGGGAAAGCACAAATCGATGAAGAAGAAGCGGTAGAAGAGGCAATGTTGGCAGCTAAACCTAGACGGAAAGGAGCTGTCTGGAAAGTCTTATATAAGATGGCAGATATATGTTTTAATTAGAGTAATAGAGTTTAATTCACGTTCAAAGTTTTGGTAATTGTCTGTAGATCAAATTCAAAGATAAGACAGAAATGTTATCAATGGTCGCCACACGCCCCATAGTTAAGAAATGTCCCTTTTCTTGGCGACACAGTATGCCAAAAATGACGCTTGCCAATGAGGTACAACCCGCCAATCATGGAACGGCTTGCTGTGATAGGAACTTGCTACGACCAATGAAATTAGTGGGTGCTTGGTTGTTTGGTTCTTTGGTTCCTTGGTTCCCTTATTTCTGGCTTCATCCCTGGCTTCATCCCTAGCCCAGCTTAAGCCTGGCCAAAGCCTGGCCAGGTCTGCGGGGTGGCCGATCAGGGTTCGCCGCAGGGGCTCGCGCGTGGTTGCCCTAGTTAATCCGAATTTACTGGAACAGAAACTCCAAGCAGACCTCATCTCTAAATGCCTTGTATCTCCTCATCGCCATGTCAAGAACTTTGTGGTTTCTACCGTTGGCGTTTCTCCAACTCGATCTTTGTTGCTCGACAGTTGCTGGAGTCACGATGTTGCTGGAGTCACGATTGACTCGCTGTAAATCTTATTGTCATTTGCCTTAACGACTTCGCCATTGGCTAAGAAATTTTAAAAACGCCATATATACTTCAATGATAATGCCATTGAAGGCGCTCCTGTACTTAGCCTTTGTTCTACCCAAAAAATCCCGAAACTTTAAGGTCCGAGCGATGATAAGGGAAGCGTCCTTGGTGTAGTTGAACAAGTAGATGGTTATATTTCAACCTCTGTTTGATTTGTGTAGTTCATAACTATCACCACAATTGCCTAAGCCTAGCTAAGCATTGTAGTCCAATTTTTTCGGCTTTTCACGGCCGTCAGCCGCATCTGTTCCCAGATTTATCTTGTACTATCTGTCAGCAAATGAGATTGTCCCGAAACCCAATCGGACGTAACCAGCAGAGGAAATTTTCGGTATCTATAGATAGCTTCTCCAAGACAAACCTTATCCAAATAGGCAAGTGGTGTTTCTTTTTCGTCTCCCTATATATATAAGTAGATTTTTTTTTCATAGTTTTTTTCGTTGATATTCTTTTTCTATTGGTGTAAATTAACATGTCAAGAGACGAAGAGAAACATGTCGACTCTCAGTCGGTCATAAGTAGACACACCGATGACTATAATTTACAAATTGCAAAGTCGAATCCTTCGGCCAATATGCAAATGGAAGCTGGCCATGAGTTGAAAAAAGGGTTACATGCTAGACATGTTTCGATGATTGCTCTTGGTGGGGCTTTAGGTACTGGGTTATTGATTGGGACCGGGGGGGCTTTAAAAGTCGCTGGTCCGGGTGCCATTTTAACCTCCTACGCCGTGGTGGGGTTTGTGGTGTTTATGGTGATGACTGCTTTAGGGGAAGTCGCTACTTTTATTCCTTTGGCGGATGGGTTTACTGGTTATTGTAATAGATATGTTGATCCTGCCTTGGGGTTTGCTTGTGGGTACGTTTATCTTTTTAAGTATTTGATTATTCCTGCTAATCAATTGGTGGCTGGTTCTTTGACAGTACAATATTGGGTTTCTGCTGAAAAATTGAATCCTGGGGTATGGATTACCATCTTTTTATTATTAATTTTAACCGTCAATATCTTGGGGATTCGGTTTTTCGGAGAAATTGAATTCTGGTTAAGTTTATTAAAAGTTTTCACTTGTTTAGGGTTAATTCTTTTATTATGGATTATTGCTTTAGGTGGTGGTCCAACTGGTGAAAGAACTGGGTTTAGATACTGGAATTCTCCTGGAGCCTTTTTAATCTATAGAGATAGAGCTAAAGATTTGGTTATTGAAGGGTCTAAAGGAAGATTTGTATCTTTTGTTTCTGTGTTGGTTGATGCCGTTTTTGCTTATTTGGGGACTGAATTATGTGGGATCACTTTTGCTGAATGTAGAAGACCTAGAGTAGCTATTCCAAAAGCTATAAGATTAACTTTCTACCGTATTGTGATTTTCTACCTTTTATCGATTTTATTTTTAGGGATGTGTGTATCTCCTGAAGATCCTTTGTTATTAGGGGCTAGTGGTAAAACTGCTAGTGCTTCTCCATTTGTCATTGCTATTAAAAACGCTGAAATTCCTGGGTTGGATCACGTTATTAACGGTTGTATTATGTTGTTTGTGTTATCTGCTGCTAACTCCGATATGTACATTTGTTCTAGAACTATTTATGGGTTGGCTGTTGCTGGTTACGCTCCTAAATTCTTTTCTAAAACTAACAAAATGGGGGTTCCTTACTATGGGGTTGGGTTATCCTTTTTGTTTTGTCTTTTAGCTTATATGACTGTTTCTTCTGATTCTGCTGAAGTGTTTGGTTACTTTGTTAATGTGGTGTCCTTATGTGGGTTATTGGCTTGGACTTGTATTTTAATCATTCATATTAGATTCATGAAAGCTTGTAAAGCTCAAGGTATTGATAGAAAGACTGACTTGGCTTACAAATCTCCTTTGCAACCTTACGGAAGTTATTTCGCTTTATCTATTTGTATTTTGATTATTATCATTAAGAATTTCACCGTGTTTTTGGGATCTCCATTTGGTTATAAAAACTTTATTACTGGTTATATTGTGTTACCAGTGTTTTTGGCATTCTACGCTGGATTCAAATTCTGGAATAGAACTCATCATATTCACTCCAGTGAAGTCGACATGGCCACTTATAAAGATGTGGTGGATGCTGAAGAAGACGCTTGGGCTGCTGAAGATAATGAAGCTAAAGCCCTTAGAGCTGCTAAAGGTAATCCTAAAGATTTACACTGGTTTTATGACAAAATCTTGGGATGGATTTTCTAGGTCTCGATCTTCTAGATCTCTCTTATTATATTCATTCTTTTGTACACTATGTATTCCTAGATATATATCTAATGATACTTTATTGATTATTTTTCTGCCCTGCGATTGACAAAATGATTAGCGTAATTAGAGTGCGTTTTTGCAGCCATTTGTGAGTGCAGCCATTTGACGCGTGGCCCTTGCAGCTTATTTGACATTTCATATGAAAGTTCTAAATGGTTTAATAGATAATATATATCAAATACACACGAAAATAAACTACGATTGGAACTTTTGCCTATAAAAGGGTAAAGGTAGAAACAACTGGTCTGTGGTCAGAAAATCTGAATCCTCCACTAGTCCAAGTATCAATAACATTATAAGTATTGACTTGGGTTTGAGAACCTGGAGTATTAGAATCTTGAGGAGCCCAAATAAAGTCAATGACATTTTGGGTATCACCTGGTTCAAATCCAGTATAAGTATCAAGGGAGGATTGTTTATCGTAAGCAATTTCTCTAGTGTCAGCAAGAGACTTTTTTAAGGTTTGGTATGAGTCATCAGAAGACACAGAATTAAAGTCTCCAGAAAGAAATTTAGGATAATCATTAGGAATTTGGTCCATCCATCCAGCAATCAATTCAGAAGATTTCTTTCTAGCTAATTCACTCTTTTGGTCGTAGTGAGTGTTCAAGTAATTAACGAGAGATCCAGTTTTCTTATGTTTCATTTCTGTGATGGACACGATTCTGATATGGGAAGCATCCCAATCTTTAGATGGTTTATCTGGAGTTAAACTTAACCATTTGGAGGTACCGTTAAGTAATTCCCATTCTTGATTATCATAGACCACAGCAGCGTATTCCCCATCTTCCACCCCATCGTCTCTTCCAACTCCAAAGAAGGTCCAGCCAGCTCCAGAATTAGCCGAGTTAAGACCGCCAACAATATCGACTAATTGATTATGTAACACTTCTTGAACACCAATCAAAGTAGGCATATCTTTTGATTGTTGGTTTAAAGCGTCAATTTGACCTTGTTTTCTTTCATCCCAAGACTTTTCATGGTCGAACCGGGAAGATTCACCAGCAGCGTATCTAACATTGGAAGTGACAATTTTAAAATCAAAAGGGCCTGAGGGTTCTGACTCTCTGATAGAGTTTGAAAGTCCATGTGGTGCGGCAACGGCCACAGAAGCAGCTAAAGAAGCCGTCAAAAGTTTAAACATCTTGATTAATGATAATTTTTCAAACAAACAGCATAAATCCTGGACTATTTATACCACTTTCTCTGGCATGAGAAAGCACACGCTTCCCATCGTTGCTGTGCATCAGATCATGAACCATTGGCATTCAAACGTGGTGATCCGAGCCAAAACAATAGACCCAGAATAAGGTTTCAGTTAGTAGCCTATATATTAACCGGATTCAGAAACCGTTGATGCGCACTGTTATTTTGCAGCCATTCCACGTGTGGGACATGTGGGGCCCAAACGCTAATCCGTGGGCTTTTAAGGGCAACAATAACCACGCAGGAACCTTTCCTGGGGCTTCAACTGTGGCCCTAGGGCTTAAGGGGTGCATAACATTAGGTTTAGTTGACATGTGGTGATCAGGGGTGGTAGTTAATTGACCCAGGAATTGGTGAGGTACACCTCTTAGTAATTTACTTTTGGGAAGGGTTGTAAACTACCGGGGTTTGACTTGATGAGCTTAAATTGGTAAACTAATGAAACGCTGAAATTAAGGGTTCAATTCGACGAGTTTAAGCTTTAGAGTTATGGGTGCTAGAATCGGTAGTGTTTTAGTTTCGGTTAGTCGGCGGAGGTAGCGGATTTAGTGTCAATGTACTGCTGAGTAGTGCCCTAACAGTGTCTATACTTTAACTGTGTCTATATAGTACTGTGTCTATATAGTCAGTGTCAATAGAGTCTGTGTCTATATAGTTAGTGTCAACTTGTGGCATATCGTACATTACTACCAAATCAAACAATAAATAAATAAATAAATATAATAAATAAATTAAATAAATAGTTCACCAGCCTACTTATGTTTCTTCTCTTCCAAGTCAGGTAAAGGTAAAGCCTTGACAGGAATATAAGAGTTTTGGGAATTAGCAATCCCAGCATAAGCATTATACCAAGCGGAAAAAGCCGTAATTAACCCAAATACACCAGCCGTTGTCTTCACAGACGTACTTCCATTGAATTCAGCAATCGCCAATAATAAAAAGGTGATGGATAAAAAGAAGAAAATGGAAAAGAATGCCAAAGTGGATTTCAAAGTTAACATCATCAAAAAGAAGGTGAAAATAAACCATGCCACCAAATAAATCCCTATAGAATTAGCCAATTCTTTTTCATCAGTATAAGCACTAACGATATTAAAACTATCAACTTGGATAGCAGCCCAAGAAAGCCAGAATCCCCCATAAGAAGATAACCCCACTCCACCAAAAGCATTACCAACGGCAATTTCAAACATTCCAGCAATTAATTGGATAGCACCACCGTAGAAAAACGCCAACCCCACGACAATATTAGGAATCGTCACTCCTCTAGCCCCACAGTTACACAACGATAACACAAAAGTAGTCAAGGCGAAAGCACTTAACCCTAAAGGACCAGGGTTAGCCAAATTATGTTTAGGAGGAGGAGACAACCCAGGGTTATAAGACCCACCAAATGCTTCAACCAATTCGGATTTCAAGTATTTCTCGTGACCAAATTGCACGTAATCCCCGTCAGTTTTGATTTGGGTGACATTTGAATGGCCATTATGGCCAGTATTGTTATTAATGGCTAACACTTCATCTTTAGCTTGTTGGTTTTCCAAGTCAGACATATTGAATAAATAAGTAGTAGTTACTAATCAGCCAGTGAATATCTAAACAGTACAATAGTACAATTAAAGTATAAATAAAATAGAAGTACAAGTACAAGTATAAATACTACAAGTATGAAAAAACCAGATCTAAAAGGTTCAGGGAATCTCGGACTATTTATATCTCTAGCACCCCCACAAAATATTTGTTGAGCTCGGAGTTTTAAAAATTTTCTTAAGCCAATAGTAGAGGGGCAGGAAATGCCGATGGGCGAGGGGCTAACCAAAGCCCTAGAGCCAGTGCGAGGGCTCTGGCTAGAGATGCCACTCCGTGCGGCCTTTGACACAATTTGGCCGGCTTCGGAGTAGCTACAATTGCCCATACCTCCACCACCACCCACCAACACCACCAGCTTTGCTCAAACTTCTCTAGACTATTACAGACCCTGCACCACAATCCTCCTTATACAAAAAACCCTTCACATTCACCGCAATGACCTCACCCCCACCAATTGTGGGGCTTTAGTGGATTGCAAAAAAAGTCCATTAAATTGCGTGGTTCTAAACGAGCTAGTTGAGGATAAGCGTGCCCGAAGCGAAAGGCCCGGGCTGTAGGGTTAGGTGTGGGGCTTCGCTGAATTGGACAAGCGCAAGCTGGCAAGGCTTAGGCTAGGGCTTAGGTCATAGGAACCAGTGGCCTAGCTCCTAGGTCCACTTCCACTAGCACTAGCACTTCCACTAGCACTAGCACTAGCACTGGCACTGGCACTAACACCGTCTCGTCCTTTTCTGGGTTTGGCAAACCCCACAAATGTCAAAGGTATAAGCACGACTGCCATTATTTCATGGCACAATGATTACCGGGTGCTCCACACGGTTAAACTTTCATCGATCGCTTACTAACGGAAACTCTAATATGGGAGCCACTGGGCTAACTTTAAATGGAATCCTAACCTTTAGAGATACTGGGGTTTTTTGGCATTGATTGGTGGATTGAAAGAGATTTGTTAGAGATTTGATAGGGGATTGATGGAGGAGGTGCCTATCACAAGCACTAGCCCTAACTCCTTTACTTCTCCACATAATTGAGGATTTCTGGTCCCTTGGCAGCCCTTCAAAGACCCTCCCGGGATTGATGGGAGTGAGCCCGAGCCCAGACTGTCGCGACATCCTTTGGGAATTCCCCGACATTGCTCACGAAACAATCACTGAAAAGCGCGACATTTCCCTGGCAAATCTCATTACCCAAATCTATCATTTTGTAAACATCCCGCAGCAGTTGCAACCTTCACCATTTCATATATATATCCCAAATAGCTAATTAAGTTTCTTTAAACTCACTACTCGCTCTTTCTACTCATTCATCATGGAAGACATTTCCCGGTCCATGGAAAATGTCTCGTTAATGGAGATCGATTCATTAAACAAAGAGAATATTACTCCCCTTAATTCTCCTTCCAAAGCTTCGAATAGATCTCCATTTAAATCTCCTCATACTCCTCAAACTCCAATCCATCATGCCCGCAATGTAAACGGGTCCCCCACCCCTAATACCTTACACCCTTCCCCCATCAAAATCTCCACTAAAACTCAAAGATTATCTAATGTTTGTCAGTTATTCTTTTTAGATTATTACTGTGATAAGTTTGATTATGTGATCAACAGAAGAGAAAGAACCAGAAAGATTGAATCTACTCTTGCTAACCAACCAGAGTTATCTAACAATGAAAAATACTTACAATGGAAAAATTATATTAGTAGAGAACGGGCTTATTTAAGAAAAAGAAGATTAAAGCCAAAACATAAAGACTTTGAAATGATTACTCAAGTGGGTCAAGGAGGTTATGGGCAGGTGTTTTTGGCTAAGAAGAAAGACACTAAAGAAATCTGTGCCTTAAAGATTTTAAATAAAAGTTTGTTAATTAAATTGAATGAAACTAAACATGTTTTGACCGAAAGAGATATCTTGACCAATACTAGATCTGATTGGTTGGTGAAGCTTTTATATGCTTTCCAAGATTCTGAAAAAGTGTTTTTGGCCATGGAATTTGTTCCTGGTGGAGATTTCAGAACTTTATTAAACAATACCGGTTATTTAATTCCTCCTCATGCCCGGTTTTATATCACCGAAATGCTATGTGGGGTTAATGCCTTACATGAATTAGGGTATATTCATAGAGATTTAAAGCCTGAGAACTTTTTAATTGATTCCAAGGGTCATATTAAATTGACTGATTTTGGGTTGGCTTCAGGGTCGATTTCCAATGAACGGATTGAAAGTATGAAGTTGAAGTTGAAACATTATCAGAATGATAGTAAGATGGATGCTTTTGAATTACCTTCTATTAACATAAATGAACGGCAAAAAATCTTCAAAAACTTTCAAAACGGTAACAGTAACTTTGCCAATTCTATTGTGGGGTCCCCAGATTATATGGCTTTAGATGTGTTGGAAGGGAATAACTATGATTTCACCATTGATTACTGGTCTTTAGGGTGTATGTTATTTGAAAGTTTATGTGGATATCCGCCATTTTCTGGGTCCAAACTGGAAGAAACTTACTATAACTTGAAACACTGGGATAAAACTTTAAGAAGACCTCAAACCAAAGATGGTAGATATGTGTTTAGTGATAGAACTTGGAACTTAATCAAGAAATTGATCACATATCCTAACTTAAGATTTAAGAATTTCGACCAAATTAAGAAAATGGCTTACTTTAATGATGTTACTGATTGGAATACCTTAAGAGAAAACTCGGCTCCATTTACTCCTCAATTGGATAATGATGAAGATGCCGGGTACTTCGATGATTTTGAAGATGAAGAATCCATGCTTAAATATAAAGATGTGTTTGACAGACAGAATTATAATGAAAAGTTATTGGTGAATTCTCGCAAACAAAAGAATTCCAACTTTATTGGGTTTACGTTTAAACATAAATTGAATCCTAATAATAAGTTCCAGGAAACTTCGTTGAATATGGGTGGGAATAGTAATCCGTTATCAACGTTGTATTAATGGGTGTGTATTGTTGTATAGAATGGATATAAGGTATATTTACTGGAGCTCATCTAACTCTTCCATATGAAATCTCTCTCGAGCTTATTCTCTATCAAGGCCTTGAACTGTTGAAACTTCTCCCCCACGGTATCGTATGCTTTATCTACCACAGACAACAATTGTTTCTCCGTGAACTCCCCGCTTGATTCTATATACACCAACTTTTGAGGTTTATCGTCTGCCACCGAAAGGACTAAAACATGGGTGGATTTACACCCAATCAATTCCGTCAAGCTGGGATTCACAAGGATTTTATTATCCAAGATCCCTTGGTTGACGGCTATGAAGCTTTGGTATAACCCAATATTCCCATCCAAAAGGGCAAAGTAGCAACAGTTGATGATATTACTAAACTCTGAGTTAAACACATTCAAATTGTCATAAGTGTCCCGATGGTTATTGATAATCACTCCGTCGGTATCTTTTTTCAACACCTGGACGACAATCTGGATCAACTGTCGAGGATACTTGTACCTTATGATTAAACTGGATAATATGGACCGGACTTTATCTGCTAATAAATTCTCTCGAGTGGTAGGGACTCCCAAAGAGGGTCTGATGACTATCTCCAAACAAGCCATATTAGGGAGTTCTTGTTTGATTTTAGGCTCAATAGGTCCACTAACAGACACTATGACCTTGCTATTGGTATCCTCTAGTTCTGCGGATCCATCGACGTTCGGCAATATTCCCGTTTGGAGATTCATTGGTGATATTTGAAATACCTAAAGTTGAAAATTTGAGATGCGCATTTTCCACCAGAGATGAGCTACGAACAGGATCTACTAGACGATTTCGGCAGCGGGCTGGACCTGGACCACGAGCAGAATGATGCCCAAGGCCTAGAGGGCGATGAAGAGCATATAGATGGTTCTTCTTCCAACAAAAACGGCCATATAATCGATAATAACGGGGTTTCTATTCTAGAATCACTTGTAAAGAACCCACTCCAACATCAACAACAATTGAACCAGCTAGGATATGGGACTATCATCAATCCCGTGGACCATCTTAAGATCCCTTCGTTGATTCCTCTTATAAACACAAAGCTTGAGTCATTTAGTGAGGAACAATCTGACTTCTTACAATTAATCTCCTACTCAGACTTTGAAAATGACGAATACAAATTCCTTCTTCAAGTCAACCAGATAATTACCTTAACTAACTATGAGCTCGAGTTTTTGGTCCGGTTTATAACAGAAGGGTATAGTAAAGTGTTCCCTGAATTGGCTAGTATAGTACTAAATCCCTTTGATTATATTAAGGTGGTTAAGTTAATTAAACAAGACTTGGGAAATATCAAAAACTACGAACAACAACTCAGACAAATCCTTCCTAATGATAAGCTTCTTGTGGTGATGATGAGTGGGGTTAAAACCCTGCAAGAAATGAATGATTCAATAATGAACTATGATGTCATAGAAAATAGTTGTGATACGGTAACTGTCCTTGAATCATTTCTTCACAAGCTATCTGGTTTTATTCAAGGTAAATTGCTGAAGTTTACCCCGAATTTATCAAACCTTCTAGGGTCTATTACCACTGCACAATTGTTAATGAATGCTGGATCTTTAAACCAATTGTGTCTTATTCCCTCCTGTAACGTTCCGTCGCTAGGGGTTAAGGAGTTAAGTACAACCACAGGCCCAAACCACACCAAATCAGTTCAAAAAGGATACTTGTACCAAAATGAATTGATAAAATACCTCCCGCCAAATATCATGAAATCTGCTATAAGAATTCTCAGTGGAAAGGTCATCCTAGCCGCAAGAATAGACTTATCTAAAACCACTCCTACGGGAGACCTCGGAACTCAATATCGCCAACAAGTCCTGGAAAAAATCGATAAGCTTTTGGCGCCTCCAGAATCAACGGCCGTAAAGCCATTACCTAAACCCAGTGAATACAAATCCAAAAGAAGAGGAGGAAAGAAATTACAGAAAACCAAAGCTCGGTTCAGAGCTTCAGAGTTGGCCCAAGCCCAGAACCAAATGGCGTTTGGGAATAAAGAAGATACGTTTACCAATGCTTTTGGAGAAGAGGTGGGGTTAGGAATGGTGAAGAATTCGTCTCACTTGTCGGTTAATACCAATACAAATGCGGTTGTATCCAAGTCTATGAAGAATCGGTTGGATGTGCCTAATGAAAAGGCTAATCATCTCGACTCAGCCCTTGGAGATTTCGAGTCAATTTTCAAGGATTCTAAAAAAGCTAGTACTAACTCTGGTACTAATTCTAAATGGATTAGTTCGGGAATGAAAAGAAAGCACCCCAGCCCCGACTCCTAGTCCTACTATCACTGTACACTATATATCCTAGCCTGTAACACTACAAATGTCATTATACACTTTCACTAACACTGCCCTATTGTTTTAACTTTGTCTTGTTAGTCATCTCTTATCTGTTAGTCATATCTCAAACTCATATTCAACTCAAACTCAACTGTATACTCAATAGTTGACTCACTGCGAAAAAATTTTCAACTCTATATGATAACAAGGTTAGCCGCCTACTCCCGTTGTATATCATATAGACCATTGTACCGTTATCCCGTAAGGCATTACAGTAAGATGAGTGAAGAAATTAAGACTGCTGCTGCTGCTGCTACTGGTGCTGCTCCTGCCACTGGTGCTCCTGCTCCTGGCCCAAACGCTGGTGACAAACCAAAGTCTGCTAAAGAATTAGAAAAAGAACGGAAAAAAGCCGAAAAAATGGCCAAATTTAACGCCAAAAAAGCTAAACAAGCTGAAGATGCCACTGCTAAAGGATCTGCTGAACCTAAGAAACCTAAAAAGGAAAAGAAACCTGTGGAACCAGTTCCTGAATTCATAGATCAAACCAAACCAGGGGAAAAGAAAATCTTGGTATCCTTAGATGACCCAGCTTTCAAAGCTTACAGTCCTAAGAATGTGGAAAGCTCCTGGTACCAATGGTGGGTCCAACAAGGGTTTTTCGAACCAGAATATACTGAATCTGGTGATATAAAGCCAGAAGGACTCTTTACCATTCCTGCTCCTCCACCAAATATCACTGGTGCTTTGCATATTGGACATGCTTTAACTGTTGCCTTGCAAGATGCTTTGATTAGATTCAATAGAATGAAGGGAAAGACCGTGTTATATATCCCAGGGTTTGACCACGCTGGTATTGCTACTCAATCGGTGGTGGAAAAACAAATCTGGGCCAATGAAAAGAAAACCAGACACGATTTCACCAGAGAAGACTTTGTGGCCAAAGTATGGGACTGGAAAGATGAATACCATAAACGGATCACCAAACAATTCCATAAATTGGGTGCTTCATATGATTGGAGTAGAGAAGCATTTACTTTAAGTCCTGAATTGACTAAGGCTGTTAATGAAGCTTTTGTTAGATTACATGAAGATGGAATTATCTACAGAGATAACAGATTGGTCAATTGGTCTGTTAAGTTGAATACCGCCATTTCTAACTTGGAAGTTGATAGTAAAACCATTACTGGTAGAACTTTAATATCTGTTCCAGGGTATGAATCTAAAGTAGAATTTGGGGTTTTGACTTATTTTGCTTACCCAGTGGAAGATTCAGATGAAAAGATCATTGTGGCTACTACTAGACCTGAAACTATCTTTGGGGATACTGGGGTGGCAGTTCATCCTAATGATGATCGTTATAAACATTTACATGGCAAGTTTGTTACCCATCCATTTGTAGATAGAAAGATTCCTATTATCACTGATGCTGAAACTGTGGATATGGAATTCGGGACTGGGGCTGTGAAAATTACTCCTGCTCATGATCAAAATGATTACAGTACTGGTAAGAGAAATAACTTGGAATTCATCAATATTTATACTGACAATGGGATTTTGAATGAAAATTGTGGTCCTGAATGGAAAGGTACTAAAAGATTCGATGCTAGATATAAAGTGATTGCCCAATTGAAAGAAAAAGGGTTATTTATTGAACAAAAAGATAATGAAATGGTTATCCCAACTTGTTCCAGATCTGGTGATGTTATTGAACCATTATTGAAACCTCAATGGTGGGTTAACCAACAAGAAATGGCTACTCAAGCCATGAAGGTTGTGAAATCTGGAGAATTGAAAATCACTCCAAAAGTTTCCGAAGCGGATTATTTCAGATGGTTAGAAAATATCCAAGATTGGTGTATTTCTAGACAATTATGGTGGGGACACAGATGTCCTGTTTACTTTGTTAAAATCGAAGGTGAAGACAATGATGCCATAGATAATGAATTCTGGGTTGCTGGTAGAAATTATGAAGAAGCTTTAGAAAAAGCCAACAAGAAATTTGCCGGTAAGAAATTCACTTTAGAACAAGATGAAGATGTGTTGGATACTTGGTTTTCCTCTGGTTTATGGCCATTTTCTATCTTGGGATGGCCTAACCAAACTGCTGATATGGAAAAATTCTTCCCAATGTCTTTATTAGAAACTGGTTGGGATATTTTATTCTTCTGGGTCACCAGAATGGTGTTATTAGGGGTAACTTTAACCGGGAAATCTCCATTTTCTGAAGTATTTTGTCATTCTTTAGTTAGAGATGCTCAAGGTAGAAAAATGTCTAAATCTTTAGGTAATGTGATTGATCCAAATGATGTGATTGCTGGGATTAAATTACAAGATTTACATGATAAATTATTAGTGGGTAATTTAGATCCTAAAGAATTGAAGAAAGCTACTGAAGGTCAAAAAGTTTCTTATCCAAAGGGAATCCCTGAATGTGGTACTGATGCTTTAAGATTCGCCTTATGTGCTTATACTACTGGTGGTAGAGATATTAATTTAGATATCTTAAGAGTTGAAGGTTACAGAAAATTCTGTAATAAAATCTATCAAGCCACCAAATTTGTATTAGGAAGATTAGGTGATGATTATAAACCACCAGCTAGTTCTAAATTAACTGGAAATGAATCATTAGTGGAAAAATGGATTTTACATAAATTAACTAAAGCTAGTGCTACTGTTAATGAAGTATTAGATTCTCGTGATTTCTTTGAAGCTACTAATGCTGTTTATAACTTTTGGTATGATTTATGTGATGTTTATATTGAAAACTCCAAATCTTTAATCCAAGACGGATCTGCTTTACAAAAGAAATCTGCTCAAGATACTTTATACACTTGTATTGATAGTGCCTTAAGATTAATTCACCCATTCATGCCATTTGTTACTGAAGAAATGTTCCAAAGATTACCAAGAAGAGAAGGAGAACAAATTATTACTATTACCAAAGCTCCATATCCAGTGTATAATGCTGAATTTGATGATGTTAAATCATTAGAAGCTTATGAATTGGTGTTAGAAATCACCAAAGGTGCTAGATCCTTATTGGCTCAATATAACATTTTAAAGAATGCAAAGATTTATATTGAAGCTGCTAATGAAGAGGTCCACAAAGTAGCTATTGAACAACAAGATTCCATTGTTTCATTAATTAAAGGGGTTGAAGCTGTTAAAGTGGTCAAACAAGCTCAAGAAATTGAATCTGGTTGTGCTTTACAAGCTATTAATAAAGAATGTAATGTTCATTTATTAGTTAAGGGACAAATTGATATTGATGCCGAAATCTCAAAGGTGGAAAAGAAGCTTACTACTGCCAAAGATTTCAATAAGAAGAATGAAGAATCCATTGGTAAGTTTACTGAAAAGACCAAACCACAAGCCAAAGAAGCTGCTTATACTAGAGCTGAAAACTATAAGGCTGAAATAGAGGGATATGAACAAACCATTGAAATTTTACAGAAGTTGAAGTTGTAGTGAGTATATAGTTAATATATTAGAGACTAGGGATGAGTAGACATGTGACTAGATAAGAGGGTTACGTAATCTAGATATGTTATATAATCTGCACATACATGTTACGTAATCCATAGCAATTTTAGCTTCAATTACAATTGTAGAATCTGTCAACTGGTCTGGTTTATGTCCCCTGGGAAAATGTTAGCATTAGCGACGGTAGGGATTGCCACCTGTCTTAACGAGACGATTCCAAAATAAACTAGGGAATGTGATATTGGCCGCGCACGACCAGACATTACTAGGGACTTAGCCTTTTGGGTTAGGTAGCGCAATTCATGACAGGTTTTCCAGTGGTTTTGGGGGAAAAAGTATGATTATGGGTGCAATTGGTGAGGGGTAAGTGGTGATTGTTTCCCATGGTTGATTATTAGCTGTCAATTGTTTAATCCCTCTTAACAGTGTGGTCATTAGTGGGGATAATGACATAATCTTGTGTCCGTCCAGTTTAGAAAGGGTTGCTTGTGAAATTCGCGATTAGAAAGGTTTCTATCCTGATTTTTGATCCTGCACTAACATAAACCCGGTTATGAGGGGTTTTTACTTATTGTTCAAGGTACGTTAATGCTTAATCCTAGAACCTGACCTCTGTTACTCGATTAGTCAATTGAAAAGGGGATTCTCCATTTAGGTGAAATTTCAATTATCCCGGCATAGACCAATTTGGTGGCAAGATAAAAACTATAAATTAACTCAATTCGCCACGTATTTACTTTTATTTTAGTTTTTTTCTAATTTCAATTTATTAAAACTACACTAATACTAATCATGGATTTCATTAACAAAGGTAAAGAATTCTTAAAATCCGAAGACGGTAAAGAATTCCAAGAAGACGCTAAGGAAGCTTACTCTACCTTCAACAAGACTGAAGGTACTAACACCGACAAAGCTAAAGCTGCTTACGAAGGTTACAAGAAAGACCAAGAAGAAGACGCTAAGAAAGAAAAGAAAGAAGATAAAGATTAGAGTAGTTAGTCAATGTATACTTTAGAATATTTCGATGTAGAATCTCTGTCCCTAGTCAATGGTCTTATCAATTATTCCAATTGACTTTTGTCATTGGTATGTCTATTGGTTCTTATCAATTGTTAGTTCAATTGCCTTGACATTTCACTAGTCAATTCATCCATTCAATTGTTCTAGTCAATTCTTTGATCTCAATTGATCTGTGGTTGGTCTGCCGTTCGCCGACTATCGCGATTTAGGGGTTAGGCACAAATGTTATCAGGCCATTTGCTAATAAAATCTATAAATACCCCTACTCTATACTCTTATACTATTCAAACCCTCTCTACTCTAATATTGCCATACTTTCTATTACCATACTTGTCTACTTATATACTTGACAATTGTGCTTGTTCCTCCAATTCCTTCTAATTCTCCCCAAATCAAATAGCGCGTCTCGCAAAAAACAGAAAAACCGTGTAGTTATACCAAACTTATCTTATTAGCATGGATATAAATCCCCACCCTCATATAAAACCTGATGAGTTTGAATTGCTCCTGAAAATCCATAATGCCGTGGATTCTATACTTTCGCTCCATTACTCAAACCATTCCCAGTTTATTACTGCCCATCAACTATTTGAAAAATTACAGCATCTACTAAACAGAGGAGTCAAATTAGATAACTTCCTTTGCTTATTTCTAATAGACCCGTTTTGTTTCAAGTTAACTACTCCCATAGGAGTTAAGGATTTGTCTCCTTGTAGAATATCGTTATTCCAACCCATTCATCAGTTTAACCTGACTTTACAGTCTCGAAAAGGCCAGTTTATTGAGGATATAAACCTCTGGATCAAAAATAACCCAGACCAAACATCTTTTGAATACCCAGAACTCGAAGATGTGATCTATAACCACAAGCAATCATCTCCTTGCACAAAACCCCCCAACTCCACCAAAAGTCCTAATAAAGTAACCAAACCCAAATTAGCATTGAAAAATTCCTCCTCAAAGTTTATGTTTAAGCCCAAAGATGAACTCAAACAACAAGCAAACAATAATGGACTATCGCTTTTGGAGAGAATCAAATTGAAAGAGGCCAAGTTGAAACAACAAGCCGATAAAGAAACTCCGGAAATGAAACATAATAAGTTTCTTGAAGACAAAATTCCTCAGATATATAATATCCTAGCACAAATCAACGGAGAAACACCCTCTACAAAGACATATCCATTATCTAGGCTCACCCAATTGATTAAAGATAGTCTCAATTATCCCATACATAATGAAGAGATCCTTGATTGTTTGAAATTGATCCAAACAAAATTGTCCCAACAGGTTTTGTCTATTACTACAAGAAATGAGTTATCAGTGGTCAAAGTATATAGACTAAATAGATCTCGTGACTTGCAAGCTTTAGGAAGAACCGATCTAGTTTAAAAAATGAACGAACTAATAATGTATATTTTAAAATATCATGGTTAACACTTCAAATGTCAAACAAAACTAATCTCTAACGGCTATATCAGCAGGGGCTGAGTTCATGTATAAGTATTTTAATACAATCTCGATAAGCCAGGTAGCACCCAAGTCCACCACAATAGACCCAGTCAATTTGGTCTTGAACACAGGGTCCATCTTCACAAATTGCATGGCCTCATTTAATTCAGGCATGAATTCAGTAGATCCAGCAAGAGCCAACCCAGCCACACCCAATAACCCGTAATACATTCCTTTGTTCAGGGAAATGCTTTCTTTAAATGGTAACCCTTGATAATTTACCGCAAAGGTGGACACTTGTTGAGCCAATTGTAATAAGAACATCCCGGTGTTTAATAAGGAAGGAGTGAATTCTTTTTCCAAATCAATTTGAGGTTCTCTTGGTTCCAAGATATAAATTTCACGAGTAATATAAATCAAGGTAGTAATATGAATGAAAAATTGTCCCAAGATTGATCCCATGATATATTTATTGAAAATTCCATCTTGAGGTCTTTCTTTAGAAAGTTTATCCAAAGGTTTCCCTCTAGAAATCGATAAGAAACAAACAGATAATAAAATTCCCGACACAGTGGCTTGACCATCACCAAACTTAATCCCAGCCAAATATAAAACCGACAAGGAGTAAGCAGAAATCAAACAATTCAAGGCTAAAATCTTATACATTTGAATGGTGGCCACTAAAGCACAACGTCCTTGACGAATGATATGAGTCACGGTCGAAACATTGGCCAACTTGGAAGTAAATGGAGCGGCAACAGAAGCATCTCCCAATTTAAGAGTTGGGGCTTCATCTTCATCTTCAGCATCATTCAAAGCATTTAAAAAGGCATCACCAATTCCTGGAGCAGCAGTATTACTAGATTTTTGTAAACTAAGAGTCTTACCAGATTTCATGGCCAATTCCACGGTTTTTTCCATTTCAGGAGTAATTTCAACTCCCTTATTGGTCATAGCTTGTAAGTATTTAGGATTAGATGGACCTGGAGGATACAAATGAGCAATGATTAATGGAGCAGGTGGAGGTGGTTTATTCCAGTTGGTCATAATAGTTACTTGTTTTTCATAAACTTTAACCGTAGTTTCAATTTTTCTATTTTCAGCAATTTTCTTAAGACCTTCTTCAGTACCATTCAATAAGGCAACCCCAATATGGGCTTGTTTCAAAGCACCAACATCATTGGTACCATCACCACACATTAAAGTTCTATAACCAGCTTCTTTCAAAGAGTTCAATAAGAATTCCTTTTGAGCTGGGGACACTCTAGCGTAAACCCAAGTATGTTTCAATAATTCCAAAATTTGCAGGTGGTTTTCCAAGTATTTCATAGCATAACCAGTAATACAAATATCATATTTTTTAAATAAAGAAGAATCCAATTGACTTGAACTGGTAATAGGAATAATCACCGATTCATCGATATTTCTCCAAACCAAATCATGAACATCAGAAGCACCATGATGATCTTCTGGAGCATCCAAAATCAATGTATCTTTAGTGGTAATAGCCACTTCTTTGGCCACATGACAAGCAGTTAAAGGATTATCACCAGTAATCATAACACATCTATGAGAAGATTCATTCAACATTTTAATGGTTCTAATGGCATCTGGTTTCAATGGACAATGGAACACAATAAATCCACCAAAGATCAATTTGGATTCAACGTCTTCTCTCTTAACCTTAACCACATTGACATTAGTATCAATATATTTATAACCTAAAGCCAAAACTCTTGAACCAGATCTAGTGAATGATTTATAAATATCTTCATAGTTTGCTGGCAATTCAGAAATCATACCTCTTAAAGTTTCTGGAGCCCCTTTAACAGAAATCAAGTTTTTCCCTTGTAAAGTATTAACCGAAGAAATAGAAGAAGATCTCTTTAAAGCTGAAGAAAATTGGAACCGTCTTAAAATCTTAATTTTTTCGGATTTTCCATTATCTCTAGCTCTTTCAACCGAGTCTTTATCACCAACAGTCCAATTAGCAGCCTTCAAAGTAGCTTGTTCCATAGAATCACCAACCACTTCACCATCATCTAATTTGACTAAAGCATGAGCAGAACCTAAAATCAAAGAGGTGGTGTCAGGAGCTTCATCACAAGTGTATAAATGATGGATATCATTTGGATTAAATCCAGCTAACCCTTCAAAGACCAAATCTTCAGCAGTTAAAGTACCAGTTTTATCAAAACAACAGACATCGATTCTACCAGCCAATGGGATTCTAAAAGGTTCGGTACAATAGATATAGAATTTCAGAAGAGCCGTCAAAGAAGAGTTGACGGCCATAGTTAATTCCATTGGTAATTCAGGAGGCACCACAGAAGTAATAACAATAATACAATCCAAAATCAATTTACTTTGAATTCTCCCCATTCTAGTACCTTCTACCCAAACGTACCAAGAAGCAGCAATAGCGAAAACCAATAAGAATAAAATAAAGAAGAAAGATTCTTTATTACCAACATCGACTCTTTCACTAGAATAAATCATAGTCCGAACCAAAGACCCTTGAGAAGTTTCAAACCCGGTCTTGATCACATAAGCCAAAGCTCCATTATTAGGAGCCAAAGGAATAATAGGAGATTCTGGTTTATTCACTTGTAAAGCCATAGTACCACCATGTAATAAAGAGTTTTTATCAAAAGCTTCTGGTTGAAGATTATCATCAGAAGGTCTTAATTTAATTGATTCTTTTAACAAAGGAGTAGATTCCCCAGACAACATAGCTTCATTGACAATGGCAGTTCCGTCAAGCAAAAGTAAATCACAAGGTAAAGCACTATCTTCATTAGTTCTAGTTAAAGAAACCATATCACCAGGTAATAATTCGGTGGTTTGGATTCTTTTCCATTTGCCGTCTCTGTAAACAAAAATCTCATAAGGTTTAATCCCCATGGATTGAAATTCAGACATGGTAGTTCTTCTTTGAAACACAGTAGTCATTTCAAAAGATACCAACATGAATAAAGAGAATAACGAATAGTACCATTGTTCATCCATACACCAAAGAGCCACACAAAACACTTGAAACACAAAAAATGGCGCCACGGCATGTTCTTTGAATAATTCTAAAAAGGTTGGCAATGGGATATCAAATTTATTTTCCCCATAGTTTCTTCTTAATTTCTCCAAGTCTCCAGTTAACCCCTTTGATTCTTGAAATACTTTCAACTTTGGTAATTCATCGTACAAGTATTGAGGAGGAGAGAACTTGTTGATTTCCGGATGGAACAAATGACGTCTTTTTTGGTATAAAAAGCTGATTTGTTTCTTACCATCATGGAAAGTCTCTCTCAAGATCTCACAGATTTCCCCAACACCTGAATTAGGCATAGGAGTGATTTTAATATACTTGGCTTCATCCAAAGACTGGACGGAGTTATAGTTAAACTTGGAATTGATATCCATGTTCCAGAATGGCATTAACCAGAACAACATATTGAAAGATCCAAGAGCCATCAAATACACAAATGTCCATTCTTGTCCTTTGATATAGGTGTCATAATGGTTAAGATAAATCTGTAAAAACACCGGATAAATTATGGCAAACGGCCAGATATAAGGTCTGACCATCAAGGGTTTGCTCACCAACAATTCGGCTTTTTGAACCGTTGGATTGTTCACCAAGTCCGCCATGTTGAATAATTTAATTAGTGAATAATTAATAGAGATCTGGAAAATTTTGCCTTCGCGGTATACCAACATTCGAGAATCCAGTCCTTAACTATGGCATTGATAAGAGTCGCGGGAAATAAAGTCCATCTCATCTCTATGGCTTGACTTTAGTAAAACAATCAAATGTCAAGGGAAAACCATCTCCAAAGAGGCTCCAAAGTCTCGCCCTTCGAGTCTATTGTCGCTGGGTCTTTATCTGGAGCTGTTGCCAGGGCAGTCACCGCTCCTTTGGATACCATTAAAATACGATTGCAACTTCAAACTACAAGCTCCCATGGAATCTTTGGTACCTTTAACCAGATCTATAAACATGAAGGGATATTAGCTCTTTGGAAAGGTAATGTGCCAGCAGAGATAATGTATATCTTATACGGGGCTGTACAATTCACTTCATACTCCATGTTTAATAATGCTTTGACTAAGCTTTATAATGAAAACGAAAATATAACCCTAAGGAAGTCTACTCATTCGTTAATTGTAGGGACTGGGGCCGGAATTTCTAGTACTTGCGTAACCTATCCATTTGACTTACTAAGAACAAGACTAGCTGCTAATAAAAATATCAAGTTATTATCTATGACTTCTACTATAAGAAACATTTATCAATTAGATGGATTTAAAGGGTTTTTTATTGGAATCAAACCAGCAGTTCTTTCGGTGGCTTCTAATACGGGACTAATGTTTTGGACTTATGAAATCGCTAGAGAATTGTCGGTCAAATATAATAACTTTCCATTTATAGAGGGACTTTGTGGGTTTGTAGCGGGTGCTACGGCCAAAGGTATAACATTTCCATTAGATACCCTAAGAAAACGAATGCAAATGAAAACATTTGATTTGACTTTAGGGTCTAGATTAATTCATTTGTGTAAGAGTGTCATAGTTAAAGAGGGGATTTTGGGACTTTATAAAGGGTTTGGGATTAGTATATTAAAAACAGCTCCTACTAGTGCCATTTCGCTATTTATCTATGAGTATGTTCTTAGTATGATGAAGCACACACGCCACTAGCGCCAGCATATAACCACTGTACACTACATTGTAAATAAATAATCGTCATTATCGTTATCATTATCATCATTTTCCAGTCTTTCTGATTCACTCAGTTCAAGCTGGTTAACATTCACAAATTCATTATCATCAATACTGGCTCTTTCTTCTTCTTGATCTTCATAGTATTTTGTCAACAGGTTCGGCAGAATATACTCTCTATCATCTTCAGACTCCGAATTCTGGTCATAGTTATCATAATCTGACCCGGTATGAGACGATTTGGCACTGGCATTTGCTGAGGCATCTCTGCCAGAGTCTTTAGCACTATCTTTTCCTGAAACTTTACTATGGGCATATAAAGACTCTGAGTTGGCTAACAAATTGTGAACTCTGGACTTCTTTTTGGTGATGGTTCTTTCTCCATTCAATTGGTTCTTGATATAATTAGGTAAATTCTCTCCTACTAATGATAATCTTCTTGTTCTCTTGTCTAAAGTATCACCAGTATTCCCTTGATTCTCTTTTGGAGCGTGTCCCTTTCTTTTAGGAATGATCAGAACCAAATTGAATTTGTTAGGGCTTTTATCTTTTGCCTTCACGTCTGCTTTTGTTAACACATTAACATTTGACGTACTAGCTAGAGCTGGTTTACTGAAACTACCAGTTCTTTTGTGCTGAAAATCGGACAAATTAGGCCGAGAATGCATTAGATCAAGTGATGTTCTTCTTTGAGCTTTGGATAGTTTCGGCATTTCCTTTTTGTGTGGTATTTCGGTTCTTGGTTTGGTAATTTTGGAGTGGTCTGGGTCATTTTGTAAGGCGAGATTTTGTATAGGAGGTTTTGCAAGAAGGTCTATCTCATTTGAAGGGCCTGGCCCTGACTCCCTTTGATTTCTTTGACTCCGCTGATCATTCATTGCCCTGTGATCCCCAAAAACCCCCTTTATTGGCGGCTGGGTGATTTCTTTAAACGGAGTCAAGTTAAACAGAAGAATAATATTATCTACTTCATTAATCAATTTGGTCTTATTGCCTTCCCAATTGAAATCATTTTTGGATTGAATGGGCTTTTGTTGGTTTAAATGGTTCAAGTTGTTGATGACGGTTTGTTCTTCACTGTTCAAGTACCTGCTTAGAAATTCAAGTTGGAAATTATATAGATATTCGTTGTCACTATTAAGATGACCAAACTCTACAAGGTAAGACTCGAGCTTGTCCCATTGTTCGTCTGTCCACGCCAGTTTATCTGCCATCACCATCCTTCAATTGACCAAATCAATTGTATTGATAAAGAAGATAGAGGGTCTGATATAGAATTTGAGACTATCACTGATGCGTCGCACGCCCTGTTAACTATGTACACTATAAAATCTCCTAAACTCCACCTGAAATGTTCTACTGTTTCGTGACTTTGACTAGAAAATCCCAAACCACTTCTTCTTTTCACTGGCCACACTCTCATTCCGTAACATATCTTCTTCTTGCTGTTGTTGGATCCGTTGAGCTTCTAAAACATGCCGTTCAGCAGGTCTATTCAAGGCAAAGTCTCCTTCTTTGGTCTTTCTTATATCCTCAGGAATATATTGAGTATCCTTGACGTTTTTGATGACGAAATTGCTTCCCTTAGGATGATATAAATCAGTATATTCTTGATCAGTTAATCCTATGATCTTTTCTTTCCAGCTTAATCTGGCTCTATAGAAATCGGACGTAACGTTTTCATACCCATCGTTCCACCTATAGAAAAACATCCCATAAACAACAATAGATCCCGTTATAAACGTCCCAAACCACTTGGATCCAGTGTTTAATCTTTGATTGGTATCAACCTTCCGTAACACCTTGAATTGCCCAGGGTATATATCACTAGGAGGTCTTGGGGTATAGTTTAACCGTCTCATGGTTTCATTGACCTTTTTATACTGACTGGGGTTATTCGGTATAGAGGAGAACCCAGAAGGGGCATTTCCAGGAATCTTAAATTCAGATGGGTATCCTTCTGGAGGTCTCACATCGGTAGGATCATATGGATTATAGGGTGCCCTAGGTGGGGTCCACCCTTTAGGATTAGGCCTTCTGTGTAGTTCGTCGTCTGACATCCCCACTAAAAGATATCACTATCAAACAAATAACAAAAGATCTCTAAAAGTGAAATATTTAAATAGCGAAGACTCAAATTATATAGAGAAAACTCTGCCCCGCGAACGCGATGATTCCATAAATCACTTTATCAACTCAACAACTGACAATATCATCCAACCAATTGGTGATACTTATGAGTTTATCATAAGGTTTTAGAACATTCATATATAGTAGAACCCATTGAGTTAATTGGTGAAGTGTAATTGTGTGACCATGAAGCTTTTGAATGATGTTCTCTCGTTCTTTGCCTTGGAGACTTTGGATACAAGATTAATGGCACCTAATGATTCGGCCAAACGTCAAGCAGTCATCAAAAGAGCCAATGGCAAGTCCAAATGGCACACGTTGGAGTTCCGGATTTATCTTTTGGTCTTTGCTATATTTGTGCCCATGTTATATAAAACCGCCATGGATGCTTCTAATGAAACCAATCCAAATTACCCCAGATATGAACGGCTATTGAGTCAAGGGTGGATGTTTGGCCGGAAAGTCGATAACTCCGACCAACAATACCGGTTTTTCAGAGATAACTTCCCGTTGTTAATGGGATTAATGGTCCTTCACGTGACGTTAAGAAGAGTGGTTTCAGGGGCTTTGAATCTTAGTAAAAGAACCTATTTTGATTTTGGGTTTGGATTGATTTTTCTTTTTGTGGCCCATGGATTTAATAGTTCTAAGATCTTGATCCATATATTCATCAACTTTGCTATTGGGAAATATATCCACAATAAACGGGTGGCATATTACGTCACCTGGGGATATGGGATTCTGACCTTGTTCATTAATGATAATTACCGTAATTTCAAATTTGGAGTTTCCTTTATTGATAATGGATTCAAAGGAATTATTGAAAGGTGGGATGTCATGTTTAACTTTACCTTATTAAGAATGCTTTCATTTAACTTGGATTACTTTGAAAGATTAGATAATATTCACAATTCTAAAAAAGAAATCAAACCTTCTGAATCTTTGTCAGGTTTAGATGATAGACAAAGACTAGTAGCACCCTTTCCAATTGAGGAATATAGTTTGCTCAACTATTTATCATATTTAACTTATACTCCATTGTTTATTGCTGGTCCCATAGTAACGTTCAATGATTATTTATATCAATCTAATTATGAGCAATTACCATCAGTTAAAAACTATAAGCGTACTGCTATTTATGGGTTAAGATTTTTATTCTGTGTTTTGGTGATGGAATTTATCTTACACTTTATTTATGTGGTAGCAGTATCCAAAACCAAAGCTTGGACTGGGGATACTCCATTCCAAATTTCCATGATTGGGTTATTCAATTTAAATATCATTTGGCTTAAATTATTAATTCCTTGGAGAATGTTTCGGTTATGGGCTTTAATTGATGGTATTGATCCTCCAGAGAATATGATAAGATGTATGGATAATAATTATTCGGCATTAGCATTTTGGAGAGCCTGGCATAGATCTTTCAATAGATTTATTGTGAGATATATTTATGTTCCATTAGGAGGCGGAGGTCAATACCGTATTTTAAACAGTTTATGTGCCTTCAGTTTTGTGGCGATTTGGCATGATATAGAGTTGAAGTTATTATTATGGGGTTGGTTGGTCGTGATCTTTTTATTACCAGAAATAATGGCTACCATGTATTTCAAAAGATTTCAAGATGAATGGTGGTTTACTTATTTGTGTAGTGTGGGAGCAGTGGTTAATATCTGGTTAATGATGATAGCCAATTTATTTGGATTTTGTTTGGGAAAGGATGGAACTATCAATTTGATCAAGGAGATCTTTGAGACTTTTAGTGGGATTCGGTTTTTTATTGTGTCGCTGTTGGTGTTATTTGCTGCTACTCAAGTGATGTTTGAGTTGAGAGAAAGTGAAAAGAGGAAAGGGATTGATGTTAGGTGTTGATACCTTCATATACAAATACATATTTATCAATGATATAACTCTAATGATATACTGAACTCTTCTACTCTACTGTAATGTTCCAATGCTATATTGTAGTTCTACTCTGTCCGTATATTCCGTTTCTCAATCTCACTATCACCAAAATCACATCACCAAAATCACATCACCAAAATCACATCTCCAGAATTCATCTCACGAGAGACACAAATATCACACAATTGTCACCCCTTCCCACAATAGAAGGACTTAGAACAGCACCATAGATCAATATAGATACAGTGTCTCCCCGAACTATATAATATAGAATGGCCCCTCCTACGCCTGTCTACGACAAATTTGATATCTCTTCCAAGTACCGAAAACAATTAAGTGATCCAGACAAATACCAATGCACCAAAAAAACCATTACCCAACACGAATGTACATTTAAGATCCAGTACCCGAACCATGTTCCGGAAGTGATATGTTTGCCGTTCAATCGAGAGTTTCAACGGTGTTTATTCCCTACCACAGTGCTTAGAAATGGCCGTAAGACCACTATTGAAAAATGGGTTAATATAGAAATAACTGATGAGAATACCAACCAAAATACATTCACGAATCCTAAGTATGAAGTTACCGTTAAGGAATTTCTACAAGCAGATAAGGATTTGAAAAAAATGTTAGAAGAGACAGGAGATGTGTAAATAGTTATGCGATACGAATAGAATAAACCATTACTAGATATAGTTGTGTAGTTGTTGGATGAACTAGATTACAATATGTATATTAATCGAGACCATTCTCATGCTAAACCCCGTATAGAAATCAATAAGTGCTACCTTCAGGTGGTTGGGTCAACTTTTTATTGGCTGAAGATGCCATACTTTTCCGTAATTCCAATAAAATAGTTTCCATCGAATAGTTTCTCTTCCAATTCTTTAAGGTATCGAATTGTGATACCAACACCGTTCCGTCAGAGTCTACACAAGGTAAGTTAACTTTAGACACAAACTTGACTTTAGGTGGTTCATCAGGGTATTTCTCTCCACATACAATGGTTAAAGAGTAAATCCGGTTTTCATGTGTCGAGTGTGGTGGGCCCAATATGGTACCATTCCAATTGGTCATAGTAATATCATCTTGATTGCTCAACCCATACGATATTGATTCGGCACTTAAGCCCTTTTCTCCTTTCTCTAACTCTTCCAAGAGTTTAAAATTTCTGGGACTGCAAATTGTTAGTATATCACTTTAATCTGGTAGTTTTGAATGTCTCCCGGCAATTTTTGAACTGTCCAGACACCTCCAAGGACCAATAGAATACATACATTTTTGACATGATCTTATAGTAACGTGAGGTTATTGCTGGAATGATCGTTCTCACAAATCAAGCTCGGGACGTGCGCGGGCCATATCAGCGACTGAAAAGTAATAACATCTATAAACTACAACGTTAAGCCATGTCATTAAGTTCGTCTCCCATATACAACCGGCATGCCGATGATACACAAGTCAACTTACGACAGATAATAGGTAACTTACAGCACCAACTTTCCAACGTCAAAGCTGAAAACCAGTTACTTAAACTGAATGAATCGCTGTTGGTGGATAAATACGAAGAAATTATCACCGAAAAGAACCAGAAAATCCATAAACTTGAGGATGATTTCACCTATTTATACAAAGAACGTGATTCTCTTAAATCCTTACTGAAGAATTCTCGACAAATCGCTGAAACAGAGACCAATAATCTAAAAGCTGAAAATGACCAGTTGCGAAAAGAGAATCAAGAGCTTAAACAAGACCTTGATGAAGTAGATGAAAGTATCTACAAACTCAATCAAAAGTATCAGAAAGCAAAGACTGAGTTAGATATTAAGGTTCAATTGGCCGACGATTTGGATGAAAGGATATCCAGCCTTGAAAAAGATAATAGTGATCTTTTGAACTATAATGATGATTTAATTAAGCAATTAGACGCCATGTCTAAACATTCTAGCACAAATGATATGCTGCATTTTAATAAAAACTTGACGATGAAGAATGAAAGCTTGCAACGCATCAATAGTCAATTACAATTGAAGGTGGATAAACTATTGCAAAATAAGACTTCTATAGAATTATTGAGACAAAAGAATCTTGGGTTAATTAATTCCTTGAATGATTACGAATCCTTGAAAGAAAACTATTCCAAATTGGAAATTGAAAAGATCCAATTGGAAAACAAGTTTACTGAGTTTAAAAATCTTTTGAAAAAATCGGTTGGTGACTCTCAAAACTATTCTATAACTGAATTTCTCCAGCGTTACAATCATTTACAAAATATGAATTTGGTTCTTGAAGGTAAATACAATACCTGTAAGCGAGAATTGAATGAGTATAAGACTAACGTTGTGGAAATAGAGTATCAAATCAATAATCAATTGCAGCCCACTATTCAAAATCTACAAGATGAACGCAAATTCAAACAAGATTTAATTGACAAATTACAGAATGAAAATAAAAAGCATGTCAGAGAAATTGATTTTTTGAGAAATCTGTTAGATAAATTACAATCTATTCATTTGAAGAACCAAAAAGATATTGCTGTGAGTAAATCCACCGATGAATACTTATCGAATTTGGAAAAGTCTCTTGAAGAGTATCAAAAGAAATTTACCAGTGCTGAATCTGAAATAGCTTCTTTACAAACTCACATAGCTTCTTTGACTGCTGAGCTTAATGATTCAAAAGCTTCTATGGATGTTGACTACTCCATAGGTAACAAAAGGTTAAAGATTGATGATGAATATAGAAGAAGATCAGAGGTAGAAAATTCCACAATCCAAAACGAAAATATCCAACTTCTTTCTCAAATCAGAGACTTGAACAATACCATTGAAGTATTGGAATCTAAGATCAGAAACCTTGATGATATAGAATCTAAACAAAAAGAACTTCGGGTGTTACAATTAAGATCCAATCCATTTACCAAAGATCAGGTCATTAAACAAGCCACTTTGGATGCCTTGAGACAGGAAAATCAAGATTTGATTGACAAGTTTATAAATGATAAAGAGACTCAAGACATCCCTAGAGCAGTTTTTGAAAGGCAAGAGATTGATAAAACCAATTTACAAGCTAAGATTGATGATTTGATCAAAAGAAATGCTCGTTTACGGGAAAATTTCACTAAAAAAGCTAAAGATATTATTCAAACGATTTCCAAATTTTTTGGGTTTTCCATCGAATTCATTGAAGGGTCTATAGCTGGAAATCAATTAGGATCCAAAATCAAATTAATCAGTAAATACACCATAGGTGATGAGTTGAAGAATTCATATATTATGCTTGATATGTCGTCCAAAACTTTAAAGGCCTATGGAAACTATGACTTTAAAGAGTTCTGTCAAGAGCTTATGAGTGAGTGGGCTAACGATAAAGATCAAGTTCCTTGTATCTTAAGTGCTTTGAACATCAAATTATACCAAAAATATGTTTTGCATGTTTGATTATTTGCATTGTAATTCTATAAAGTTACTATATTGAATGTACATTAGATCAGATAATCAGATCTTTTAATTCTGCTGTCACGAGTTGAAGAATTTCCTTTGGCAGTTTGTCCAAATTCTTCACTTCTTTGGAGACTTTATTCCATACCTCTCCTCTATTTATAGATTCCTCTTCTTGAGAGAAAAACTCATTGAACTTGGATATCTCATTTGAATCCTTATTATGTTCCATAAAGAAATAATTCATCCAAGCCCAAATGTCTCCATTGGTTTTGTCATTGCTAATAGCTCTTTCAAACCATGATTTAGCCTTATCAGGTTTACCATCTATTAAGAAAAAGATTCCAATATTTAACAAAATAATTGGCGAATTATCTGTGGATTTTAAAGCATCTAAAAATGCATTTTTTCTTTGTGACATCTTCGGTATTAACTTGAGATGCTCTAACCAAAGATAAGGTGATGAATTTAAAGCCTTTAAGGCCCTGTTACAAATTTGACGGGCTGCCACTAGATCGTTGTTCCGGATTTCAAGCCTGACTTTTTCTACCCAAAGAGCATCACTTTTAGGATTCTTGAACACAGCTCGATCTAAAATAGACCGGGCTCTAATCACAACTTTCAAATGGTGCTCATCAACGGTTGCAAGTGCTAACCATAAATTGATGGAATTAGGAAGTCTATTTGTACCGACCATAAATGCTTCTCTGGCTTCTTCTGGTTTCTTTAAATCATCAAGAAGTATTTGCCCTTTTTGGAGATAAAACTTCTCTTCATCAGGAAATCTATCCATCGCATCATCTAATAGGGACATCATGTTTGTTTCATAGTCTTCGGGTTTACTCTTGTAATAAATAAATCTCTGAAGGTTAATATGTTTATACCAGACTCTGGAAGACGAGTCAGGAACATTCTCTATCATTCTTTTGGAGAATTTGTCTGCATCTTGGAAGTTTTGGGTTTTGATTTCAAATTTTATTCTAGCATGCCACACATTTTCACTCTTCGGAAGTTGGTCCAAAGCATCATTAAGTATTTTTCTTGCACCAGCGAGATCATTTTCTAATTTCCATTTATCTTTGGCATACATTAAATAAAACAATCCCTCATTTTGATTGAGTGATATGGCTTGTTGGTAGTATGGATAAAGATCCAGAACATTAAATCCCTGTTGTTGCTTAAAGGCATTGAAAAACTTGACCCAGTTCCCCCTGTCGTTGGGGTACTTATCAATAATATATTGATAAATGAAATTAGCAGTTTGATTGGCTCCTTTGTCAAGATATGATTTTGCCTCTTCAAAGTAAATCGATAATTTTGTTTCGGATTCCTCCTCTTCTGGACTATCAATGTTAATTGAGTTTACTACGATAGCCTTACAAGTTAACGTAAACCCTTCATTCTCTGCTTTTACAGCTTCGTCTAACCAATCTTTACGAGAAAGAGTCTCTTCAGAACCTATGCTTTCATTTAGCTGCTGTTGTCCCTTTTCGATCATTTTGATGAGTTTCTTATCAGAAATATCTTTGTTTTCTCGTTCCTCTAACTTAGCAGCCGTGATCCAGATTTGTGGATTACTTTTCATTAATTTTCTAGCCTTATTTATTAACGACTTGGCCTCGCTATAATCAGATAAATTGATTAATGAAAGCCAAAAAGACCACTCATTGGGGCAGAGCTCTACCACTTTCAGAAGCATCTTCTTGACATCGTCTTTATCGTCTTGAATTTCAATCATTTTAGACCATAACTTTACACTATTGGGAATAAATTCAATACCTTTCATTAAGACTCTCCGTTGAGACACCAAGTCAGAAGAGTTTTCACATTCACAGGCTTGAAGCCACAAATCTTCAGATCGACTGTTATACTTCAACGCTTCGGCTACAATGATCTTAGCCATCTTTATTCCATCTGTAGAGTTCCGATGGATTTTAACGTTCTCTAACCAGAGACTTTCACTGTGAGGAACCTTTCTACAACCAGTGGTGATGTGTTTCTTAGCAGCATTATAATTCTTTGCTTGTAATTCCAATCTGGCAGAGGCAATCCAAGAGCTTGGTTTATTGGGTTCAGTCTTTCTCAAAGACGATAAAATCGTCCTATTTCTTTCCAAATCGGCCATACTATTATCAATATCAATACCATTTTCAACATTAGATTCCAGTTCGGCGCCATTTGCATCGACGGTATTGAAACTCGTATCTCCTCCAGAAGATTGAGCCGCTATCATAGTATCCGGCGTAGCATAGAACCGTTGTCTCAGCTGTTCCAATAGTCTCATCCGTTTATTACGTCGAGCCAAGTCAGGAGCATCCGGTAAATTGGCCCATTGGTCTTTACTCACGTCGGCCAATGACCGCTTTAAGTCTGTAAACTGATTTTTAATTTCATCTTCATATTGTTTCTGTTCTGGTTGTGGGGTTTCATCTGAAGCACCCTTTCTTCTTCGTTGTAGACGATTCTCGATCTCTTCGTAGACTCGGTCAGCTTCTTCTTCTTCTTTCAGTATTCGAGTCCCCAACACACCTATGTCATCGTTGTCGTCGTTATCACTATCATCCAGTAGCTCAAAAGGTCTTGACTCTCGAAGAGCTCCAGAATCAGCACTAGTAACAAAACCGGTGGCCCCTCTTCCGATCCCTGCCACGTACCCAGGAGGTGGTTCCTGGTCTAGAAATGCTTTACGTTCCATTCCACTCCTCGCCTGGTGTTATAGCTTGTTGTGAGTTGTTGATGTTAGATATTGTAGATGCAAATTTCACTTTTTGCGAAAGTTGCAATTTTTGTAGAGATTGAGCTTAGATATAGGGAACTCGGATGGGATTGTATTAGGACTAGAATATAAATAATACTCAAACTGGGGTAAGAGAAAAGAGCACTACATGATTTCATTTTCGTGGGTTTCAAAACTTTTCTGCACTTGTAACACTGTAGTACTGTAGTTGTTGTATTTGTTGTACTTCTAGACAATCTAGCAGAGGATAAAGGATATATGAACATATTAATCTAATCTATTTACTTCCCGAGAAATGCTGGTCAACTGGTCATTCACATCTACCAAAAAATCATTCTGATCCGTAAAAAACTTTATAAATTTCTCCACTACCAATAGACTGTTAACACAAGATTCCATATACTGTTCACTCAACCGTAATAGTCGGGTTCTATTCGTCACCACTGATGCCAAATCAATATCCACCAAGTTAATGCTGTTCAAATCAAACGAATTTATCTCTAACAATCCTCGTAGAACTTCTTTATACTCATTATAATTGGATACGATTAAATTAATGTTGTGTGGATGCTCTTCAATGGATTCAGGACTGATCCGTGGTATTCCTAAACCACTAAGCCGATGAAGCTCTGGTAAACGGGTATAGACTTGTTTTAGCTTGCCATTGAGTAATTGTATCTCTTTAAGCACATCCTTTTCACCCGTTAGGAGTTCCAACCGGTTGATTCGTTCTGTTAAAGGTTCCATAATACTTATCTACGCGATTTGAGATCTGGCGGTTTGTGAGATTTGGGGTAAATATCCTCACCAATGCATAGAATGAATTTTATATTAATGAACTCTGTTGTGTTTATTATGGTGCTATTCTCTATATTACTCCTCTTCGCTACTACTAAAATCTTCATCCTGCCTATCTCCCATTAATGCTCTTAAACTAGTGGGTTTTCTAGTTGAATCATTAGCTTGAACTGATTTAGAAGACCTAGATGACTTAGAAGTGCCATTCTCAATAATATTGATAGGTGCTCCGATATATCCGTCATCTTCACTATCACTATCCAATGCTTCTTGTAGTTGATTTTCAAGATCTTCAAAGTCATCTTCTTCCACTTTGGGTTTCTTCCCGGCGGGTCTTACCAGTTTACCACTGACTTTCTTTCCACCAACATTCTTTCCACTAACTTTTTTTCCCGAGACCCGGCTCCTTTCAGCAAAGGTGGGTACCTGTTCGGGTCTTTCTCTCTGTTTTTCTTCCTCTTTCTTTGTTTGTTCTCTCTGTCTTTCTTCTTCTTTCTTTCTTTGTTCCTCTTTCTTTCTTTGTTCTTCTTTCTTCCTTTCTTCTTCTCTCTGTTTTTGTACTTTCTGTTCACGTTCCCGTTGCTCACGTTCTTTTCTCTCCTTATCTTTCTGTGCTATTTCTCTTTGTTTCTGCTCCTTTTGTTTCTGCTCCTTTTGTTTCTGCTCCTCTCGTGCTCTTTGTTCTCGTTCCTTTTTCTCGTCCTGCTTTCCCTCTCCCTCATCAATTCGATCAAAATCCAAATCATTCTCATCAAATTGCATGTTGAACTCAGGCACCTCATCCAAGTCTTCAAAATCAGACTCACTTATAATGTTTCTCGACTCGTTTTCACTTCTCCATTTCTTGATCAAATTCTTCCATTTTATAGTGTTCCGGGACTTATTCACTCGTATAGTATTATTCAATCTATTCAACTTCACCTCTCCGTCAGCCAACGTCAAGTAGTAAGATCCCATGTGGGGGGTTTTGTTGTTATTATTATGCAATTGGTTGATTCCTTCGAAAATCATGTCGTCATTATTCGTGTCTATGGCCAGAAGAATTAAATTCTTATTCCCATCATCATATAACGTTAGCGGCTTTGTCTGGTCCATTGACTCTGGAACAAACCCATACCGGATGGCAAATGAATTGGAACTGGTCTCGTTTTGGAGTACTGATAGGTCTATATCATACTCACCGTCAGGTATCGACATCCTTTTTTCAATTATCTCAATATCCTTAGTGATTTAAGTGGTTCAAGAATCTCAAGACACAAGAGATCCACTTTCCTTATCTCGCACACATATAAATACACGATCCGCACTGTTTATGATCTCTTCAACTAAACAGAAGCTGAGAGAACAGACTAGTTAGTAAGGAATAGTGGAGATTATGGCCCCAATACCAGACGGAGATGTCACGATATTGCATCCGAAAGTCCTTCTTCTATCTGCTGGTATAACCACATCATTAATATTTGGGTATAAGTTTTACCGTCGATACCTCAGACGAGTAAGTACTTATCTTGATTTGACCCCAGAAATGTTGGGAGGCAACAGAACTCTCTACGGAAAGGTTACTAGAGTCGGGGATGGTGACAATTTTCGGTTTTACCATACTCCTGGGGGAATTATGACGGGATGGGGCTGGTTACGCCAGGTTCCTACCGGTAGAAGTGCCCTCAAAGATGAAACTCTCATGATTCGATTATCTGGAATAGATGCTCCTGAAAGACTGCATTGGGGGAAACCAGCACAACCTTTGAGTGAAGAAGCATTACTTTGGTTGAGAAGTTATGTCGATGGTCGTTATGTGACAATAACACCGTATCTGATTGATCAATATAAACGGGTAGTAGCCAGAGGTCAAGTATGGAAATGGACTGGTAAAAGAGATATTAGTGCAGAAATGATCAAACAGGGATTGGCTATTATATATGAAGGCACGGTAGGGGCAGAATTTGGAGGTTGTGAAAGTTGGTATCGAAAATTAGAGAAAAAGGCCAAAAAATTAAGGAAAGGTGTATGGTCTTTATCCAAGTTTCAAACTCCCGGTACATTCAAAAAAGCATATTATAAAGATTAGGGTACGGTTTATTTATTTGAATTATTTATTTGATCAAGTCTTTTACCCCATTGACCAATGACTCGACATTTTCAACGGTATCGGCTTCAGCATAAACTCTAACAGCATCTTCAGTACCAGACGCTCTAACAAATGATCTTCCATTTGGATACTTGGCAATAAGAGCATCTATTTTATCTTGTAAACCTTTTGGTTCAAGTAAACTTCTTTCAGCATTGGTTGTTTTATAGATGGTTCTATCAGGAACTATCACTTTAATCAACCTATTAGGTAAATCGGTGTAAGATTGATTCCAATCTTTTGGTTTATAATTTAAATATTTTAATATAATCAATATCACCAATAAGTCACTAATTGCATCCCCTACAGTTTGATTAATCAATTTAGTAAACTCTTGTAACAATTTAATTGATTCAGCTTCTTGTTCATTTTTAGATTCATATTTGAAAATCTTGGATTCAGCTTCTGGGGAGAAAATCACGGTTCCATGACCATTGGCTTCAAAGTAAATTCCTACATCGAATTTTTCAGCTTCATGGTGTAAATTCTTCACCCCAGTCTTAGCACACACAACTGGAATTTTTAAAACATCTTCCACATATTTAGTAGAAGAACCGTTAGCATACGCAGTTTGAATCAAACCGATATTCAATTTCAACAGCAAGTTTTTGAATATTTTTTCAAAGAATAATGCTATGATAGTGGCGATTTTATCCCCATCCAATAATTTAAACCCTTCTTGTTCATCGTTATAGTAACAGATCAATCTATCGGCATCACCATCAAAAGAAGCCAATAACTTATTAGATTCTTTGACGTTAATACTTGGAGGAAACTTTTGGTTAGTCTTAACGAAATCGGCCCCACAATCTGAATTTAATACACTAGGAGTCTTGTAATCCCCATTAGTTAAATTGAAGGTGATTTCCTGGCTCAAGTACTTGTTAAGTAATTCTTCAATTTTAGGAGCACCAATCCCATTAGCAGCATCAATAGTCAAATCAATTTTAGATTCATCTTTTCCTACGGCTTTAAACATGTTTTGAAAAGCAGCTGCCAATTTCTCATAGTAACCAGATTCAGCATATTCACCAAATTCCGGTTCATTCTTGGTTCTTACAAGATAATGCAATTGAGGAGTAGTCAATAACCCGAAATCTTCAAAAGACGAACCTGGTAAGGATTTGATTCCTTCAATAGTAGATTCCGTCAACCGTTCACTGGATTCTCTTGAGTCTCTTCCAATGACCACATGGGCTTGCACCCCGAGATCAATTCCTAATTCATCAACCAATTTCTGGATATTTGGTACCAATTCTTCGTGACTGGAATTAGCTAAAGTGGTAGCATATTGTTCCCAACTACTTTCCAACATATTTCCCATAGGGTCAACCATTTTAACTCCATTGTCTGGAGGGGGATTATGAGACGCCGTGATCATGACACCAATGGTTTTCCCTTGAAGAAATTTGGATCTTAATCCGGCCAAAATTCCTACCGTATAGTTAACGTAGTCCAACTTGGAAGCATTCATTCTGAAACCCGCAGTTCCATACACGTAAGTGACACCATCAGGTTTGGGGTGATTGGGTAAATATTTGTTGACAGATTCCATACTCTTGATCTTCTTGAGCTATCTATTATAACACTGGTCTAGTTACTTCTACTATGAGTTACTATGGGGAAACAGTAGTGTTGAAATTCTAAAGATAGATCAGTATTTGTATTTATATTCGCGTTGAATTACTTTACCCTTTTAGGCCACTTATTTCAGCAGTTTAAGTTACGTGAGCTAAGTCAGAGCTAAGTTACAGTGAACCTTTAATTTACGTGAGCTAAGTTACAAGCCCAAGCGACAGCAAACCTTCTACTATTGTCAAATAGACAGCCCCAGACCATGGACAGCAAGTTTTCCAACTCGTCTTTCCACAGAGATGGAAAAAAACCCAAACCCAAACCTACTGCTAAACCAGAAGCCAAACCAGCAGCTCCAGAACAAAACTCCGAATTCATTAAGGAACTAGTAGAAACCGGGCGGGCCAACTGGTCCAAGGCCCCTAAAGCCGTCAAGCAACGGTACAACGGGATCTTTTTGATCTTATTCTCCATACCCATCATCGCATTTAGTACGTTTGAGATGGTCCGTCGATTAGAAGGACGGTCTACCAAAAAAATCCGTCAAGGAGAAGTATTAGACAATAATGATATTAGAAAGTATGGAGAAGTGGAGAAGTGGCAGGTGGAACGTGATAGCATAATGTATAAGATATTTGGGAAGGATTTCTTTCTCGATGGGTTTACTAGTAAAACCATGAAAGATGAAAAAGACAAAGACAATAAGAGGTAGATTTATTGTAATAATACATACGAGATGAACTAAATTCTATTGTTACTGGCATCATTTCCAAGATGGCTTGATGTTCTTAAGTGGTTGCATTAAATGTTCATCATCGAATCTTGATCCCATGGAAGACGTAGGTCTTTCAGGTGAAGTAGACCGATGGGAAGGAGGGGAGTTATACGATGGTGATGACTGAGGATACAGCAAATTGGGAGTGTTGCCCAAGTTCAATGGAGATGTAAAATTTAAGGAAGAAGCTCTTGATGATCTTTCTGATCTCCCAGATCTGGTGGCAGATGGTCTTCTAAATACATCATCTTTATAACCCAATTCTGACCTTGGAGTCGGGGACCGGTTAACATTGACACTATTAGATCTTAATTTTTTGAAGGTGATAGGCGAGTCGAGATTTCGCTTCATTATTGGGCTTAATTGTGGGGAGCTGAACACTGGATGGGTAGGAGCTATACTGGGGATTCTGGATAATTGTCGACTTTGTAAATAGATTTTTTTGATTATAGGATACCCTGATTGTATATAGTTCGGTTTTATTACAGGTATTTTACTTTTAGTGTTCTTCTTTTTCGTAGTAGTTTTGGAAAGAGCAATAGTTTTAAACCCATTCATAATCTCATCTAATTCCTTATTAGCCTCTGGTTTCAAATCCTCTTCTTGTTCTTCTTCTATGCTATGTGATAAATTGAATTGGGGCAATAAATTTGGTTTCGATGACTTACCAATATCAAAATCTTGTTGAAAATCCTTGATTTTATGAGCATTTCTAATACTAATAGGAATATCGGTATCTTCCACCCCAAGACCCAAATCAATACCTAAACCAGCAGGTTCTTGACCATTATGGGGGGAAAGACTAGATAATATTCGAACTGGTGATGATTGTTTCCTTGGAGAAGACTGTTCTATAGGAGACGTATTTCTAACCGTTTGGAAACTTCGAAGACCGGCAAATTCATTTGAAGTATAATTAGAAATATCATCAATTCTTTGGTTTAATGATAATATTTCATTCAAATGGTTCCATTTCGGAAGTAAATTTTCATTGAAAAAGCATACAGTGGACCCCAGACTCAAAATACGTTCTGTAACTGCTTTTCGGACAATGGTAATAGAATTAGAACATAATTTATAATGTTCACCAATCTTCTTTGTAATCTTCCGATTAGAGTTATGGTCAAATTCTTCTACCAAAGCATCAACAATAGACACCACGTGATTCAACAAGTAGTCAAAGATTTCATTCCATTTTGTATCGATTACTTGAGATTGGAAGTTTCTAATCAGTTCATTTAAATATTCCCATTTAGTTCTCAATTCCTCATAATTCTTATTGACTTCAACTGAGGCTCGAGGAAAGATATTACTATTCATAGAATTGAATTCGTCGATTCTTAACGGCAAAAAGTCAATTGACACTTTTAAAGGTGACAATTTGTCATGTAGTTCTGAAAATTGCGTATACACCAATTCATCTTGTGAATTAAACGTTGGGAGATTAATTGAGTTCATGGAAAAGTTATTAATGGACATAGAATTCAATTTCATTTTGGAGATAATGTCTTGTAAGTTGAAATTCGGAAAGGTTCTGTTGGGGCTTGTCAATTTCATGTCTTGAAGTTTAAAATAACTCTTTAAACAAGTCTCAATTTCTGAGTTCAAAGAGCTAATGGTCATATCATTAATCTCCCGATAATTAATGGCCACATCGATTTTCTTTTTCAACACGATAAATAGTTTCTTCACATCCAATAATAAGTCGCTGGTTTCTTCAAACTTGGTCAACAAGTGATTGAATTGAACTTGTTTGGCATTTTGCGGAGAATCTACCACTATCAACAAACGAGAAATAATCGAATCTATACTATCCATATTACGGAACAATTCAAATACCTGGGCCCGCCCTTCGAAGTACCAATCTAAATCCACCGCCATTTCCACCTGGGAGTCTTTAATTTGTTGTAGGATCACTTGTAATTCTCGGAGGTATAACCCTATGTCATCCACTATCTTATTGATTTTGAGAAAGTCATGTTGCAGCAAATCGGTCAGGCCGCGGGGCACTCGTATTAGCTCGTCGAAGAACGAGAACTTAGGCGCTGTTCGGAGTATATCTGATAGCAATAGCCCTGTCATGCTTCATATCTCACTGTCAGTGTGTTGTGGGTTTTGTGTGTGGTGATTTGTGTGATCTGTGACGTAGTGTTTGTTTAGTGAGCTTGTTTGGTGAGACTATGCGTGCGCGGCCCAAATCCTGCGATGAGATGAGACATTCAAACTAAAGTTAAGCACTATCAAGAAGATCTCTAATCAGAGTAACTACACCCGTCAACAGACTTATAGGTGACAAGATGGGAAAAGTAGCGAGAAAGAAGTTTACTACGGCCCCAAACCCCACTGGGACCAAGGTTGCTGCCGAAAAGAACTTGAACTCTGTGTTTAAATTCAACACTGATTTGGGGCAACATATTTTGAGAAATCCGTTAGTGGCACAAGGAATTGTCGATAAAGCTGGTATTAGACCTAGTGAAACCGTCCTAGAAGTTGGGCCGGGGACTGGTAATTTAACGGTTCGGATTTTAGAACAAGCCAAACATGTGATTGCTTCAGAAATGGATCCTAGAATGGCGGCTGAATTAACTAAAAGAGTTCATGGAACTCCTCATCAGAAGAAATTGGATATTTTATTAGGAGATTTCATGAAGACAGAATTGCCATATTTCGATGTGTGTATATCAAACACTCCATATCAAATCTCTTCTCCATTAGTATTCAAGCTTTTAAATCAACCTAGACCTCCTAGAGTATCAATTCTAATGTTTCAAAGAGAATTTGCTTTGAGATTACTAGCAAGACCTGGTGAAGAATTATACTGCCGGTTATCAGCCAATGTCCAAATGTGGGCTAACGTGACTCACATTATGAAAGTAGGAAAGAACAATTTCCGTCCTCCTCCTAAAGTGGAATCATCTGTGGTAAGACTAGAAATCAAAAACCCAAGACCTAATATCGATATGAATGAATGGGATGGGTTATTACGGATTTTGTTTGTAAGGAAAAATAAAACCATAGCTGCTGGATTCAAATCCAATAACGTCATAGATATTTTGGAAAAAAACTATAAAACCTATTTGGCTACTACAAATCCTGATGATACCATGATGGTAGACTCCAAGATTTCATATACAGATGTGGTTAAGTCAAAGATCGAGACGGTTTTAACCCAAACCGGTTATTCAAGCCAGAGAGCTGCCAAGTTGGACCAAACTGATTTCTTGAAATTACTATACGCTTTTCACCAGGTGGGGATCCACTTTGCATAATGTATACTAGGTATATACGGAGTAATATAATGTGTTTATTAATAGTCTATGCTTCTACTCTACTATTCTATGGCTCTATTGTCTAGTTTGAGTCTAACGTCTCTTTGTAGTCTTGGAAGTATCCTTCTGAATCACTTCACCAACACCTCCTAATTCCTCTAGATTATCCTCAGCAATACTCACCTGTTCTCTTCTTTCCCAGAACCGATCTTCACATAAATCAAATGCTGCCTTCTTCAAATATTTCCCTCTGGAGTCCCGGTTACTGGAAATGGCCCATTCCAAAAATTGGGCCCCTGCCCTTACATAGAAGTCTCTTAAACTTTCAAATGGTTTTGGATGAGGTAACCAAGGTCTTGGATCAGGGAACTCTTCTTCTTCAGGCTCAGGTTCTTCTTCCTCTTCCTCTTCTTCAGGCTCTTCATCATCTTCGTCATCGTCATCCTTTTCTTCCTCTTCATCATCATCCTCATCATCGTCTTCATCTTCCTCTTCTTCATCAGAACCAACAATTTCTTCTTCAAGTTCAGAAAGGTTCTCCCAGAAAACCTTAACTCCGTCCAACTTCCCTAAATCTATCCCATAAAACGAATCCAAACAGAACTCCCGATCTTCCTTTTCATAGATTCCTCCAAAGATATAGTAAGTATCATCCACCACACAGGTAGCAGGATTGAACCGAGGATGGGGCAATTGATTGACCACAGGATATTCCACAACCTCTTCCACTTCTTCTTCTTCTTCTTGTTGTTTCAACTTTTCGATTTGGGACATATCTTCATTTTCATCCTCATCGTTAAGCTTAGCTTTTTCTAAAATAGAATTCAAAATATCTTCTAAATCTTCATCTCTGGTTTTCTCTTTCACTTGGACTTGTTTTTTAGCTCTTTGGGGTTTCAAAGATAAATTATACCATCTATTACTTTCTAGTTGATAAGAGTATAAGTTATTATAAAATTCCGAGTCGATTTGCTCTTCACTTTCATCATAATCATAGACCCCACCAAACATGATCCCTCTATTTTTATGGAACACTAAAGAACATCCTACTCTTGGAGAAGGATTAAACCCTTGTTTCCGTCTCCGTTCAAACCTTACAGCTTTAGGATCAGATTTCATTTTTAAAGTCCATATATCCGTTAACACTTTCCCTTTCTGTTGACCTTTACGGGCCTTGACTTTACAGTAACCCCCATAGATAATGACCCCATCAGCACAAGGAATCAAAGAATGACCCGATCTGGCATCAGGGATAATATGATTCGGAGGAAATTCCACTTGAATCCATTTATAATCAGTGATATCAAATAACCACACATCATTTAAATAGGTAGTAGAAGCCCCCAAGTCCCGGAATCCTCCGTGCATGATAATATAATTCTTCCAGCATCCCAACCGATGCCCTGATCTGGCAGATGGACCTCTTTTCTGGTCGATTTTCGTCCATTCCTTAGTCTCACCATCTAGAATCCAGGTATCACCATAATGATAGAACGTGGATTGTTTAGGGGATGAAAACTCTCCTCCAAACATCAAAACTATCCCAGAGGGATGTGCACACATGGCATGAGAAGATCTGGGTAATGGGGAGTTTTTAGAAGTGATCTTTCTCCACACATCTTTATCGATAGTATATGAATATAAATCATTATAGAAATGGGACACTCCATTTTCAGTATGTTCTCCTCCAAATAAGAGAAGTTCTTTTTTACCTTGGGTGGGATTGGCTACCATTGCCGGGTTCAATCTTTTACTAGGCTTTTTGACCACATCAATATTAATGGCTTGAAACTCTTCTTGTTCTTTGGCATACTGTTCCAAGATTTGATCTATATCTTGATCTTCTTCTTCTTCACCGGACTTTTTGGCCATTTTCTTTGACTTGGTGTCTGCTTTGGACAAGTTCTTCTTCTGCTTCTCAGCAGCCCTTGCCTTTTTGGCATCTTTGGACTTTTTATCTTTCTTTGCCATGGTGAAGTTTTTTCAAGATCTAGTGCACTCTAGTGCGATAGCACTAGAGTGTACTAATGTAAGACAATTTACTATATATGTAGAAGGTACTAGAGTAGATAGAGTATATAGAGTAGATAGAGTAGAAAACAGTCTACTAGAGTAGAACACAATCTACTACTGTAGTATATAATCTGCTACTGTATTATATAGTCTACTAGAGTGTACATCAATAATCATGAGCTATGCGTATTACTACTATACATCAAACGGAAATGGTCTTCCACACATTCAACCCATCAGTCCCAGTAGATACTAAACAACCTGGGATTTGTTTATGCCATCTAACATCCTTAACGTTTCTTTGCCAATGGACAAATAATAATTGCGGAGGAATATCATATAATTCCTTAGCTTCTTTCTTTTGGTTGGTGATTTCTTCATCATCAGCTTCTACAGCTAAATCCCATAATGTCACGGTATTATCTTCTGACGACACAGCAATGATCGATTCATCCAAAGGATTGAAGGAAATGGATGTGACGGCTGATTTATGGAAATCATACTCTGCCACTGGTGATGGAGTGGTTTGGCCATTGAAGTTTCTTAAATCCCAAACTCCCCAAGATCCATCATCATGTCCTGATGCCATTAAATAACTCAACTTTTCACTCCAAGAAATCACATTCACATCAGTAGTAGATGCCTTTACTGATAACGCAGGTTTATGTTTTTTAGATCTAGTATCCCAAATCCGAACATAACCATCACATCCAGCCGACCCAAATACAGTACTTTCTCCAGTAGACCATTGGATATCTTCAATTGAAGCATCAGATGCAAAAAATGGGGTTTTATCGGTGGTCCAGTTGGTACTGGTTCTATTAGTCAAGTGGATTCTTCCAGAACAATCTCCAGATAATAATGAGCCGGTATTTATTAAGGGAGACCAATCTAACCCATACCCTTCAACATTCCCGTGATTCCTCACGGTATGAATTGGTCTTTTGGCGGTTTTGGGAATCATAAACCCAGGAGTGTCAAATGCTTTGTATTGAGATTGTAAGTCATATATTAACACCTCACCTGATTCACTCATTAAAGCTGTCAAATACTCTCCGGTTTCTAAAGCATGAGGGGACACTCTGACTCTATTTGTGGTATGTTTTAAAGGAATACTTTCACTATCCATCACGGGATCGCTGTCATCATCATCGTCGTCATCTTCTTCATCTTCTTCCTCCTCATCATCTTCATCTTTAACCAAGGTTTTAGATAAAGATGATAATTTCATTGATATAAGTTCATTATCTTTGCCGCGAGAGGCTTGAGTAGCAGTGCTAAGGTACATGGAAGCAGGGTAACTTCTTCTTCCACTGCCCAAATGGTCCGGAAGAACATCAAGAGTCAAACATGGCCAGGGTAAGTTGACATTGTGTAACATTTCATATACTGAAGGATCCGCTTCTAACACTTCATCGGGCCCTAAAGGTTTGGATTTATGCGGTAAGTAAATGTTGGATTGAGGTTCTTGGTCTTCATCATCCACGGGCTGGATCTTGGGGTTCCCTTCAGAATCCATTTCTTCATCCTCTCCTTCTCCTTGACCATCAGAGTCAATTTCCACGATTTCTCCATCACTTTCAAACTCATCTCCATAAGGGTCTTCAAATTCTCCCATATCTATGTCATTTTCTTCGTCAATTCCGGCGCCGTTGGTGTTGGGCACAGTTCCTTCGGCGGTTTTGGCACTAGTATGGCCATTTTGGCCTGGTAAGTCGTCAGTGGCCGTTCTTTTAGACATTATCTACTGAGTTCTAGTTACAGATGAGATTGAAATTTTTTTCAGATGAGCAGGCCGCCGCACGACCATAGGCTGATCTAAGCTAAGCTAAGCTAAGCTATATAACCTTTATCTAAGGTTATGGTCAGAATATAAGGAAGGGAACTAGTAGTATAATTATCTTATAGGATCCTTACTGTTCTCTATACGTTCTAGTTCCTATCAATAAGAGCACAATTTGGTAACATCCATCACTAGCATCATCACAGCATTTGACTGCAAAACTCGCATTGAAAAAGATTAAAAAGATTACTAACACTCAATGCTAATATGATCAGACTACCAACCACCAGCCTCAAACGGCTCTTTAGCACCACATGTTCACGATGGCAGTATATGCAGCCGGTGCCCGGACCCAAAGATCGAATAATAGTGGCGATGTCTTCGGGAGTTGACTCGTCAGTGGCCGCTTCCTTGTACAAAGATCACCAAAATGTAATTGGAATTTATATGGCTAATTGGCAGAAGAATGCCAAATGTAATGAGGAAGAATGGAATATGGTGAAACAAGTAGCAGGGCAATTGGATATTCCGTGTGAAAGAGTCAATTTCGAAAAAGAATATTGGCAGCAAGTGTTCCAACCAATGATTGAAAACTATAGCGAAGGCTTAACACCAAATCCTGATTTGAACTGTAATCGGTTTATTAAATTTGGTCTGTTACTAGAATACTTAAATAAGAAGTATGCTGACGAAAGATATTGGTTGGTCACAGGCCACTACTCCAGGATTTTATATGACCCCGAGTCACAAGAATTTGATTTATTTCGAGCTAAATATGCCCCAAAAGACCAATCTTATTACTTGTCATCGATTGATAAGCTGGCAATGTCCAAGATATTGCTCCCAATAGGGAATTTAACCAAACCTCGAGTCCGGGAAATAGCTCTGGACTTGAATTTAATCAATAAAGACAAGCCAGATTCTATGGGATTATGTTTTATAAGTCAAGAGGAAAAGAAATTCGATAAGTTTTTAAACGAATATATCCAACCCCAACCGGGGAATATCGTGACGGAAGATGGAAAAGTATGGGGTAAACATAATGGACTTTGGTACGGTACCATTGGTCAGAAAGCCAAGATCTCCATGCCTCAGGGAGACCCACAATATAAGGGAACTTGGTTTATTAGTGAGAAACGGTATGATACAAATGAACTTGTAATTGTAAGAGGTAATGATAATCCAAAATTATTCAAAAAAATCATCCAAGTAGGAGATTTTGTATGGAAGGCGGATCCAAACAAGGTTTTGGGTGGTGATACAAGTCATTTAACCATACAATATAGATCATTACAAGCTCCTATTGCTGTTAAAACTATTGAGAATGATTCGCAAACCTTAACTCTTGAGTTAACAGAACCTCAAAGAGCCATGGCTCCAGGCCAAAACATTGTAATATATGAAGGAGATAGAGTGTTAGGAAGTGGGATATTAACCAACACGGTGTGTTAACTACTTGTAAATAGATATAAACCCGGTTCTAATATACATTAAATCATAACTAAACAAAGATCTTACCTAAAAAGCAGTAATCTTTGGGTATAAATTGGCAGAAGTAGAAATTTTGTTTCTCAAATAACTTACTACCGACGAAATCATGTCCTTGTGTTTTTCCACGTCTCCCATGGAAACCTTATTAAAGTCATTCGTTAATTCATCAACTTCATCATCATCATTCTCGTTTCTAGAAGATTTTTGGTAGTTTGAAACCCCACCAAATTCAGAATTAACTGGATAGTTAAAAGTAAAGTTTCTTTGGTATCCAGCACCCGGAAGGTGAGAATCTTGTGGGAAGCCTTGAGGTTGAGGTTGATGTTGTTGCTGTTGTTGTTGTGGAGGAATAGGAGCAGAATGATGGGAAAGGTTTTGATGAACATTGTTTTGAGAATAATTGTATGGTTGATTGTACAAATCGATTGAATTGTTCAAAGAATTGAAAAACTTTTCAGCATCGTACAAACTTTGAACAGATTGACGTTGTTGAGGTTGTTGAGATTGAGGTGGAGGATGTAAAGCATTTTGTTGTGGAACTTGAGGGCCTTGACCTGGAAAGTTTCCACCAGCTTGGTGTAAATGTTGATGGTCTTCGAGATTATTCAACTTATTGAACATATCAAAGTTGTAAGTAGGAGGTTCAAATCTCTTTTTATCAAAGTTGAAATCTCCCAAAATGTTACTGATCAAATTAGAGTTCAGTTTCTTTTGTTGTTGTTTCATCTTTTTGTTCAATTTCTTGGTTTGGTTATGATCATGAGTGTGAATTTTCAAATGTTTCTTTAAATCTTGAGGTCTCTTAAAAGATTTAGGACAAGATTCACAATGGAAAGGTTTCAAAGGAACATGGACTCTTAAATGACTGGTAATATGGTCTCTTTTAACGGTTTGGATCAAACAATTATCCCAGTAACAAGTTAAAGATAAGTTGTTAGAAGATTTTCTTCCCACATGTTCATCACATAAATGATCATACAAGATTTCTGGAGTTTCAAATACAATGTTACATTGTTTCCAAAGACATCTGAAAGGACCTTTTAAATCTTCATCCTTAATTTTCTTATAAGTCTTCTTTCTTTTGGCCGGTTGATTTTGACCAGTCATACTATCGGAATAGTTAGGGGAGTTAGTGTTTGATTGGGAAGTAAAAGAATTGGAAGGAGAATTATTTAAGGAAATTGACGAATGTGGTGTAAGGGATAAGTTATCTTGAGTGGAAATACTATCATGATGAGTAGTGTGATTGGAAATAGGAATAGGAAGAGATTCATGAGTAAAATTCATCCCATCATTACCACCAGATCCAACTCCAGGAGCACCAGCGGTACCCACAGGCGGTTGATTGGCTCCAGCCCCTGGTTGGGAGTGAGCCTGGTTAGCGGCTCCATCAAAATGGTGGTGAGGGTTGGCGTTCAAATAACTTATAGGGTGTAAATTGTAGTTCATGTTGATATAATTTTCGAATAAATCTTCCATAGCCATTTCATCATCTTTTATATCGTTCATTGTTGCCTTTATATATTAGGGGCAAGTCTAAGAAATATTTGCAAACTAAGAAATTTCGTGCTATTTAAATTTTTCTTAGAACGAGTCTTGGCATGCGTGTGCCAAACAAATGAATGATAAGGCTGTGGAAAGTTAGAAATAGCAGCTGAAGGGGGCGATAGAGGCTGAAGATTAAGGTGTTGAGTGGTTAAGCAGACTGACCCCCATAATCCTACGATTTTATTCGTATAACATTGGTTCAATTCGTGTGAAAATTGGTGTCCATGCCATGAAATTAAATTCGTTAAGAAATTACGATGCGCTGATGTTGCGCTTTGAAGGCTTTGTTTGAAGGCTTTTGTTTTGGGGTCGTGCCCTGACCGGCGAACGTTACATTTGCAGCTATTAACATTAATTTATTAAGGGTCCAAATATTCTATATACACATAAACGAGGGACTTCATTATAACTAGAACTAGTAGACTAGATTGACTAGTAAGCAAGATTAACTAGTAAGGAAATTATGGTTCAATAGCTTGCTTTCCAGCTTCTTCTTCTTGGGCAGCTTTGGCAGCAGCTTCAGCAGCTTGTTTAGCTTTCATGGCTCTAGCTCTCATGGTTTTCAAGAAAGGTTTCAAGGTTAAAGCAAACCCAATAGATCCAAGCACGATCCAAGCAAAAATAATCCCGATGTTTCTACCCATTTGTCCTTTATAAGTATCAAAAAACACCACTTTGGTTAATTCATAAGAATTATGAATTGGCATAGCATACCCAAATCTATAGAATTTAGGGATAATGGCAATAGGAGAAAATGTAGGAGAAATGTTAGCTAACACCCAGAATAACAACCAAAACCCAACTAAAGGTGGAAGAAACATAAGTAACACCATAAAGGCCAATTCATTAACAATCCCCACGGCAATCATAGTAATATAGGAAAACATCCAATATACTAAAAATCCACTTCTTCCAAAAGCAACCGTGAAATCAACTTGGAACGCTAAGGTCACCAAAGAATAACCCAAACTAATGACAAAATATGAAATATAAGATGTTAATAATCTATAAGCCACATAATGTTTATGTTTCAAATTAAATTTGGACACTTCTTGATGGACTTCACCAAACATATTAACTTGGAAAAACGTCAAAATAATAATATAAATTAACCCCACTTGAGATGGAGCTACCAAAACCGAATCAGTGAAAGGTCTTTTATCTTCCGTAGTAAAAGTGATAGGAGCCAATAATTTTTCCAATTGATCATAATTAAAATTGGCAGATTCATTAAAAAGACTCAGTAAATTAGATTGACTACTTCTCCAAACAGCTTCTACCTTATCAACTCCAGGAATCACATAACTTCTCATGTTTAAGAAATCTCTACCGGTTTCATAAATAGTATAAATTAATTCTGAAGCATTAACTTGACTATTTGGGTTTTCAATGTAATCTTTAAAATTAGCACTGGCATTTTTAGACACATAAATCGAATCCCAATATAATTGATGATGGATTTGTCTAGTGACTTCTTCTTTGATGGTATTATTATGAGCCTTGGCAATTTCATTAAATTCAGTGATGTTTTGAACTTCCCAGTTCCCAACTGCTTTAACATCATCTTGTTGAAGAACCAGTTTAAGGGTATTCCCAATTACTGGTTCCACTCCATTAACCGTGACGTCATCTTCAATCACCACCAACATCTTCAAGTTATGTAACCGACTATTTCTTTGATAAGAAGCCCCCCAATAAATCGAAAAAATCGCCAAAATACAAGTAATCATTAAAGCATAAATCGTAACAAATTGCCTAATTAATCCAAGTCTTTTGCTCTTTAAAGTAGGATTAAAGAACGATAATCTACTCAGGATTTTTTGAAGCACAGAAGGAGATCTTTGCAACTCGCCATTGTTTTGGTCATCATTTTGAGGTTGGAATTCTTTAACTTCATTAATGGAACTAGTACTTGATAAATGATCCTCAGCAGCGGTACTGCTATGGTCACCAGTTTCCTCAGGAATATGAGCATCAGAAACAGATTGGAATTCCTCTGCTTGACTTTGAACACTAGTCTGGTCTCTTGGTTCTAAATTAGTAGACATGATAAAGGAAAAACTAAAAGATAATGAACTAAAACAAATAAATATCCTCCGCAATCGAAGGATCCTTGGGTATTTATATTACGAAAATCTCTGCCTCATCTTGAAGCTTAAGTTTCGGGTGTTTCGCACTTAGTGCCTAATGGGGATAAGGGGCTGCGGCTGGGGCATAACAAAAGAAACATTTTAGTAATACACGGAGCAATGGCGGCGGAAGACAGTTTATAAGCCGCTTGGAATGCTACAATTAAAGAAGGTATAAGATTGGTTATGTCAGCAGGTTCATAGTATGGAAAGTTGAGTCAACTCAGTTCTTACTATATTGGCTCTAGCTGTCACTATATTTGTTAGTTCTCACTATAGTTCTCACTATAGTTCCACTATAGTTCTCACTATATTTGTTAATATGGTGCACCCTTCTCGGGTCCGCACCCGTCAAGGCTCGGATCGATTCCTAATTAGTAAGACCTGCCACGGCCGAGAACAATAGCCCTAACCACACACCCCGACATCTCCACACCCCTCCTCTTGTTTGACTTCTTTGATAAAATTTATTACTAATCGTATTGTGTATGAGTTTAATCCTTTACGGAGGTCAGGTCAGGCACGGTTTATGTCAATTGGTTACGCCGTATTGCTTACGAATGCGGAGTTTGACACATGTCAGCACCGTCTTACGTAACACTATCTCTTTTGGACACTCTTTGGACAGTCTTAAGACACTCTTTGGGATATTATGGCCCTGGCACTATGATATTATATCCTTTCAGCCGCAACCTTTTGTATTGTCTCCTTTTATAGGTGAATTGGTCTAAGATTGCCTGCGATAACCGAAACTTAGTTAACAGTGAGTGCTAGACAAACATAGCCCTAGATAACCATAGGACCAAATGCCAGCCATAGCACCAAAACTATACGACTAGGCCAGCACTGTCAATACTGTCAAATGGCCACCTATCTCTAGTGGCTCTAGTGGCTCAGGTCTTGGATAATCCGTCGGTCGTGATGATAAGCCCATGGTCAGCTGATCAGAGTCAGCTGACCTCTGGCACACTCTCGTGCACTGTCCAACCCTCAACTAATCATTCTTTATATCACATAAGGCAATGACAATGTCAGGCAATCAACAACCAGGGTCAAGTCAGACCCAAACCCAAACTGAAACACCAACACAACAGCAGGCACAAGAACCCCAACCCATACTCCATCTAAGAAAACATCAGAAAAAGCCTCGGGTTCGGTGGACGGAAGAAACTGTGGATAATGAACATATGAATAAAAAGAAGACAAAGATATGTTGTATCTTTCACCCACAACAAGATTTTGATCATGAGTGTAGTGAGAGTTCTGATTCCAGTGAAAGTGATGCCAGTGATAATGAGGGGGAGCGGCCAAGCAGTCCAAATGCTTATGAGAAACAACCTAAATATTAACGATTACGATAAATATATACTAGAGCATTCGGGACAGAGAATTTACAGTCGAAAGTAGTACCGTAGAAACAGTAAGCCCAGAGCTAGTACTAGCATCGCCAGTGCTAGCACCGCCAGTACCAGCCAGAGAAACTAGTTAAACTACTCAGGTAATTTATTATCAATGTGTGTTATGCTAGTGATCTATAACGAATGCAGGCCTCCCAGTTCTATCGTACATGCCTTTCGGCTCCTTCTATTCCCCATCAGGATTGGTCACCTTTAACTTCCGAGAATAATCCACATCATCACTAAAGGTTTGATGAGATAAATTATTATTAAGAAACAATGGTTCCAATCGAGAATCATGCTTTCTTGATTCAAACTCAGTAATTGGGAACATATTTATATCATTAAAATCGTCATCAGGTTTATTGTTCCGGTCTTGAGTATTTAATTTCTTCTTTGATAGGTTACGGGATAATCCTCCTACTGATTCTTTCCCTAACATGGTGAAAATCGATTTCAGGGAATTGTCTCTCTTTAAAGAATGGTTAGCCGAATGGTTGGCTGATTTCATTACTGGCGTTTTATGAATGGATTCATCACTAGAATATTGTTTTTCTTCATCACTATAAGCGTCATTATCGTGGGAATTTCTTTTGAAACAACAACAAAACCATAATATGGCAGCTATAAGTCCTAGCACCACAACCCCTACAGCGGTGAATGTTCCGGCCACTTTCCCTGTAGAGTCAAAAAACCCACTTTCATTATTTTCATCCTCATTCTCATGGGAACTTTCTGAAGGATCAGAACTAGGAACAGTGGTGACGTATTCGGTTTTAATTAGAACCGTTTCCCCGCCGTCAGAGGTTTTGGTGGTATGGACTGTCATTTCCTGGCTCATTGGGTCGGAGGTTATTGACAGTTCGTCGCTAGACCCAGAACTAGAATCACTGTCTGAGCTGGAAGCGTCAGTGGAGCTAGCTTCACTGGAACTAGCTTCACTGGAACTGGAAGCTTCACTGCTGGAGCTAGAACTAGAGCTGGAACTAGAAGCTTCTGTAGAACTTGGAATGGAGCTGGAGCTACTTGAGCTAGAACTGGAGCTAGAACTAGAACTACTGGAACTAGAACTAGAACTGGAACTGGAGCTGGTACTGGAACTGGTTCTTCTTCTGGAACTAGAACTAGAACTGGAACTTGAACTACTACTAGTACTACTGCTAGTACTACTGGAACTCAGAGGCAACGTAATCTCTGCCGTAGGATCATTAATATTCAAATACCCATAATATCCATTAGAAGCACAATTTTCTTGTCCATACCCAGGACACGATAATTCACAGTTACTTTGGTCCACAGACCCCGAAGGTAAATCACTAGAACACCAACAATCATATTGTTGAAGAATTCCATACCGATATCCTGAGTTCATACAATGGTCAAAACACTTCCCATTACTCATATATTGGCCTGAAATCTTATCAGTCCCGGTATTCTGGGTCGAACATAACCCCAATTGCAACCCTCGAGTCAGCCCCACTAAAACCGTCAAATAGACTGTTATAAATGCCAGTGTCCTCATGGTGAAGCTATAATTAGATATATTAACAATAAATTTTCCCTCTCACTTTTTCAGACTTTTGGCAGGCGGCCGAAGATCGATGAGAACGTTTTAGACCCCTGGAACAATGAAGAATGAATGAGGATTAATATACAATTTGAATTTAGAGATATCCCAAAGTTCAACTGAATACCCTAACACTATAATTATTGTTGTAACAATTAATTGAAAAGATGTTTCAGATGAAAAATCTCTTATTTCAGGAGATTAAGTATTTGTATGATTTAATTACACTACCTCATTGGGTATGGGTTTCTTTTTGCAAAGCAAGAGACGCAACTACTAACCAGTGAAGTATATACCGGAATTTCACCAAAATGTTATCGCACCGAACATTCTGACCCCATCTGCCCTCTGTCAGGACCAAAGTTGGTACGGGAAAGTTGAGGCGAGAATGTATGGACAGAGGCACCAAAGGGCCCCAAAAAGAGGATTGAGAATTATCTATATTGTATCTATATCGTGGAATCAACGGCTTAATCTCATCAGACATTGCTGTAAGGGGCTGGGCATTAAGGGTGAAATATTGGTTGGGAGTGCCAACTGATAAGCTGAAACTACTTCGCAGCATCTCGAGAACAATAGTCTGACCTATTTAGGGGTTTCAGTTTCCTACACCGGACACTGCACATTCAACCAGGATTTTTTTAGGAGTATTTTTTAACGGGTGAGGAGTATGGGGTTATGTGATTTGACATTGCTCGTACCGGACGGTACGGTGCTCGGTACAGGAGTCGGTTGCGGAATACCGACCTACACACCACGTTACCACAACTCCAACGACATCGCCATACCGGTATATAGACCGAGCCTTGGTCCAGGGATAGCACCAGGCTAGCACCAGGCTAGCACCAGGCTGGCTCCAGCATGGCCCCGGGCTTGTATTTAACCCGCTTTAGTAGGCCCAGCTTCGCACCACTCCGGCACATGCCCTTTAAAGTTTGGGCTTCTGCAAGCCTAGGCTGCAAAGCAACATGCATCATCGGTGCATTGGATTATCGGAATTATGTATGGGGTTTTCATGTACAATTGCGTCATGGTGATAATCTGCTCTCAGTTGCAAAAGTTAAACCATTTCTCGATCCAGTAACCGTTGGAGAATTGTGGTGTTAACATTTAGTAACTTGGCTTTATTAATAGATTTGATTCGTCCATAGTTCATATTATTGCTGATTCGTTTAGGAAGTTGAAATTGCTTGCTAATGTCTAATTGACATATGGGTAAATCTTTGGCTGTTACCGGTAACTTGTAATAGTTAAATTTACTCATGAGATCATTAAATGATCCTGTCAAATGACGTATTAATTCTTCATTATTGGTGGTACCACTAAACTTTTGGAAATCATAAATTAGTTTATTCACCACTTGGTTAACTCCTTCTATATCATAATCCACTTTGTCAAGTTGATTAAGTAACGTTTTAATAACTCCAGGGTCTTGAGGTTTATAGAATTCTAATAATAACTTCAATTTTTCATCATCTGCCAAATGAATGTTTTTAATAATTCCTTCAAAAATATACTTTATACTGTAATCATTATTTGTCATTAATTGGTGGTCGATTAAACCCCGAGGATTGTCACTATGTACAAGTTTGAATCTGTTGACTTTATTTACAATTTTGTCGTCACGATTCCAATTGTCAAAGTTGATATCTTTTTCAATGAATTTAATTAATTCTTTAGGGTCAGTGATAAATTTCAGATAATCATCAATAATGGTATAACTCATATCTTTGGTAATAGGAAGATTGATTAATGACATTTTATTCAAAAACATCTCTTTGGAATAAAGATTACTAATGCAATCATAAACTCGTTTCCAAGTTAATAAATTAACTGGTAATTTGTAGAATTTTGCAAGTTTTAAATACTTAATAACCAATTGAAACGTATTACTATTAGACCGAATATGTGATGTAATGGCCACAGATTTCAATAAATCATTAATCGTATCAATATTCGGTAAAATCCCATCTTTTTCCATCACCATCAATAGTGTTCGGGCAAACATACTTTGGTTCTTATCGTGTCCATAGAATTTAATGAGATTATTATAGGTTTTAACGGTTCTCTTCCCCTTGAATTGGGCATTATCCAATTTATGGGTATATAAAAGAATATCATTCACAATCCCATTCATTGAAGATGAATTCATATATAATATCTTGGTATGAGTTAAGAAATAAATATATTCCTCAAATTGACTAGTACTCATTTGAGGGTCTGGTTTAGGAATCTCATGGTAATACCATTTGGGAGTATCATACCTTAAGCCTTTGGTATATGCCTCATATGCTTGAAGTATCGATAAATGAGAAAACTCGGTTCTTTCCCCCATCAATTGTTCTGGCGTCAGCTCAATTAATAAATCCAACATCTTACCAAACAGGTTTTGATTATCTAAAAATGACTGGTACATCACCAAGTTATTAGTGGATTTTTTCAATTTCCAGTTCTTGATTGCCAATGTTTTATCATAAGGTTTGACATTTTCCTGGAATATCTTCAAGTTTTCCATTTTTAACGGCTCTAGAAACTCTTGGAATCGTTTCTTTTCATGGGCTTTTAGAAGAGGGTTCGACCTTACCATTAGCTCTTCGGTCAACTTGAACTGGTCATGGGCATTGGATCCCTTCGGTTTCTCTGGTGTATGTTTTGGAGAAGGCCTTGGTATGGCCCTTTGTGGGGTTATTAAAGATGACGGTTTAACTTTGTGGTCTCGTAGTTTATCAAAAGCTCGTACTCTTTTACCTACTCGGACTATTGCACTTTTTATATGATCCATTATATTAGCATAGTTTTAACTGTGGAATGTCTAGCTTTGTTCTATTTCCTGGTTCTATTGTATCACCGCTACCCCTGCTATTATATCTGTCTATTATATCTTACTATTGTAGTAGCCGCTAAATCAAATGCTAGCTCTAGATAACAGTGCGCATCGCCGGAAAAAGTTCATAAAATTTTTCATTCTTAGTAACACAAAGGATGTCGTCACCTCAAAGAGAAGGCTTCGCTGCCCCATCATCCATCTCACATGCTGCTCACGGACATGTGGCTGCTAAGTCGTTGGGAGTGAAATACTACTGTGCTCAATGTGGGGCTTCTTTTTCTTTGAATAAGAGTGATGCTATTAGATGTAAAGATTGTGGTCACAGAGTTATCTATAAGGCCAGAACCAGAAGAATGGTCCAATTTGAAGCCAGATAGACAGACTAGAGTTGTCGTGGTAGGTCACCTGTGTTGGTGCCGTGGTAGGTCACCGTTTGGTGCTGAACCGTTACGAAGTAAAGAACAATACACCATTTGTTAGTAATTGCAAAGTCATTTGTTAGTAATCGCATTGACTATAGCCATTTGTTAGTAATCAGGCTATAGCCATTTGTCATGTATAATAGTAATATATATTAATGTTACAAATATTACAACCTATATATTTGCTTAGTACTACTAAGACTTAAAATCAATCCACTCTAATTAATCCTTCTACGGTTCAAAGGGATTTATGAAACACTGAAAACACTGAAACCATCAACAAAAACGTGAATACCCGGGTGCCATTCCTACTTCAATTTTGAAATGGATATTATGGGGGTTATTTTTAATTATTTTTATTATTATTATTATGAATCTTGATTGGTATTATCAATTGGTATCTAACTAAAAATCTTCTTCAATTTCCCAAGGAATCCTCCCTTCTTCTTTTTACCATCTTTTTCTTCCTTCTTAGTTTCTTTCTTTGCAACTGGTTTCTTTTCTTCCTTCTTAGGAGACTTAGATGTTTCTTTAATGGATTTTTCACTTGGTTTAGAACTTGGTCTACTCATATTAGCTTCTTCGGTAAGTTTAGCTTTTTCAGATTCGGTTGGTTGAATCTCTTCCAAAGTGACTTCCCCTTTTTCAGCAGCTATAATTTGAGCTTCCACATCTTTACCTTCTCCTTGAGCCACAACAATTTCATCATCTGATTTATAGTTGGGTTTTTCCTCGGATTTGTCAACCGGTAATTCTTTACCATCAGCATTTGGATCTAAGGAATGGTAAGCAGCGTCTTTGGCGTCCTCGGCTTTTGGTTCAGCTTTAGCGTTTTCTCCAACAGCTGCTCCACCGACAGCTGCGGCAACTGGAGCGGCAACTTCTGGTTCTTCGGTCTTTTCTTCGGTCTTTGGTTCTTCGACAACTGGTTCTTCAGCCTTTGGTTCTTCAGCCTTTGGTTCTTCGGCCTTTGGTTCAGTGACAGCAGCAGCAACCGGTTCTTTGACTTCTTCGGTCTTTGGTTCTTCTACGGCTGGAACAACTGGTTCTTCAACCTTTGGTTCATCTACAGTTGGTTCAGGAATTTCACCATTGGAGGTGTCGGCCTTAGTTTCAGAAGCCACTGGAACTTCTTCAGCCACTGGTTCTTTAGCAGCTTCAACTTGAGGTTCAGGAATTTCAGATTTTGATTCAGGAATTTCAGCTTTTGGTTCTGAAGCAGAGTAAGCATTAGCAATACCAGCAGCACCAGCAGCGGTGGCGGCACCAGCAGCAGCCACAGCACCAGCAGTACCAGCGATAGCAGCATCAACAATACCTGGTTTAGATTCAGGTTCAGCAGATTCTTCTTTTGACTCTTCAGTACTTTCTTCAGTAGCACCAGCCACAGCACCTTCACCTTCAGTAGCCTTCTTCTTCTTTTTGGCCTTGTATTGATTTCTCTTAACTTTTTTCTTTTGCTTTTTCTTTTCAGCAGCAGACAATGGCGCTTCGGCAACTTCCGGTTCCGGTTCATTTAAAGATTTTGGGTCGACATTTCTGACGGTTTCAAAAGCCTTTAAAGATTCTGGGTCTTGAGGAACGTGAATACCCGGTTCACCCAAAGTGGTTTGTTTGGCTTCTTCTTTAGGCATAACGGTAGTTTTCACATCATTAGACTTAACGGCAGCGGCTAAACCACCAGCTTCAGGAATGGCAGCCCCAGTAGATTTAGCACTAACCAAGTCCCCGCCTTCTAAAAAGTTATTTTCAATTCCAGCATCGTCTTTGGTGGTTTTTTCCGAAGAAGAAGTTAACCATTCTCCATCAACCACATATTTATACAAAACCTTATCGGTTTCAGCCGGTAACGGAACGGTTAATTCAAAAGAGTCATCGGCTTTTTTAACCAATGGTAAACTTTTCGACCAATTATCAAAGCTTCCAGTAAGAATAACTTCTTTAGGGCCTTTTGGCCTATTAAATTGTTAGTAAAAATCAAAAGACTGGGGGGTGGAAAATATGGTTGGGGCTCTTATATTTTGCACCCTTTAGAACCGGTCAATGACCTGGGGAAACCTGGAAAACCGGAACAAACAGGCTAGCCTAAGTAGCGACTCCCATACGAGCTGGTCACCGTACAAATCCCATCACCACTACCATTACATACCATTTGAAAGTGTAAGTAGACATTATAGTATCCTTGTTGAGTACCAGCAAAAACTGCGAAGTGGCCAAATTTATGTGATCGTCTAGAATAAAGTTGGGGCGTCGTGCGGGGCCAATACCTGACCAGCCTACGATAGCGAGGTTTACTATTTAGTATTTAACCGTTGAGCAGAGCTTTGAACCATGAACCCTGGCCCAGGGAGTGAGTGGAGTAAGTATAGTGTAGTGAGAGTAGTGAGAGTATCTAGTGAGAGTATCTAGTGAGAGTGTAGTGAGAGTGTAGTGAGAGTATAGTGTATAGTGTATAGTATATTGTCGTATCTAGTCCTCACCCAAAGTATGTTAACATCACTGGCAAGAAACATAATGAGTGCACAGCCGCTATAAAGATTAACAGAATCCACATTCTAAAGTAGTAGACCTCAAAGATCTGGGACCGAGTAAATGCCAACACCATAATTCCAATCAACTTTGTTAAAGTGATACCACCCAAGACTGACCCTCCGATATTCACCAAAGAATTGAATGCTTTGGCCGTAGGTTTATCTCTAGGGAGTTTGCTGGTCACTTGATCTTCAATTACATCCTCTGCCTTTAAGTATCCTCTGGTAATATGAATACAAAATTCTACCGCTAACCCCACACAAATAATCAAGTTTACTAAACTGACAGCATTCAAAGACACATTCCAAACCGATAATACTCCTCCGATATTAACTAAAATCAGAATTATAGTCATAACCAATACCAAAGATGCTTTTAAAGATCCTAAAAGTACTAAACTGATAAGGGCTATAATTACCATGGCTATAGCTAATAATGTAAAGGTTAGACGAACAATCGTCTCATATTGAACAAAAAAGATATAAAATGGCGAAAAGGCAAAAAGCTCCATATCTTCTTTTTGGTAACTATTAACTTCCTCCACAATTCTTAATGAGTTTCTAAAGCCATGGATGAAATCATGTTGAGTTCTTAAAGGAGAATGACTAGTTCTAAAGTATGAGGTTTCAATCAGCTTATTACTAAAGGCTATGGCATTACCATATGGTGCCTTTCCACCAAGAGGACATGGATCACTAGGTTGTTCAATCCATTCTTGGAAGAAATACATAAACTCTTCTCCTTCAGGTAATCCTTCCATGGAAATGTTATACTGAGGCTCATGGTTCAAATAACACACTTCACATTGTCTATCTGGAGCTCTAGGAGAGCAAAACTCTTGGGAATTCTTTTTCAATCTACAACATTGGTCCAAGTTGGGGTTCAACCAGGTTAAAAAGTCGTCTAGCCAGTTCGATAATGGGTCGGTAATAGTGGAAACATCACTTCTTTTATACTCTTGTTCCAAGATATTCGATAATGAAAACTCTTCACATGTGGAAAACTTCCCACACACTTTTTGTTGATTTTCCCGACTGGTTAAGTCCAAATTCTTAACCACCAAAAACATAGGAGGTCCTACGTTAATATACTTTGCCATGGATTCAAAGTAGTTGATCAAATATGATTCCGTTGGCAAGGCGATTTTCTGGTCTAATCCTAACTCAATGTATGGTAATAAACTTAAAGAGATCCCAATCCACAATATGAATGCTGTCAAAATCTTAGGCTTGGCTGTTTTGGTTAAGATCTTGGGGGCATAATATTTCTTTATCAAGCCACTGTAATTATACTCGATGTGATCAGACTCGTTGGTTGTGGTGCCTGCACCAGCACTGGTTTCTTCCCCATCTTCAGGTAACTCTACTGAAGGTTGGATCCATGGGAAACAGTCCAAACGACCATCCTCTAATCTCTTTTGATCCAATGTTAAAATAGATACAAAGCATGTCATTTGTAGGAGAAAATTGATGAGAATGGCCCCTGCTGAATAAAAGGCAAAGTTTTTGACAGCAGGCATTTCCACATTTGTAGCCAATAAGAACATAGAGATCTGAAGAATGGCACTAATTAAACACGAAGGACCAATATTCTTTAACGTGACCCCAATCCGTTTCTCTAAAAACTTCTTCTTTTGAGCCTCATCCTCATTCACTAAATGTAATTCATGAACCATTAAAAAGATATTGTCTATACCAATTGCTAGCACCAAAAATGGAATCACTTCAGCAATAATTAAGGTGGACTTCAACCCTATTAACGAGAAAAGTCCTAATGAAGACAGCACCGATAACAAGATAATAATTATCCCAGAGCATCCTAATTGGAATCGGGTATAAATCAAACTCTTCAATTGTAAGGATTTTGGAAGTTTTCCTCCTAATGCAACTGAAGCATAAAGAAACATCACCAAATATGAAATCACAATGATATTTACATCTGTGTTTGTGGATTTATTTAATTCTTCGGTTAACGACATCTCGGTGCTGAAGGAGATATCCAATTTAGGGTTCTCGTGTTGTAAATTCAATAACCATTGTTTCAATTTGGTTTCATATCTTTCGGCTCTAGAGGTGTATTCGTGGTCTGTCAGCTTACTATCGAGTAAAATAGTCACCATGAAAGCTTTGGCATCAATCACATCGTCTTGGTTGAAAAGTAAATTCTTCTTAAGTGGTTGTTGGAAACTGGGCAAACAATTCACAGGAGAATTGGTACAATCCAAAAGCTTCTTTTCCCATGTGTTTTCACTAAGATAATCAATATTCCCACCAAAGTATTGAGTAAACGATTCAATGACACAGCTATCACCCATAGGTTTAAAACAGAAATCATCCAACGCTAAGGTTTCATTATTCTCCTCGTCGTGGAATTCCTGTAAACTCAATTCATTTTCAAACCACCACTCAACAGTTTTCCAATCCAAGATTGGTGATTCATCCTTATTACTAATGATGATTTGTTCAATTCTAAACCATTCCCCGAAATTCTCTTCAAAATATTGATAGTTTTTCAAATGTGGTTCGTTAGGACTAACCCATAAGTTGATAGGATTGGTCTCAAACTCCAAATAAATCATTCCGAAAGATAACAATACACTGACAAACAATGAAGAGCCAATAGTGAAACCTGGGAATTTGGCGGCAAATTCCCCTAAAGCTTCAAAAAAGGTTTCAATTTGAGAAACCAACTTTTGATTCAAATCAATCAAATATTGGATGCCTTGAAGTTTCTTGGTGGAAATATACTCACTAGGATTAATGATATCTTCCAAGCCATTATAGTTCATCAACGCTCTGGTTCTCTTTGTCTTTGCAATATAAACATGAAATGCTCCTAACACCACAATGAATGAACCAAACACAATTATAACTGCAAATGTGAAACATGGTAAGCCTCCTACAGTGCAAGAAGACTCCAAGCTCTTGAAATGAGGCAACTTAGGACACGCTTCCAAACAATCAGAACAGGCACACTTATACACTTCATCATTACAATCTTTCATATCAGTGTGGCGTAGGGTCAATCCGTCGTTATCTTGTTGGCTGCTGGTGTTATATTGGAAATTCATTTGGAAAGGAGACCCCCCCAATAAGGGCTTTTCATCTCCCAAGAATTTAAGAAATTGTTGAAAGTTCTTTGCCCCACCTCCAATCAAATCCATGGCGTACCCATTTGTGGCAGAAAACTTCAAGTTTTTACAAGAATCAAAAAACTTTTGGGCGGTGGAAGGTTCAATGAATTGACTCAATTCCGTGACAATAGTCTTTTTAGTATCCATTGCTGCTGCGGTTTTGGTGATATCTACAAACATCGATTGGTTGGAGGAGCATGTGAACTCGCAAAAGAAGTCATAGAAGTTCTTACGACAAGCAGGGCATGAACTAATTAAAGGGTCCACTTTTTTCAAATTCGATTGCAAGTTCAATATCTGACTTTGCGAGCAACAGACCAGCGAAGTATCAAAGTCAGCACCACAGATACTGGACAACAAGTCCACTGACTCCTGGTCGGGAACAATGGCTCTGGTGTTGTTAGGACATGGCAACTCTGTGCCAAAGAAGGATTTCTTTCCACAATTATCATACATAGCACAGTACCCAGGCTGGTGGGTCAAAGATGAAGCAATGGATGAATCTGCTAAAGATAAAACCATGGAAGAATCTGCCAATTGATCTTGTACCAATTGACTATCAGCTAATGCTTGTCCAAGCAAGCTCCATAGCACAAAGACCACCCAATTGATAGATGTGAATGTCATTGTGAGTAGTACTTGATAAATGATGCAAGCCGCACGCGGATAAGCTGTAGACCTGAGAATTATATGGTGAGCATTGTATTGAGAATTCTCATTATCGTTAAGTTAGTGAATCTGAACTGATAGAATCTGAACTTAAGGTGGATCTCATAGAAACAGAAACATGTTAATAGGGATTTCGGGAACGGCTAGCAGCGGAAAGACTCAGGTGGCCCGGTACTTGACCTTCCAAGGGTTCACACTTATCACTCTAGAAGGCCAAGGTCTGATACAAGACAGTTTGCAACAAGACGCGATACGCGATGAAGATGAAGACTCGATCTATGGCAGTTCAATGGAAGCTAAACTCTTCGAAAGTTTGACTGATTTGGTGGAATATGTGACCTTGAACTGGAGAACAAACTTTGTCATCAATAACATCACCAGTATTCAAACGTTGGATGCTTTACAGAGAAGACCTTTCTTCTTACATATGTCAATTGATGCTCCTATAAAGTTAAGGTATGAACGGTATAAACTCAAAGAAAATGTGGACATGAGTTTATCTGATTTCATTGACAATTGTGATAGCCATTTGTTCTCCCCCGAAAGTCCATTGGTAGAAATCAATAACCAGGCCAATATTAAAATCATTAATACTTCTAATTCTATCAAGAATTTATATATCAAATTATCTGAATTGAATTTATTTGATCCTTCAAGGTTAAGACCTACTTGGGATTCATACTTTATGAGGTTAGCGGATTTGGCTGCTTTAAGATCAAATTGTATGAAGAGAAGAGTCGGGTGTGTAATTGTGAGAGGTAATAGAGTGGTGGCTACAGGGTATAATGGGACTCCTAGACACTTGACTAATTGTAATGAAGGTGGGTGTGAAAGATGTAATAAAGGTCAAGGTAGTGGGGCAGGTTTATCTACTTGTCTCTGTTTGCACGCAGAGGAAAACGCTTTATTAGAAAGTGGAAGAGATCGAATAAATGGTAATGATAATGAAGGAAGTGTATTGTATTGTAATACTTGTCCATGTTTGACATGTTCTATAAAAATTGTTCAAAGTGGAATTAAAGAAGTGGTGTATGCTCAAAGTTATTCCATGGACAGTCAAACTCATAAGGTGATGAGTGAAGCAAACATTAACTTGAGACAGTTTCGTCCACCAACAGACGGAATATTTATATAGATCTAGATTTCTTTATACTCGTAAGGACCAGGCTTTTGTTCTGCGTCTACTTTAATAGATTCCAAGACTTCACCGTTATAACTAAGACTAGCTTCTAAAACATCTCCTGGTTTAACAGAACCAACTCCCTTGGGAGTCCCTGTCAAAATCAAGTCTCCCTTTTCTAAAGTCATAATACAAGACATATGCGATAAAATCTTATGAATAGGAAATATCATCAAATTAGTCATATCGTTTTGTTGAACTTCATTATTAATCGATAACTTCAATTCTACATTATAAGGATCGGGAATCTTGGACTTGGGAATGAAATTCGATAACGGTAAGAAAGTATCGAATCCTTTTCCAATAGACCAAGGTAATCCTTTCTTCTTAGCTTCATCTTGGACGTTTCTGGCCGTCATATCAACAGATAAAGCATATCCTTCTATGGAATCTAAAGCTTGTTGATGAGTGAAGTCAGGTGACAAGTCTTTCAAATCTCTATTCAAAGTGAAAGCTAATTCTACTTCATAATGGGCTATCACTCCTTTGGGCACTAATAATGGTCCTTGGTTAGGCTTAAGAATTGATGAGGAAGGTTTCAAGAAGAAAAATGGTTGTTGAGGTTTGACATTGTTCAATTCCTTGATATGGGCAGCATAGTTTCTCCCTATACACAAGATCTTTCTGGCGTTATCGATATACTTAAGTGACATTTTCCTCCTGTTACTAGTTGTCTATTGTTTGTACTACGTCCAAATTTTTCATCGCGAACAGTATTCTATATTATACATTTACAAACTTATACAAAGGCTGCCAGACCAGAACGTCAACCAGACCAGAATTGGTAAGCTTGAGGCTTGGAGACACTGATAGGAACGTTACTGGTTTCTGAATCAGCAGGCTTAGTTTCGATTTTATCTTCGGTAGCAATGAACCTTTTATTCAAATTAGAATCAATTTCATGTAATTTTACCGGAGTCAACAAGTCATTTAATAATTCTTCCAATTCAGGACTAGGGTTGGCTTGTTTGAATTTATAGATCTTTTCATATTGTAACCATCTTTCAATGGCGATTTGTTTTCTTTCTAAACTTAATTGTCCTTCGACCTTCATTAAATTGTTTTCTAGGTTAGTCAAATTATTCAATTTGGCATTAACTTTTTCTAAGGTTAATTCAGAGATTTGATGGATTAAGTTTATTTCATCTGAAGAAATTTCTTCAAGTTTTTGGTTAGCATTCTTTTTAACAGTTTCCACTCCTTGTTTTTGTTCAAGTAATTTAGTAACAATTTCTTGAATTATACTTTCCCGGTTAGTATCCTTATCGGATTTTTTATCAATCAACTTGTTTAAATATCTATCTTCAATAGGTAATTGAATGAATTTCACCATACATTGTTCTTTGGATTTACTGCCAACATGTTCACTGATTTTAATCCATTGTCCGTTGGCATTACTATTAACTTGATTGATATTGCTGTTGTTAATCAAATCAAATGATCCATACATCTCAATTCCTTCTAATAATAATAAAATCTCTTGTTCAGACCAACTTTCTGATTCTTTTTCTTCAGTGATCTTAATGAAATTTGAAGATTGGAAATTCGAGGGGAATAACCCTTGTTCAAAACATTCTTCAGATATGTTGCTGGCATTGTTAACCGTAGAACTTTGATTGTTCTGTAACCCTTTACTCTTTAAATTGTGATATCTAACTTGATTAGTATCTTTCCCAGTAATGTTACACACATATTGGTTGATATTATCTTTAAAGCTTTCTTTGGAGTCGTTATAAACATTACGTCTGACTTCCATATTCAAAGGAATGGTAGAAAGATCAGGTTTTGGTCCAGTGGTACCAGTAGTTTCTGGTTCAATAGAAGTAGCAGGAGATTGTCCTTCCATTTCTTCATCCTTATTAACAGGAGATTTGGGAGTTTCGGTAATAACTTCCATATCTTCAGGTACAAATGGAACCAATCCTTTAGGAGTATCCAAAGTGACTTGAAAATGACCAGTATATTGAGGAGCAATAGATGTAGATTTAGTTCTAGGGTCCACTTGATAATTGATTAACCCCCATTTTTCCAAAAAGTGATGGATTCTAATGACCCCCGTGACATCTCCAGCCAAACTTCTTCTAAGAGCCGTGACCGTCAAGTATTCTAACGGGTTTAATCTGTAACAGTTAATCATAAAATCACGATGATACCGATAAGTATCAGCGGTTTTATAGATAGATCTTTTGGATTCATCTTCAGGAAAATAGTCGGGGAACAGGCTTTTTTCAATGGCATGGATATCGTTCATATTGAACCATCTGGCAAATGAAGGTATCACCACATGTCTAGTTTGATCTACCAAGTATGCTTGAGATCTATCTTGAAAAGTAGAAGTAGCTTTCTGCAAATCTATCGACTTGCCTTCAGGTTCTTCCGACTTCAATCCGTTGGCGTAGCCGAACCCGTTTTGGCCGGTGACGGGGATATCTGGTTCTACCGAGGCGCTAGCTGACATGTTACTGGTCTAGTGATGGACAACTGAAGTGATGAACTAGTGATGCTTCAGTATTGTTAACTGTACAGTGGTGAGTTGTTTGAACGTTTTTCAGTCGCACCAAATTTGTTTTTCAAGGAGAATTGGCCCGCGCACGTCCAACGCGTTATTTAGATATAGATTTGATAGTTTGATAGATCGTGATATATCGAAAGTCTTAATAACCTAAGGGTATATTTGTGGTATAGTTGGGAATATAACAACCTCTTATATCATAGATTAATTCTTAGACCATATGACCACAATGGAAGTCGATAGCGGTGCCAGGCAGTTGAGAAGGTCGGCCAGACGGTACCACCACGCGAGTGAAGACCGTGAAGTGCTGCCTGAACCGTCTAAACCCCACAAACCACGTAAATCCAAACAGAAAAAACAACCAGAACCTGAACCTGAAGAAGATGACGTGTCGCAAGATGATGACGACAATGACCAAGATGTTTCCGACGACGACATTCCAGAAGATGACGACGATGACTATGTAGATAGCAGAAAGAGAAAGCAAAAAGCAGCTACAAAGTCTCGGAAGAGAACTAAACCAAATCCTATCACCATTGAACAGATTGAAGATTTCGAAGAGAACGAATTATATAAAGCTTTGAGTGACCCGGAGGTATCGGTGCAGACCTTGGGAATCGAATGGATAGAGCTGTTTCTTGAAGAGGAAGAGAATAATGGAATAGTGAGTATCACCAATTTAATAAACTTATTGTTAAGAAGTTGTGGGTGTATACATCTCTTCCAGCCTCATGATTTGGCCAACTTGGATTCGGCTGCGGAAACGGTGGGGGAATTGGTTATTGCCTTTAAAAGTCAGAAATCTCATGAATATCCCTTTATTTCTAATAATCGAGATTTGAAATTTTTCAAATCCAATGTCCTAGAGTTTTTCACCACGCTTACAGAACTTTCTCATGATAAAGGATTATTATATATCCCTCGGGGGTCGAATGAACCAGGGGAATCATTGGCATCCCCCTTAATAACTCAGATTTTCACCTGGTTGTTGACTCTTACGAATTGTTCCATAAGACCGTTAAGATACATTTCTACCACTGTGTTGATGTCGATTCAATCGAAATTGTGTGAACTTATTTCAGATATCTCTAGTGGCTTGGAAAGACATCAACGACAGTTGAGTAATTCTAAATCCGGTAAAAAAAGACAACTGGTGAAGATTCAAACTATAACTGAAAGTATTCAAGATTTGAACCATCAAAGGGAAACCATCTTGGAGTACTTTACAGATATTACTGAGTCCGCTTTTGTTCATAGGTATAGAGATATTGATCCTCTTATAAGACAAGATTGTATCAGTGGCTTAAGTGATTGGATGATTTCATTTCCAGATTTTTTCTTCCAAACTACTTATTTAAGATATTTTGGTTGGTTATTATCAGATCCTTCCAGTATAGTAAGGGGTGAAGTCACCAAATGCTTAAGTAAATTATACAAAACCTCATTCCCTGTTACCTCAGTTATGTCTGCTGGTTTCAATGATTTCACCGAAAGATTCAAAACCCAAATCATGAATATGGCTTATAAAGATAATGATTCTAATGTGAGGTTGAACTCCGCTGTAATTCTTGAAGATTTGGTTAAATTGGGGCTTTTGGATTATGATGAACAGCTTTCGGTTATTCTGAATTTTATGGTTTTAGTTAAAGGAGATGCTGAATTTGGGAAAGTGAACAACGATAAGTTAAGACATGTGTACTCTAGATTTATTCATAATGTGAATTCACACCGTGTCAATAGTGTCAAGGCAGATAATGATGATTATATCAATGTTTTAAAGGAAAAAACTACTTTAGATATCGACAAATGTGTTCAAATTAAAACATTGATAACGGTATTACAAGCTGCTGAATCTAAGTCCCCTACAAACTTCCTCAAGGATATGGAAACTGAAGCTGAAAATGCTGATCTGGTGGATAAATATCTGGCAAGTATTGTTTTCAAAAGCTTATACCTGATGTCAGATTATCATGAAACATGGGAATTCTTATTAAAGTATATGGTGTTTGATATTTTCAGTATTGAACTTGGTGATGAAAATGATTCAATGTTAGACCAGTTTAGAAATTCTTTGGAATTGTCTCTGGCTGATGACAAATTGTACTTGATGAACTTCATTCATGGGGCCCTTTCAGCGTTATCTATCAAGAAAAAGTATACTGACGAGGAAGTCGATAACCCGAAAGCTGTTGTATATAAAGCCATTGACTATTTGGACCCGCTTTTAAATGAGCTGTTGAAGTATCCTGCTACTATGCTTGTATTTTTGAGAATTTGGGATTTGCTTATTTCAGATTATTCCAAATTTAACGATGTGATTTCAGTCTTCCAAAATTGTGAAAGACTTGATTTATTTAATCTGATTAATGCTAAATTATTGTCAAAGTATTCGGATGACACTTTATCTGATGAAGAGTACATCGCGAGATTTGATCCACTTTTTGCTACCTTATTGACAAACCAAAGCTCATCGTTGGTATCAGACTTCAAGCCTCGTGTAGATGATTTATTGAGAGACCTTCATTGCAAAGCTAACAATGAATTGAATGGTTTACCAGAACAGGATTTATTTGATGCTTTGCCTTCAGTTTCTAACTATGCTATTAAGGTAAATCAAATTGGAAATTATACTGATATTGATAAATTTGTTGATGAGTTAAATCCTAAATTCCTGCTTTTAATTTCATCTTGGGGCTACGAAGGGCTTATGTCACCGCCATCTCAAGCATTCTTAGAGACAACCGAAAGGGTTATCAAGTCTTATAGAGCAATAATTGATGTGCAGTTGACTGCAAATGCCGCCAAGTTTGAAAAACTTCTTGGTTCAGAAGTTGTTCAAAGTAACTACGATATGGTTTCTCTTTTTGGTGGCTCAATCCTGCTTCTTCTGGTCATTTTGGATAGTGTTAGATCCCTTGACGACATTATTGATGAATCCAATGAAAAAATCGGTTCCTCCTCTATTGGTATAACAGTTTCTGAAGCGAAAACTACAATTGATAAATTGAATGATCTTCGTACGCTTTTACTCGTCAAGTTTATTGACTTGATTGTGTCATTTAAATTGTTTTTCGAAAAATTCAAATCTGAAAATGAATTCACCAGGTTTGATGAATTTTTTGGTAACAGTGAAATCCAAAGAATCATCAAATATTCACTCCCTAGTTCAATTCAAAATAAATTGCTTAACATGTTTTTAATTAAAGAATCCAAGTTATCTCGGAAACTTAGAATTGAGTTGGAAAGAAATGATGAGGAAGGAGTCAATTTCGATGAAATGGAAGAAGATAGAACAGAAACGGAAATCACTTTCCAGAATAGTGATATTGAAGATGAAGAGGAAGATGAAGATTCTGTCAAGCAGAAACAAGTCTTAAAAGATTTAAAACGCAAACAAGCTGCCCAGAAAGCTATATGGAGTACAGAGAAGGATCTTTGTGTCTATTTTGTCAAATTGCTTACATTAGTTAATTTAGGTATGGTGGATAGTTTTGTTGAAAAAAGACTTAAATTGAATGCTAGGAAGATTGGGGGTCTTTTTGGAAAAATCGTTACCCACAATGAACCAGAACCAGAACCAGTACCCTCTAATGGTTCTGACCAACCTGAGAATAATTCTACCGGGATGACCACTGATGAGTTGGAGTTAAATATTAATGAATCTACGACATAGTACACAGAAAATAATAAATGATTCAATAAATATGGTCCTATATGTTATATAGAGTTTATTAGATATCAAAGCTTTTTTTTTTTGTCATTTTGTAATCGTTATCTTCATATCATAGCATAAAAGAGGATTAAGCATTACTCCTCTTAGAATATAAGTCGTCGCCTCCAACAGGCATACTTGGGTGGGCATTAATCGGGGTAGTGAAATTGACTATTTCCGGATCACCTCGAGTATTGTCATCAGTATTTACAATCAATGGGATGCTGTTTTGAGTGCTCTTTGATTTGAGCATTGGGAATGGCGTAGATATTTCCTTTTCAGGAGTTATAAGACCCAGTGGTTCTTGTCCTTGTTCATTCAAGGGTTTCAATGAGGGGTCATTTTGAGTAATCGATAAAGTGTTTGGCCTTACTTGAACTGCCGCGTGGTTAGAATCTAGTATCCCATTAGATAACGACTTCAGGTATGGCCTTTGACTCTTGGGGGTTCCTAAACTGGTAGCAGGGGCTGAGGAAAAGGATATGTTTTTTTGAAGCTTTGGAGGGGTCGATTTAGCAGCAGAACTGCTAACCGATATAGTTGAGTTTGGAGAATCTGAAGCAACAGTATCATTAGTTTTAATCTTACTTTGTAATTTATTCTTAAAGTTGGAATGACTTTGAATTGGACTCAAACTTTTAGAGTGAAGTCTGGATCTTCCTTTACAATCCTTTTCAGATTTCTTATCACCTCCTTCTTTTTTGTATAACTCCAAGATGGTTTTTCTAATTTCATAGGCTGGATCTTGTCTAAACACTCTGATCAAACCAGTTTCATCAGTAGTCACAATTATAAACCCTTCATTACCAGTTTCAATACTTTCTTCATCAACAATTTTGAATTTCGAATATTCGTCAAGTTGCTGACAGAGCCTACCTCTTTTCAAAAGATCAAACACCAAGTCATCTGATAATTCAAGAAGCTTTTTGGTGGTATTTGGAGCAAACACAGCAGCATTGACACTCGAATGATGAGCATGGAAAGAAGCATAACTACTATTCTCATTGGAAATGAATTCAGTACTTTCATCCTTCAAAAGTTGTTGAACATTAAGCTTTTTGAAGAGTTTATTATGGGTGATAAAATCATGATAATGTTTATGTTTGTGTTGTAAATCATTAATATGATTTTTCCCTTCAATCAACATATCTTGAACTGCCACTTTCAACTTATTATTGATAATGGAATTGTTGTTATCCCATATATAACACCAATGGTCTTCTGATCCACACATTATCAACTGCCCATCATCAGACATTGATGCCTCAATAGAACTAGTATTAGTACTTCCTTTAAATCTTGTCATCAATTTTTTCTTTTTGATATTAACCAATCTAATCTTGGAGTCATTGGTAGTAATTAAATAAGTCCATCTACTGGCATAATCAACATGAGCAATATCATCCACAGCACTAGAAAATACTTTGATATTAGTGATTTTATTACCCGAATGGTTAGTAAGAGGTACCAAATGTCTTGGTTTAATTTCAAATCGATTGACGATATGTAATCCCTTAGTCTCCAACATAATTAAGGTTCCATTGAATCCTCCTACCAAACAGTTTACTCCATCAGGGGTGAAGCTTGAAGATGTAATCAACATATCATCACCCAAATGTCTCCCAAACGCTACCGTCCGTTCCAACACCGACCAGATCCGAGCGTTATTATCTAAAGAACCACTAAAGAAAAATCGATCGTCAGTAGGATGAAATTTAACGGTAGTAACAAAATCGTCGTGTTGGAAAGATGATAAATAATCAGGTCTATCAACATGCCATAACTTTACGGTTTTATCCATACTACCCGAGATCAAAAAGTTATTTTTACTCCAATCCAAAGATAAAACACTGTTTCTGTGACCCCTGAAGATCCTGACGGGTGATTGGTGGAACACTGGTGCATGGGCATAAACTTCATCGGCTTTATTCTTCTTATTGGATTGAACATGAGCTTCTTGATAATTATCATATTCCAACCTTCCTAAAGGAGACGAGATAACTTTAAAGATCTTTATAACAGAGCCTCTTCCAGCCACTGCCAAATACTTCCCATCTCTACTAAATTCCATGATAAATATTTCTTTCCCCATATTATCACCAATTACATGGTTAGCCTTTTTATGAGAAAATTCCCCTCTACTGGTTTTATTAGAAAGTTTTTCATCATCCATATCAGATTGAGAACTTATTTCACTATCCAATGAATCTTCTTCGGTGTTATTTAACTCTTGAGCCAAAAATAATCGTTTTAATACATGAGGACTATTTTTATTACGTCTGGTGATTCTCAAGTATTTAGGATTAGTTAAAGCTTCACGCCTGAACCCTTCCCATGGAGTGGAGTTTTGATACACAGGACGGTTCAAAATATCATTAAGTTTCTGATCAATAATATTAACATTAGAGTTGTCAATAGAACTCTCAGTGTGATCAATTATAGACATAGACCCGGTTCTTTGTAAGGAGGAGTAGACACTTGAAGTTTCTGATTCAGGAGACGAGTCACTATTGCCATTCTGGTGCAAACGGCCCTCTTCTTCCGAATTGAATATGGTGGCATCATCTCTATCAATATATTGATGGTCTTGGCTTTTACCACTTCTTACACTGAAATTTCGAGAGAGTCGTTTAGTATCTAATTCAGCTTTATGGCTTTTTGTGGTTGCAGATGATTCGTCGGACATTACTTCAGAAGTTGGGATCTTGGAGTTTTCTCGACTATGACCATTGATAGGACCTGAAGGAGTTGGCCCTGAAGAATTTCTTTTCAAGATTCGGGATAAGAAGTTCCTTCGGCCGGTGCCACCGGGACTTTCAGGTTCATGAGATCGAGTCAACGATGATGTGGAATGCCTTTTGGACATTGTTAGATTGGGAATGAACCAACAGTGCCAACTCTGGGATAATCAGGAGGCTTATTTGTGGGAGAAAAAAAACCGGTTAGCAAACTAGGAAGGAATATCAAGGAACGAGCGGGACTTTATACGACGGAATTAGAGTTTTAGTTAACTGCGAAAGCTGAAACTTTTGCTAATGTGAAGTCCTAGCCTACGAGTGTGCTTGTGATGGTAGATGGTTGTCCGGTTGCTTGTCGGGTTACTAAGATCTTGAATTAGGTTAGTAAATCTCCTTATAGGGTCTGTAATGAAGAGTCACAAAGAGATTCTCACCATATCATAATAATTAATATAACTATTGCGACAGGATAACTACTACAACAAACACTACGGCTTCTACACAAACACGACGACAGTGCATATATTGATACAATTCTATTCAGCAGGTTTCTTTCTCTTGGACCATTCAAGATGTAAAATCAAAGAATGGTACCCTTTACCGTTCAAGTCTTCCAATGCTTGTTCAGCCAAAGATTCAGTCATAAACGAAATGTAAGCAAATCCTCTGGATTCTCCAGTTTCTCTGTTTCTGACCACAGTAACTCTTTGTAATGGACCGTATCTGGCAAATAATTCATTTCTGATCATATCTTCATTAACAATACTATTCAATTGTGACACCTTCAATGTGGTGGAATCATCTCTGTTGAAACCATCTCTGGCAGCAGCTCCTTCAGCACCAGCTCTTAAATGTCTTGGAACATATTTAGATGGACCACCAGCACCAGAATCAGCCATTTCAGGTTCTGGAGTTTCGGATTTAGTATCAGCCAAAGTTCCCTTAAATGGACATTTAGAAGTGAAATGATCTCCTCCACAAAGTCTACATTTGATTCTTTGGTTGGTAACAATTTGAGCTCCTTCTTGAGCTTCTTCTTCTTCTTCTTTTTCGATTTCTTTCCATTCTGTACCTAATTTTAATTCAACTATTTCCCCCAATTGAGTGGTTCTGGTATCAGGTCCTGGTGGTGTGTGAGCTTCTTTACCATATTTACGCCAGTTTCTCCTTTGGGCAATCAATGGATGTACTTTTTCTTTGACTTTGATTTCTTTGATTTTTTGGGTTATTCTAACCTTTTGTCCCTTAGCATTAACGCCAATACTGACCAAGGTTTTGGTTCCATCTGGGTTGGTGGTGACTTCTGGGGTTGGAACGTCATCTTCGGCGTCGGCCCAGGAATTTAGAACGGCCGTGGACATTGTGGGTTGTATTTATATGTTTATCTAGGGATATACACGTAGTACAAGCTGTTTATGCCGTTGATTATTACTGATATTACTCTTCTGATCAAATTTTTCAGTTAAAACTTTTCTCAGAAAATGGTCCGCGCACGTCCTTTTTGGCCCTTATATAAATTGTTAGACTAAGACGACGAGTAGATTTTGATCTGACTAAGACCTGTTTCAAAGGTAGCCGTATATCCATTAATTTCTATATATGATAAACCGGTATAATTCCGTGCTTCTTAAATTCTCTTTCTAATTGTCAATGTAGCTCAACATATAGTTCGCTACCTCTGGCCTGGTGTATATCTCTTCATGTAATCCCCAGTTTTTAAATACCAACTGGTTGGGGATCTGGTGGCCTTCGAGATACTCCTGGAGCTTTAGGGACTGTTTGGTTGATAGATATTCGTCTTGCAATGAGTGAATGATGTGAATCTTGGTGTCCGGACCAATGAGCTTATTAGGAGCAGAAATGTTAGGGTTACTTAATTGAGACGTTGCTTTATAGTGTTCCTTTGAATCAAAAGCACATCTTACCATGAAAATGTATTCTGGATACTCCTCTATCAAAGCCTCCACATCATAAATCCCATCCAAGAGAAAAATGTTTTCAAGGTTGATTTTACCAAAAAGTTGTGTAGTCTCATGTAATTCAAGATTACTCATTAATTCTTGTTTGAAGTCAGTTAAATATGGAATTCCTTGATATATAATTTCATTATAATTCAACAATTGCATACAAAATCCAGCACCCACTGAGTGGCCTACCAATTGCGTGATATTAAACCCTTTTGCTATCACCCTATCCAAGGCTCTTACTACATCAACAAGATGCATTGGAAATCTGAATTTAGGTTGATTTTTCAACTCCTCTTCGGTATCTACTCGGGGTGATAGCCGGTAATTAATTGAAATGATATTCATGGCTCTTGATCTATTGTTCAACAAATGTTCCATAATGGGAACGAAATCATCAGCTGTATTAGCAGGATCTCTCCATCCACCTCCATGGATAAACACTATAGCGTCATCTGTCATAAGTTCCCGTCTATACACTTTTATACATTCCAATTCACCTGGTCCATAAAAGTGTGGCACTGAATTCTCTGCTAAATTCATCTTTTGATAATTGGTAAAACTCCGATATCACAATTCTCGTTATCAACTACAATGCGAAACTCAAAAGATCGTGTACTAATAATATAAAATACATGCCAGATGCAATGGGATGGGAACTTTTCAAACGTAATTCAAAGATATGATAATACAACAGGAAGAAGACAATTCAATCTAATATACAAAGAACATAAATCCAGATTTAATTTTTTGAAACTATTCGGGTTCATTTTTGGTAAACTCTCCTAAGATTCTCTTTTGTCATTATTACAACTATATGGAATAAAACAGTGGAACCCACAATTTTACTTTACCCGTAAGACATAAAACTTATATAACTCAATAAAAATAATAATCAATTAACAAACATCGGACAATAGAATGGTACGTTTCTAATAACGAGTTGGGGATCTTTCACGGTTAGAAACGTAACTATCGGTTTCAAATCCTTCACCACGAGATTCACGGTCGTATCCACCACGGCCACCTCTAAATCCACCACGGCCACCTCTGAAGTCACCTCTACCACCTCTGAATCCACCTCTGAAATCACCTCTTCCACCTCTGAATCCACCTCTGAAGTCACCTCTTCCACCTCTGAATCCACCTCTGAAGTCACCTCTTCCACCTCTGAATCCACCTCTAAAGTCTCCTCTACCACCTCTGAAGCCTCCTCTTCCACCTCTGAAACCTCCTCTTCTTGGTGGTGGTGGAATAAATGGAGAAGTATCTTCTTCAGCTTTAACAACAGCTCCTTCAAATTCAGCATCATTTAATAATGGAATAGCAGCATTTAATTCTTCAGAAGATGAGAATTCTAAAGCTCCAATAATTTCACCAGTTTCATAATCTCTGAAAACTTTAGCAAAAGATGGAGTGAATTCAGTTTTGTCTCTAACAAAATCTTTAAAATCTTGCCAAGCGGTTCCATCAGGTAAGTTAGTGACCTTAACTCTGTACATACCTCTGGTGTCTTCTTTCTTTTCACGAGCATGTTCAATTAACAAGCTTTGACCGTGGAATTCAGCACCATTCAATTCTTCAACTGCTTTGTCAGTGACTTCAGCTTCTTCAAAAGTAACAAAAGCGTAACCTTTCATCATTTGGACTTCAGCAATAGGTCCAATAGCGGAGAAGAATTCATGGACTTCTTCTTGAGTGACTTCAAAGTCTAATGGTCTGACAAAGATCTTGGTTGGTTCAGTCATAGTTATGTTTTAAAATATATACGTGTGTGTTATATTAATTACTCTGCTATTAAGGCTGGGTTTAATTTCTGAAAAATTCTCACTATGTGGTTCGCGCACGCTTGTCGCGATGGCCCATTTATGGTTGTCTGTCAAGGGTGAGAATTACTTGAAATGGCTGCTAAAAATATTATAAATTGATTATATATATCTATCCACGTCTCCAACTCATCCTCATCTTGTGTCTAGGGTAAAATATGCCTCCCATTTCTAAATTTGTGTTCCATTGATCGAGAAATGAGCACATCGCGGTGCACAAGCCTAATTCCAAAGGTACTTTTGAGGTATCGAATTTAATGGTAAATCCATTAGTACCATTAATCAGCACGTGTCCGACCCTTTCTCTGATCTCACTTTCTTTTTCTCCTAAATTACTTACTCTCTCTAACCATTTCCCTCTTGTTGTCCATTGATACGCAGCCCCATCTGCTAAATTAAACATCTTATAACTGTCAATGGCATCAACTTTGTGATCGATTGTATGCCAACCAAGTTCAGCTACTGGGGCAGATTCACTTCTTATCAACAAAACATTTGATTTAAATCCCGCTCGCAACACTGCCAGTGGCTCATCAGGTTGGTTGGGATCTTCTGATTGGGTGTTCAGGAATAATTTATAAGACCCTTTCACCGCTCGCGATCGCATAAAGTAAAATAGAGAATCTTCAGGTCTTTCAGATCCCAAAGGTGTAACTCCATTATTTGTATCAAATACATCAAAGATTTTGGAGCCAGTTCCGAATCTTTTGGCAACTACAAAAGTTGAAGTGTTTGATTCCTCAATGTTCTTTATTAAAGGAATATAATGTGAGCTGGACCGGTGTGGAATGAATACCAATGATCTTACTAAGAGAATTGGTCTCATTAAAGGTGAAAGAAAAAGTTCAACAGGCATAGTAGCAATATGGGACTTATTGGTAACTGGGATATAATTATATTAATCTAGCAACAACAGAGCAATATAGAGTTATTTATTTGTGTTAACAAATGGTTGCAAAATTCGCAACCAGCTTATCATTTGCGAAATTCACAATATCAGTAAACCAGAGTTCAAAGTCATTAATAGATATTAAACCAAAAAGCAGAACTTAAAAGGGACGTTGATTGAAGGATAGTAGCTGGGATGTAATTTTTGGTTCCAAAGGTAACAAAAATAGGGATTATTTACTAGATTCTTTTAAAACTATCACGTGACTAAGTGGCCGTCTTGAATCTATAATTTGATATAACAGTTTGGAGAACACTTACTTTCTAAAACTAAATAACTGAGTAGTTGCATCAAAACACCTTAAATATCCTAAGCACCTTTTGGGCTACTTTTATCCCTTGGATTTGGAGAAAATCGAAAAAAACGATTTTACGGCTCACTCCCCCATCGATATATTGCCTCTGTCGCGAAACCCTGACAATAAAGATCCGATATAGTGTAATGGCTATCACATGGCACTCTCCATGCCGGGATCCGGGTTCAATTCCCGGTATCGGAATTTTTTTTTTTCACTATTTTTTTTGTGGGGATCAACGATAATTAAGGAGAGGGGTTTGGAACAAGCGATTTACAGACGTGGCTGACAGCAATCTGGCTTTGAAGATTGTGATCGACAGAACTCCACTTGATTAGAATGGGATCATGGTGTGGTTACAATTGATAATTTCATCAATACCGTACAACTCAGTAGACAATGACTCATATTCTCTTTCTCATTCCTTAAGTGATAGACTTTTGACTTTATGAACAAATACAATGCTTACGCGTATGAGTTAGTAACATTTAGCCTCCCCTCTATTGCATGACTCATCCTGGCTTTTTATTTTTAAGTATAGGCACACTGTGCAAATTAAGATCTAGACAAAGGAAGGGACAAAAGATGCAAAAAAAAAAAATTTCAAGTGAAGAAGTTGAGAGAATTGGAAGACTATTGCAATTGGATATCTCCCAAGGCAACATAATGTGAATAGGACCTCTTACAATTGATAGTAACATATAATACTCTTGATACCAAAGTTTGTAGTTCTGTATTTTATCAGCTAAATTGCAAATGTCATTTACGAAAGATGACAAATGGTTTTCTTAATTCGTAAATCAAAATTCTAGACACCGGATTCACCATACCAAAGGAGCCAGACGGAGTCCAAACGGGCATGGAATTATAAATTGGCATGGAATTATAAATCGGAGAACTTCAAAATTGTGTCACCTTTGTTAACTATATAAGGAGTAAGAATTCCCCTTGATCTAGTCTTCAATTAATTCAATTACTTTACAAACAAAATGTTTAACAAATTAAGAAAATCTATTTCTAAAGAGTCTACTTTAACTACTACCAAGTCTATTGATACCACATCGACTTTGAACGATTCGGTGATCAATAGACCTAGCAAGTCTGTGGCCCCACCCCAGAAGAAAAAGACTGAAAGGGAAGTTAAGTACTACTGTTACGCCCATGTTTAAACAGTTGTACTACAACCACACAACAAAACTCAAGGGTGGTACCTATTACAACCAAGAACCTTAAGGGTTATCCCTTAGTAATCAACATTAGACAAATGTTGGTCTCAATGGTTTCATTGATCTGGTATCAATGTCACACTGGCTAGAACTGCTTCAATACAACATGGAGTTTACTAGACTCACTATCCAAGTGACTGAGGAATGCCTTCCCTAAATTTAGATAGTTATGATATACGGTGCCTGAAAAGCGGAATGAGTCACCGCCATTTTAGGATGGTTTGAAGCCTAATTTGCAGCTTACCTATGTAATAATTTATTACTATAATATACACTCTATCAACAAATATTAACAATGGCTCGTCCAATTTCTATTGATCATCGTCAGGTAATACCTTTTTATGCTTATTATATTCGTTCAAGGCATCTTCATAAGCATCAATCTTAGGATATGCCACTTGATATTGTAACACTTGCTCGGGGTTGAACAGTTCAATTTCTTCTTGAGTCTTAAGCTCTGGAGTAAGGAATACTTTTGGAATTTCAACTTGTGGTTCTTCTTCTTCCTTTCCTTCGTCTTCTTTATCTTCTTCCTCTTTAACTCCATGAGCAATCCCAAAATCATGACAGAATTGTTTAGAAATCTCCATAGCACAATCCAAGTTATCGTTATTAAACCCAATCAAGTCTTTAAGGTCTATTATTTCATTTCCCACATGTCCCTTGTTAACCAGTAAGATTTGTTTCAATAATCCTTTAATATTTATCCGATGATTGGTGAAATCTGATAATGATAATGATAAGGTCAAAAAATCTTCGAAATCATCCTCTCCTTTATGATCAATAACCCAATTGGAAATACCATTTGGAATTAAAATATTGGGTCCTTCTTGACACACATTATTTGGATCCAATAAATTCCAACCAATGATTGGAATGTCAAATGAAATGAATGAAGAGATTTGGGCGATTTTGTAGTGTGTGTCCTCATAATCTATGACCACCATGTTTTTCCGTTCTTCTTCTTCAGCCTTTTTCTTCTCCTGTTCTTCTTTTTTCTTTTCTTCTTCTTCCTTTTTCTTTTCTTTGTCTGCTTCTTTCTTCTTTTCAGCTTCCTCTTTCTTCTTTTCCGCTTCTTCCTTTTTCTTTTCTTCCGCTTCCTTCTTTTGTTCTTCAGTCACCTCCTGTTCCAATTCTTCTTCGGTAACTTTCTCTTTTGGAGAATCTTGTTTTTGGGATTCTTCTTTTTGAATCTCTTCTTCTCTTTGTAACTCTTCCCCAATTTCTTGTCTCTTGGAGTTCAAGCTACTGGTAGCTGGATTCAACACATCTTTGGTGACCACCACCAAATTTGGTCTATACATATTCTCACCACAACCACAATTATCAATATGTGCTCTGGCAAAACCCACCAAGATTTCTCTATGACTTGGAACATACTTTTTGATATCATCACCTAATAAAGCATTTATGTTAATCAATTCGGTACCTCCTCTTAAAGGTCCAACCGAATCGGTGGATAATTTCTTAGGATCCATCTTATAATTGAAATTACATGATCCAACGTTTTTATCGAGATCACACTTCAAGACTTCAAAATCAGACCATCTATAAATGAAATTAAGGGTTTTATCATACCCATTACGTATTCTATCCAAATTGCTAACAAAAGGAGTCCAATTTTTTTGTTTTTCTGTTCTTCTTAGATTCTTAATTCCTAATTCAACGGCTCTATTATAATAATTTTTCAGGTAAGTTGGATCACTAAATCCATCCATATTAAATTTCCCCTTTTGAAATTGCCAGGGCCAACTTACAAACATATTTCTATAATGATTTGGTTCGGTTTTGCCCTTCTTTTTATCATATTCAAGTTTTTGATGATAAAGATTAAACACAATCAACGGTTCTTCATAACCAGCTTTATTTTTAACCATTAAGATTCTTGGATCTTCAGGTCCATAATATCTCCCCCAAGTATCATCATAATCATTATAAAATGGGATCGGTAAAAAGTAAGGGAAACTCAAGACTTTATAATGTTGTTCTGAATCTTTTGAATCAGACTCTTTTTTATCTAAATCATTAGTTGGAACCACTAATTTAGTATTGGTCAATTCATTCCAATTTTTATCATAAACTTGAGCATAGAAAAAACTAACTCTTGGTTGATTTCTAATATGAGTATAAGAATAAAGAATTCTAGAAATCACAAAATGTACTTGATATTCTTCTAACCATACGGAAGAAGCTGCCAATTTATACCAATATTGTTCCACCACTTTATGTTTTAATTGGAATCTAAGATCTTTAAGAAACAATGGAGCAATTTCATGATAAAAAGAATTAGAATCAAGTTCATCAATGAATCTTTGTAAGATTTCTGGTAATGAAGAATCAATACTAACAGCAGTGTCAACTTGAATTTTGGCATCTACTTCAATATTGTTCTTACATTGTTTGCTTTCCGTTTTACTATGAAAAAGATCATGGTAAATATGTAGGGTATGGTCGAAATAATTTGAATTCTTCAACTTTTCGGTAAACACAGATTTTGATTCTGTTGGCTTGAATACTTTGGGATACTTTAAATCTTGTAAATCGAAATTATCATGAGCCTTAACAAAAGTAGGTAACTCATTATTGGATACTGGGAAGTATTTAGGAAAGATCATTTGATTACGATCATTCCGATGCTTAAGAAGATTCTGAAGGGAATAAGTACCCGTATGATAACTCCCACGTAAATATTTTAAATCTTGATTGAAATCATTCACGGTATAATCCACAAACTGATATATAAACACCCCTAGTAAGACAAATGCCAACAATAAGAGTTGGCAGTTCTTTCTTCTCAACAACATCAACATGGCTTACGGGCTAAAACAACACCAAGGAGCAGGTCAATAAAGGTCAAATTAAATAGAAAAAGTCTTGTGCCGGTTACAAGCTGCGCCAGTATGTCAAGCAGATTAATTTTCTTCTGTGCGTCGGGCTCGACAAACTTGTTGAAAGATGAAAGATATCAAAAGTTAGATCGATTTAACACGTCAGATGAGATGAGAAATATCTCTAGTGAAAGAAAAACAGGAGTCACAACCCAGACCGTAAACTTGGACAACCCAAATCGACAGTTTCAACCAAATTGCGCCTGTAACAGCACCTGCGTATTAGTTTCGTAAAGGACGCGCGAGAACCTAGTAAAGACAATAATTATGCACGGCGGGTGGAGGACCACGTGCGGCGGTGGCAATGCAAATAGCAATAGTGAAACAATAATATCAGGCCATGTTGCTGGGTCTACAATATCCAGTCTATGTTAAGTCTACCATAATAACAAGTTAATAAATTGTTAAAATTACACGAGCTTCAAAAAGGATGAATAAGGTTTTTACATGTGGAGAGAAGTTTAGGTGCAATAACTGGTACTAATTGGGGTGCGAATTTTAAGGAGGTGCATTGGTTAAGGGCGATGTGAATAACGTTGTATTATTACTTTGTTGGGATTATTACATAAGCATCTGACAATCACACGTGGTTTCAAACAATGCTAAAAATACTTGCTAACAAGGTAAACACCTCCTTGCTAAGTACTGGTAAACATAAACAATATCACCAGATTAGGATTATATAAATCTATTTTGGTGTTTCTTTCTTTCTTCTTCTTCTCCTAAGGCGTGACAGAATTTATCGGACCCGTCAAGGGCACATTCAACATTATCATTATTATACCCACTGGCAATGTATTTAGTTCTATCCATCACCGCTTTCAATAACCCTTTGATATGAATAATATCTACCGTAGCGTCAGTTATGGAAAATGATAATGTCATATAATCATCATAACCTTCCCCATTCTCTTTTTCTCTAACAGACCAAGCACTAATCCCATTAGGAATAAATACGCTTGGCCCACCCGAACAAATTTCATCTGGATTATCTAAATCCCATCCAAGCATTGGCACGTCTAACGAGACAAAGGAACTGATAGTATCAATCTTATACTGGTTAGTGGTTAAATCTTTAACAATAACCACCAAATTAGGTCTATAAATATCATTGCCACATCCACAATTCTTAAGATGTGCTCTAGCAAATCCAATAAATACTTCTTTATTATCAGGAATTGAGATTTTGGATTCCAAGTTATAATCTTGAATATAACTATTGATATTAATCATTTCAGTACCTCCTCTTAAAGCCCCCACTGGGGATCCACCTCCTAATTGATCATTCATTCTATAAGCGAATTCACAATTAGAAGTCGACCCGACAATCCCATCTAATTGACATTTCAACACTTCTAAATCAGACCATCGATACACAAAATAAACGTATTTATCGTGATTATATTGCTTCCGATCACTGAAATCTATAAGGGGAGTCCAATTCTTTTGAATATCCAACCGAGCCATTCCACTTCTTCTTAATTCTATGGCTCTACTATAAATCATTTTATCGGAATGTTCATTAGGCAATTCATAGATATTTCTCTTGCCTCTTTGAAATTGCCATGGGAAACACATAAACATCGATCTATAGTATTTAAATGATAAGGAACTATGGCCTTCATCAATTAATTGGTCGGCTGAAATCTTTTTGTGGTAGGCATTATAAATCACCAATGGTTCTTCATGACCATTGGCATTTTTGGTTAATAAGATTCTAGGATCTTCAGGTCCATAATATCTCATATGAGTTCTGGCAGGATCATGGAATGCTGGAACCGGGATAAAACTTGGATATTTAATACTAGTGAAAAAAGTTCCATCAAAGTTCAATTGTTTGTGAATGGAGTCTGGATCATTTGTAGGTACCACCAATTCCGTATCAGTTAATTCTTCCCAGTTTTCATTATATAATTGCACATAGGTTAAACTGAATACGGGTTGATTTTTAGTCCCTTTAGGACTATATATCAATCTTGAAATCATATAATGAACTCCATATTGTTCCAACCATACGGACGTTCCTGCTAACCTATACCAATGCTTTGAAATTCGGTTTTCAGCAAATTGTTTTTCAATTTCTCCTCTGAAAAATGGCTCGACTTCTTCATAAACCGCTGACTTTTCGTTGATAAATCTTCTGACAATGGCTTCAATATCTCCATCTAAAGATTTTTTCGAGGTGATTTCAACCTCAAAGGTATTTTCAACTTCATTACACCGGTCTTTATTGTTGTCAATGTCTTTATAACTGGTAAAGGTACTGAAAGGATGTTTATGGAAAGCTTCTTGTTCCAAGTTGGTGAATTGTAAGGCATCGGATTTTTTTGATGTTTTCAGGTCGGCATTACTGTATCTGACGATTTGGGGGTTATCCATCAGTCTAACTCCATCCAAACGTTTATAAATATAAGGCAAATCCAGGTCTTTGGCAGGGAAAGTTTTAGGAAATAAAACGATTTTGTCATCTGTGCTAAAATCAGACAATTTGGTGATTTTTAGTTTGGACCCGTCAGTGTCCCCTCCTGTGTTTTTAGACCCAGAATCGAATTCATTCCCAGCATCTTCTAAAGATCCATCATCATTTGGGAACCCACCAGGGTAAGAACCGACTTTCCCGGCAGACTCAGATTCATTTTCTATGACATCTTCTACCGGCCTTGCGTCAGTGACTGAATTATCCTCACCAGTAATAATAGGAGGCTTGAAATCTGGTTGTCCTGTGCCTTTATATTTAGTTTTCACCAGTTCTATTAAACTATCATCATACCCTGAAGCATATATGAATGTGACTATGGTGACAACTATCAAGGCAAGAACCCCTATCAGAAGCTTTTTAGTATCTATCTTTCGACTAAATATCATTCCGATGTTATGGTTTAAGGAGTGGTTCCTCCTAGAAATTCCATTTCAACATGTTTTGCACAGCCTAACCCAGGGACAGAAAAGCAATTATAGTAACGCGGGATTCGCGCTCTGCAGGAACACATGTCTGGTTTCATGCAAGATATCCTTCCCTAATTGGGATGCTCAAAGTTGACGATGAAGGACAGAATATATTTATCTAGATATGGCTATTCCACTTTTAGACTATTCTACTTTTTGGGAGTTTCAGTCTCACTGATTTTTAGGTTTCTCATTAAATCACTAGCTTTGGTGATAATGGGACTTGAACGGCCTTCGTTTATTCCAAGTCCCTGGTGTTTTCTAGATTCTGGAGTTTCTGGGGCCTGAGGGCTTGAGGATTCTGGTAAGCCTGAATCATAATCGAGTTCTTCTTCATCATAGTCCTCATTTTCTTCATCCTCATCTTCGTCATAATCATCATCTTCTTCATCATCATCCTCTTCATCTTCATAGTCTTCGTCGGCTTCTTCATCATAATCATCCTCCTCATCTTCATCATAGTCATCAGTAGAATCATCTTCAATGGGATTATCTGGATCATCAACAATTTGGTTTGAATCTTTACTAGGACTCGATTCGGGTTCATTTGCCTCGGGAGAATCACTACCATAATCAAATGAATCTTCAGGTTCGGTTCTATTAAATGGATTAAACCCTTTCAATGGAGAAGTGAATGAAGAAATTGATTTTGGTCTATCTTTAGGTTTCTTTTCTTCAATGGGTCCTGGATCACTAGTAAATGATCTAATAGATAATAAACTAGGAGATTTAGGTTCTTCCACTGGTTCTTCATCTTCTATATCACTTAAATCACTCAAGTTTATAGGTTCTCTCCAATAATTCACATCATTAAATCTTTCGGCGGCTCTTTTGGCAGCAAAACTCGATTGATTAGGATCGGAAAAACTATTATAACTTCCCAATTGATTGACTGGAGGGAAATATTGATCTACCAATTCCCCAATGCCAACGTATGATGATTTTACTCCTGATAATTCCAATAATTCCATATGAACATCTCCCTCAGGGTTAATGGTGAAAATTCTATGACTAGGAATATTGACTGACCGATAACTTATGGCATCGGTAATTTTATTTCCAAATCCGGCATAAAATGGCGTCTTATCGTTATCATATATATAATCATCATCATCATCATAAAGATTATTTCTAGCGGGAAATTTTTTGTTTTTGCCAGAAGCTTCTGTGGTATAATATAAACTTCTAATATCACCCAAACAAGACATTTTAAATACTTCTGGTTTCTTTAAAATCACTTCTCGACGTAAGGCTGCCATTAACCTATCGGGACTTAATATAACTGGACCTGGAGGTAATTTAATATTATTCTCCTGAACTATACTTTTTAAATAAGTTCTGGTGGTATCTGCTTGACCTACCGATCTAGCCGTCAAATAGATAATGTTATAACCATTTCGGTTAATATCTTGGAATAATTTGGCTACTCCAGTATGAGTCCAATCTTTTCCTATAAAGTTTAACACATGACCTAAAGCATCAGATTTGGTGATGGTTCCATCGATATCAGAAATAACTATTGGAGTAGAAGATTTCCATAAATATAAATTCGAATCAATCTGAGAATTCCCTTGGTTTAATTTAAACATTAATTTGTTTTCTCCATAATGTAAGTTCATTTTTTTCAATTGATCCGAGGTCAATCTCAATGTCTTGAAGTACGTTCTGTTGGTATCTGTTTTGTCTGACACGTCATCTGATTGGGAATCAGCTGTTGATCCAGAAGGAGTTAAATTAGAAAAATCTTGTTGTTGTTGTAAAGCAATTGAATCGACATAGTTTTCTTCTAAGGATAAATAATCACTATTTTCATCATTATTGGAGATTCTAATATTCCCATTCTTGTCCATTTTGATGATTTGATCCCATAAGTTCACTTGACTCTCATTATCTTGTTCTTTACCCAATTTTTCTAATTCTTCAATGAAGATTTTCTTCAACATTTCATCAGAATTATGAATGTTTTTCTCTGAATTAGGCTTATACCCATCCATATCCAATACCATATCCCCATTATTATCGATTTTCGACGGGATATTCAATTTTTGGGTGACTTTTTTGGCTTTTTCAAACGCTATGGCGGAGCTTATACTAGGAGTAGGAGTTGGTGATTTGGCGGGGGAAAAGTCAGGACTATTTGTGAGTTCTGCTTTCAGGTCAATGTCATCATAACTATATGGGTCAACCAACAGAGAATTGGTTTTACCCGAGTCATTCAAATCAAAACCATCTAAATCATTAACACTTTCCAATTGATTATTATTTAAATCAAGCACCGGAGGCGACGGAGATAAGCTGGGGGATCCATCAGGAGAAGAAGATGGTGATATCACTGGGGATGTCAAAACACTTTGAGAAAGTAAGTCATTATTGGAGGTTTCAAACACGAAAAACCCTTCCCCTCCATCGCCCAATTTCATGGGTAAGTCAGTTTTTGTGTCATTAACAAATAAATCAATCTTTTTTTGCAGGGGTTTAATGATTTGAAACTTCCCAAACCTTATATGAAACGGAGAACAATGATAAGTCCCATCAGGGCGTTCTATTACAATCACATCTATCGCTCCCAGTAATGTAGCAGGATTTAGAGATGTCCATTGATTGTAGACATAACCTCCGACTTTACCCACGTATTGCATTGTATATGTGGTTATATGAGTATAGTATTAGGTAATACCAATGGTGTCAATTGTCAGAACTCAACTAATGGTGGCGATATAACGTGTTCTTCTGATATATAACGGTATATATCACTCGCAGGCCAGGAGGAGAAGCTGCGACAAAGTGTCCGGGGAACTACCATCAGGATTATACGAGGTGGAGATCCGGATGACACAGACAGTAGGTGCTAGATGCTAGATACTAGATACTAGATACTAGAGAGATGGTAGATAGAGTAGATATCGATAGCTCAATGGGTACTTAAGTATCGCCAGGTGTAGACATCTAGACAATACACACTATATATTTAGGCACTCGAACATAAGTACGAGCATTCATGTGATGTTTCAGAATGTCCCATGATCCATGATCTAATGAACTCCAGAAGATGGAAGCTAGAACTCAAATACTATAACATGGTTTCGCGTGGTTAAATAACAAGCCATAGTTAAGAAAAGCCAAACCTGTAACAAATGTGAAACTGCGGTGACTGACATAAAACAATCTCGAAACATCAGAATACTATATATACGGAAAAACTCTCTTACAAATGCAAACCAAAAATGTCAAAAGAGCAGCACTTTTGGGGTCCTCAGGGGTCTCAAAATGTAGAAACTAGTTTAAGCAGATACTTAAGATCAGTCCAAAAAGGTAATAAGTACCACATTAAAAGGAGTATTACCTCTCCAGGACAAGAGACTAAAGGTAGTAAAAAAGTTGCAATTCCCACACCTTTTTCATCACCCAAATCATTAAAGCCCCCAGAATCATTTAACCAATCCCTGGACTCGTCTAAAGTAGAACCATTAACACCCCAACTGAATCCTCCCCTGCCTCCTAAAGACAAACTGTTAAATTCGCAGCCATTAGAAATTAAGCTAACTGAAATCCAATGCCAATTACAAGACGTGTCTCAGGAGCTTAAGTTGCGCATACAACAACTGGCAGACAAAATCGACCACCTTAATGAAAACTTCATTGAACTTATCCAATGTAATCGAGAATTGGTGTTGGAAATTAGACACAGTATTATTTTTCCGAGTCAATCCAAGAGTCGCCGGTCGTGTGCACGGCTGTCCCGCTCATCACCGATGAACAATAGTCAGATCCTTAAATCTTTAATAGCTACCACTTGTTTCATGACTCCATTTATGGTGTTTTTCATTGATTATTATCGAGTCCAGTAGCTAGAACCCATGTAATGTTTATAAGAAACCATTAAACAAATGTTATGTAATATCTAGTAACAAATATCTTGCCTTGTCAAAGAATATGCAAATAAAACTGCTAATCTTCATAAATCCGCATACCTTCTAACGGCGTATCCAAAATACGACTCCTCTGCAAAGTCTATATCTAGATCCACTAAGATTTCGTACCATTTCATAACCATGTTCTCCAACTTCTCCTTTTCTTATTACCCACATTTCCTGCCTTTTGTATGTGGCATTCTTGTCTTGTGACAAAATGCCTCGAGTCCTGCACCAGTTTCTTTTTCTTAAGGCTTTTTATTTAATGCGTTTCACTTTATCCGATAAAATTTTTTTTTTTTTTGATAAAAGGTTAGCATCCTGCCAGATTTAATTATCAGCCAATTTCACTCTCTTTTACCTTCGTTTATCGAATTGTGGATATCAAGACATTCTTTTTAAAAATGAGTGAATTTAGTGAATTCAATACTGGGAATGATAAGACCAGTGATCAAGAATTGAACTTGGATATTTCCAAGACCAAATCTCTTGAAATTACTGAATCTATTGGTGGTAAAAAAAAACAGGGGGAATTGAAAAGAACTTTTTCGGTATGGTCCGTTTTAGGAGTTGGGTTTGGATTAACTAATTCTTGGTTTGGGATTTCTGCTTCCTTAGTTACTGGGATTCAAAGTGGAGGTCCTTTATTAATTGTGTACGGGATTTTAATTATTGCATTTATTTCATATAATATTGCCATTACTTTATCTGAATTATCATCTGCCATTCCAAGTGCTGGAGGTCAATATGTGTGGACCAGAGTCTTAGCTCCTAGAAAATATTCCAGTTTTTTGGCTTATTTAGATGGATCTTTTGGTTGGGCTGGGGCTATTTTCACTAGTGCTTCAATGGCTTTATCAGTGGCTAGTGAAATCATGGCATTTTGGAATTTAATGCATCCTGACCATGTGACTCAAAAATGGCAATTGTTTGTCATTTATCAAATCATTAATGCATTTTTAGTATTATTTAACTGTTATGGAAGAATCTTACCTACAGTAGCTAATTGTGCTCTTTATATTTCCTTATTTTCTTACGTGGTTATTACCATTACCGTTTTGGTATGTGCTAGAGGTAATTATCAACCTGCTCATTTTGTATTCTCCGATTTCGAAAATGGGACCGGTTGGTCATCGGCTGGAATTGCCTTTATTGTGGGGTTAATTAATCCAAATTGGTCTTTTAGTTGTTTAGATTGTGCTACTCATCTTGCTGAAGAAGTCTTACAACCAGAAAGAGTTATTCCAATTGCTGTGTTAGGAACTGTCACTATTGGTATGGTTACTTCTTTTACTTATTCCATTGCTATGTTTTTTTCCGTTCGTAATTTGGATGAAATTGTCAATTCCTCTACTGGGATGCCAATTTTAGATATTTATTATCAAGCCTTGAATTCCAAAGCTGGGGCTTTATGTTTAGGGGTGTTGATTTTATTAACTGCTTGTGGATGTACCATTGCTTCTCATACTTGGCAAGCTAGATTGTGTTGGTCATTTGCTAGAGATAATGGATTACCATTTTCTAAACATTTATCAATCATTGATCCTAAATTAGGAATCCCATTAAATGCCCATCTTTTCTCATCGGTTATTGTGGCCATCTTGGGATGCTTATACTTAATTTCTGACACTGCGTTTAACTCTATGATTGTGGGTTGTATTACCTTTTTATTATTGAGTTATTCGGTTCCAGTATTATGTTTATTATACAGAGGTCGGAATAATATTGTCCATGGTCCATTTTGGTTAGGCAAAATCGGATTATTTGCTAACATTATGGTGTTATGTTGGACTGTATTTGCATTAGTATTCTTTTCATTCCCAAGTTTCATGCCAGTAACTGCTGGAACCATGAACTATATTGCTGCCGTTTATGCCATTTATTTGGTGTTTACTTTATCTTACTGGTTCTTCCCAATTAAAGAATTCTCTTGTAGAGAAGTATTTGCTGGAGGAAGAGGTAATGATGAAGAAGAAGAATTCCCTAATGTGTGCAAATATAACATATAGTCATAGACATTAGAACAAAGTAATAATTAATATCATCATAACTTTCGAATTATAATACTAACAAAATCGTAGAGTTTATAGCAAGATTTTACAAAAAGAATATATGGATCTACTGACACCTCTCTTTCATCATATTCCAGACAGGTTCTTAAAAGACACACTTTAATCTCTCCATCAACGATCGCAATAATATATGATAGGTCGCCCTGATCTCTACAAGGTACCCGAGTAGTCCAAGAACTGAACTATCTCGAATGGGTAGAGTCCAGAGCCATAACTATGCACTGTCTATTGTGATGGATTACTTTTGGACAAAGTTAATGAAAAGAAAAAGAAGAAGAAAAGAAAATTTTTCCCAGAGATGGCCCTCGCTGGTGAGAATCTTGGGGCTCTCCCAAACAATTTGGTTCTTAAGCCGCGCGACCTCATCATTTACCGACAGATCTCATCACTTAGGCAGACATCTCTCCCTAAACATTTGATTTCTGGTGCGAGCTTGGTAGTAACTAGGGGAAGTTCATGGTCGTGCACCCTCAATTGGCGCGACAATTTTTTCAATAACATCCAGTTACTGATTGATGAAATAAACACCATAGACTATCATCTTCTAAGTCAATTTTGATACTGTGTTAGCCATGTCGTTATTTGGTCAGTCTCAATCCAATTCTGGTCCCGGTGCTAGCTCCGGACCGGCTCCATCGGGAGGAGGTCTTTTTGGCGGTGGTAATACCAGCAATCTGGCCGCAAACAGTAAACCGGCATTCAGCTTTGGGAGCACTCCAGCTCAGTCACAACCCCAACAACAACCACAACAACCACAACCACAGCCACAGGCTCCAGCACAAGGCTCGTCGTTGTTCGGGCAATCCAACCCCGCTCCAAATGCCGGTGCCAGCTCTAATACTGGGTTTAAATTAGGTGGTAATACCACTCCAAGCGGCCCTACACCCACCAATGGGACTACTACCAGTGCTGCCACCACTTTAGCAAGTGGAAGTGGCACGGGATCCACGACGATTCCTAGATCCACCGTGGCTACGTCCATCAACTCAACTTCCAGATTATTAAAAGATTTAATTGAATCGGCCAACAACTTGCCAAAGTTGGATAATCATGATTTGGGATCGATCCACTTAACATTAAATGAATTACAACGGAAATCGGATGAATTAAGAAAGCATAAAGATGACAAATCAAACTTTACCAGAGCCCATTATTTGTTAGCATCCAGTGGAATCAGTGCTGAAGAAATCGAGAATGATTTAAAATCAATTGATTTACCAGTAGATCGTCAAGGTCATCAGTCAATGAATCTTAATAAGATTGTTAAACCTAAGCATGTGGGAATAGATCAATTTTTAAACACCAAGAAGGAAGAAAATATCTTAACCACCATTGAACAATCTTTGGCAGCAGCTTCATCTGATTTTGATGCATATATTAATAAAACCATTTCAATCGACTGGAAAGTGAAAAGAAATGAATTAAGAAAATCCATAGTAAATCAAACCATCAACAAACCTTCTAAACCATCTGACAACGTTAAAAATGAACCATCAGTTCCTGCAATCACTTGGAATAGGTCTGTACCGGGTAATTATAGTTTATTATCAGCCTTAACCGATTCCACTGCCAATGGAGGTTCTACATCTTCTTCAAGACAATACTCGAGAGATAAGTTTGAAAAACACGCTACTATCATTTATCATTTGAATGAAAGTAGGTCCTCCAATCATTATTACCCATTACTTTCTAGTTTTGAAGAAATCAATAAATCAAATGCTGACTTGAAATCAAAGCAAATCACCGACGTTTACAAAATTTTAATTAAATTGACCGATGAAGAAAACTCAAAGGTTAGTCAAGAACAAAAATTCTTCAATAAATACCAACTTGATGATTCTAAACCTTTACCAAAAGAAGATGGGTACAAAGAAGATAAAGTCAAGTTAAATGAACTGATAATCAAGAAGAGTAAGAACTACTTGCAAGAACAATTCTATCAATACATGGATGAAATTTATAGTAAGGAAGAAAACAAGCAAGACTTTTTACCTGCCAATAACACTAATAAGGTTAAATTTTTCATCCATAAAATTGTCATGAAAAACAATGCCGATTTTGATAATACCACCTTAAAGATCAATGGTACCTCTATTTGGGCATTAATTTATTTCTTATTAAGAGCTGGATTAACTAGTGAAGTATTGCAACTTGTATCGTCCAATAGTGAAGTATTTGCCAAGTTTGATAAGAACTTTCCATTATATGTGAGGAAATACTTGGAACATGATACTTTTAAGTTACCACCCGAATTGAATGACCGGTTAGTTCAAGAATTCAATCAACAATTCTCCTTTATTAATGAAGACTTTAAGAATTCATTTGATCCTTACAAATATTCCGTCTACAAAATCATTGGGAAATGTGATCTTTCGAGAAAAAACTTACCTCCTTCAATCAATTTGAGTATAGAAGATTGGTTATGGTTCCATTTATCGATTATCAATGAATCTAATAACGTGTCTGATTTGATATATGAAAACTATAGTTTGAAGAATTTACAGAAACAAATCATTCAATTAGGGTCAAGAAAATTGAACTCTTCATCCAATAATCCAATGTATTTGAAATGCTTGATAATGGTTGGATTATATGAATTGGCAATTCAATATACTTATGAATTTTTGAATGAAATTGATGCAGTTCATCTTGCTATAGGATTGAATTATTACGGATTACTCAAAGTATCCAGTAGCTTTTCTAAAGATGAATTGATTTCTTTAAATCCTCATGGTAATGACTATGAAATAAATTTCCTGAGACTTGTAGGATCTTTTACTAGAACCTTTAAGATTAGTGATCCAAAAGTAGCATGTCAATATTTAATACTAATTGCTATTTCTAAAGGAGGAGATTCTAAAGAAGAAATCACCAAATGTCATGAAGCTATAAGAGAATTAATCTTAGTATCTAGAGAGTTTAATTTGTTATTAGGTCATTTGAATGATGATAATGGGGAAAAGACTAGTGGATTATTAGAGAATCAAAGATCTTTAATCAAATTATCAAATTTGAATGATTTCTATAGTCAAATTGTGGAACTCAGTGCTAAGAAATGTGAAGAAGAAGGTAGAGTTTTTGATGCATTATTATTATACCAGGTGTGTCAAGAATATGACACGGTATTAATGATTATCAACAGAATATTAAGTGAATTAATCACCACCACCGAGTTAGATAAGTCATTGGTAAAGTCTGGAAACTATGAAGCTGATACCGACTCTTCAGATCCTAATAAAGATACCATAGATAATAATATTGTGTTATTAAGCAAGCATATCCTTAATACTTTTAACAACAATAGCAGTATCTTAACCAAGGTGAAGAAATCCTTGAAGAATACTTGTGATTTATTGGTATCGATTATTTCTATTAGAGAATCATTTTTATTAAAGAATTTCAATCAAGTGGTTTTAGATATTGAGAATTTGAATTTATTACCTATCAATGTTAGGGAAGATTTATTTGACATTAGAAAGAAGGCTGATTACGTGCAAAATGCATTGGATAACAGTATACTAAAAATCATTCCCTCATTATTAATTATTGTTATGACTTCAGTATGTCAGTTGAACTACCAAATTTTAACCAAATCATTCAAGGCCTTAAATAATGAATCTGATGAACTTTTAAAATTTAAAACCATTGCTAAAAACTGTATGATATTTGCGGGGATAATCCAGTATAAGATGCCTAGAGAGACTTATAGTTTATTAATCCAACTAGAAAGTCAACTATAAATAGATAATACATATATCTCACCAGCTCACACCAGTATACTAGCTCTATTTTATATCGCACTGAAAAGTCTCACTAGTACTATGGCTAAGAAGAAGGAAGAGAAAGGCTATAGCTTCCCTAATACGGTGAGCAAACTCTCCACCGAGTTTGAAAAGCTGTTCTTCAAGCCCAGTGGAGAAATGGTGGTAGATGATCAGATCGTGGTGGTGGAGAAGTTTTTCACCCCAGAATTATGTAATGAATTGATCAAATCATTTGAGAGTCTTAATCTTGAAACCACTCCAATTATAAAGAGCAAAGGTTACGCCGCCAGAGTCAATGATAGAATCCTCATGGAAGACACACAGGTGGCTCAAAGCTTATGGGAATACTTGCACAAAATATTGGCCCAAGATGATTATGATGAAAATGTTATCCAGAAGACATTTGATAATGCCATAGGATTAAATCCTCAACTAAGAATCTATAGATACCAGAAGGGCCATTATTTTGGGAAACATTATGATGAATCAGTGAAGAGCTTGAACGGAAGAACTAAGTGGACTTTGTTGGTATACTTAACTGGTGATGAAGAGTTTGTGGGTGGGGGTACTATCTTTTACGTTAATGATAATCCTCGCAAGCCATTGAATGTTCATCCTTCAAAAGGTATGGCATTATTACACAAACATGGCGACGACTGTTTGATGCACGAGGCAGAGTTGGTCAAGAGTGGTGTGAAATGGGTACTTCGAAGTGACGTGGTCTATTAGATTCTCTATTTACAGTAAGGTTTGGACGGATTTGGTTATAAAAAATTCGGTGGTATGGTCAAGGACAGCGTCGAAAGATAGATTGTTTATGATCCGATTTTTTATCCATCCACTGAGCTTGTTCTGAATATTTGTTTGATTGTACCTTTCGTCGATTAGATAAATCATGGAATAATCATTGATGTGTCTTATACTTCTTCCAATACTTTGATTAATAGCTCTCATACAAATATTTTCGATATATTGTTTGCTATTCTGGGCCGCCAATTGTTTCGAGCCAGTTTTTTCAATGGTGGTGGTTTCAATAAAGTTCTTCTTTGCAATCAATTCTCCGGACATTAAGTTAGGATAAGGTAACCCTATCATGAATACGGCTCTAGCTAAATCATCTTGAAAATTAATTCCTTCAGACAATTTACCTCCTACAACCGAGAACAAAACTGCTCCATTATGTTGGGTAATGGACTGGGAATAATTATGTAATACTTTTTCAACATCACCAGAATTATTGGGTTCAATAAAGATTTGTTGTTTGACTCGAGTTAATTCTGAATAAACATCGGTATTTTTCCAGTGGGTAACAAGGTCATTAAGATATTTGTAACTTGGGAAGAATATCACCACACCTTTTGGGATAGTTTTCAATAATCGTATCAAACAATGCCCCAAGTTGTTTATTAGACTTGGATTATTCCGGTTTTTAAACAGAAACTCTAACGGTTGACAGTTATATTGAGTTATGGGAATTGTTTTCAAATTTGAGCCTGGAATAATATGATCACAAGAAAACTTATTGATTAAGCTGGAGTCAAGATAAGGAAATAAATATTCTGTATAATCACTCATAGGTTCCATGGTTCCTCCACAAAGAATTAAACACTTGCATTGTTCTACTATTGGCTTGAATATTTCTGAAGGATCAAGCAACATGTAACTGATACATGGATCATCCTTGTTTTCAATATTCCAGAAAAATTTACCTTCTTTTGAAGGATGACCAAGACATTTGAGAAATCTGGTTAGTTTAAACAATAAGGGCGTTGAGCTCTTCTGGTGTTTTGTAGACTCCTCGCTTTGAACCTTTTGGATATAATTTTCAATTTTGTAGGCGATTTTAGATTTCTGAAGATAATTGTTTAGTTTATGTATGTTGAATAAATCTCCCGTACTATCTAAAAAGATCTCTTCTGGTTGAATCGCTTGACCTGATTTGATAGAGTTTTTGGCGACTGCCGAGTCAATAAAGTTAACCAACACCTGGCATATCTTTATCAATTTCATCAAATTTATTCTATTCCCAGCATTCAATCTTTTCAAAAACTTGCTGGAATAAAACTTAAGGGTCTTTACCAAAGTTGTCAATTCACTTAAGGAAATTTTCACCGAGTTTAAGGAGTTTATAACATCTAGTAAATTATGAGCTTCATCAATGATCACAATCGAACCCTTAATATCTAAATTTAATACATCCCGGGTCGAATCTTCTAGTAGCATTTGATACGGTAAGGAGAGAATTTCTGTTAATTTGATAGTATCTCTCACCGAGTAATATGGACAAACCTTTAAGTGATTCCCCAATGAATTTAAGTCTTCAATATCATGAACCTTGGTTAAACTGTAGTCATTAAATTGGGATTTCAATTCTTCATTCTTAGAATTGGTCAAGTATTCACATCTCAGACTTTTTTCTTGTTTATTCATATCTTTGCAAGCATCGTTCATAGACTCGGTATTAGGAAGCTTAGATACCTTTGGGTGGATACATAGTTGTTTTCTAGACCCCAAAGGTAAGTATTTGGTGCGTTCTGCCATACTATCCAACGAAGATTCAAAGTGAGTTATATTCAATTGACCCGAAAACTGGTTTAGTTGTGAATGAGTTCTTGAAGAAAATAGGATTTTTGGTGATTTAGCGTTAGGGTCCAAATCATTAAACTGGTCATTGGTTCCATTTACCTTACTTAATAGTCTACTGACCTCATGTTTCAATTGATCATTTTTATCACCAGATTCAGTATCGCTAGTATAATCATCAGGAACAAAGTCATCCAGGTACACCATTTTAGATTTTTTAGGAGTGGGCAATTGCAAGACTTTTGAGAGATTATTATCATACTCAAGAGCCACTTGATCCAAATGGGTTTCATAATCCTTGAGTTTCTGCTTATACTTGGGGAGCACCGTCTCAGTATAGGCAGTTTTAACCCATTCAGGCTCATCATCAGAACTGTCACTATTTTCTTCTGGTTCAGAGATCCCCAAATGGGTTTTCTTATACTGTCTTAGCCATGTCATGGTGGAACAAATTAAAGATAGCGTCTTCCCAGTTCCCGTAGGACTCTCAAATAGACCCACTTTGAAGTCTTTGTCTAGCGTATCATATATTCGGTCCATAAGCTGGACCTGGATGTCATAGGGCTTGTATGGATGGTGGTACTTAGCACCTTTCATATTGGCCATGGCATCTCAGTATTAAACGCGTTCGCGGTTGCAAAAAGATATAGCAAGAGATATCAAAAGATGCTTAACTATGAGATGTGAATATATTTGTATTTATGTATTAGTGTGATGTAATTAGAAGTATTAAATAGGTACCAGTGTAATGCAATTAGAAAGTGGTCTAGTGTTAGTACTGGTGGATTAAAGTTTGGCCTGGCCTAATAATTGTCTAAATTCTTCTAACCCCTCTGCATCCGTACAAGAACCCCCACAAACCACAACTACTATAGCATCATTGGGACCCAAATTCTTGAAGCTTCGAAGTAAGATGTCCAATCTGTTTAGAGCTACACACACAGCCGCTCCACAAGCTGGTTCTATCGTGACGCCAAATATATCCGAATACTGAACACAGGCCCTTACTGCATCCATATCATCTATGGATTCAATTGAAGTATGGTTTGTACTGGCTTGGTTCATATAGATTTCCAAACTCTTTTTGGATAAATAAGAACATGCCAAAGACGTCGCCATGGACTTGACGGAATCTAAAGTGAATATTTCCTTGCGCTTGATGGTTTCAACAAAGGTAGGGGCTTGATTGGTTTCCATTAAAAGAATATCTGAATTCATTTTGTTGTTTTGTAATCCTTGATGAATCCCATTATACAACCCACCCCCGCCGATAGAACAAACCACGCCCTTTATATTATCATTGGCCACTTTGGGAGAGTTACTGATTTCATCAATCATCGTGGAATGCCCTTCCCATACTAATTCATTCTCAAATGGGTGACAATATATCTTCTCAATATCTTCTCCATATAATGCCATTCTGGTTTTCAAGTACTTATCTGCTTCATTGATAGAGTCTCCAAACATAATGATTTCGGAATTGTACTCCTTTAATTTGTCTAAAATCACCTGTTTAGTACTATTAGGAACTGCTACCATACAAGGCACATTATAGAATCTGGCCAGGTAAGCGGCTGCTAAACCGGCATTACCACCGCTTGAAGCAAATACATGGATTTTCTTATCAGGATTTCTTGCTTTGGTTTTAGTTATTGACTTGCAAATCAAATTTCCTATCCCTCTTAATTTGAAACTACCCGAAGGTTGTTCGTATTCGTTTTTAAATAGAATCTTACATGGAGGTTTAAATGGAAGCTTTTGGGTAACATCCACTAAGGAAGTGTTGACGAAAGGGAGTTGGAAATCGGGTTGGTGTTGCAATGACATATTTTTGATCTATAAAGGATAAAATTTTAAAGGATTCCACCCCATATATATGGGATATATGGAATCCATGCTTTGACTCTGGGTGCAAAAAAACCCTCCCTAAGAGACAGGAAAGAGTTTGACTCTTGCGCCGCTCTGACTCGTTTTGCGGCCTTTTTCTGTGAGACTCCGCAGTATCCAAGGATGGGAGTCAGGGGTCGCAGTCAAAATGCGCAGGGAGTCAATGGGGAGTCAAATGTTGCCGTGAGAGATAAGCAACGGTTATAGCCCTGAATAACCTTAACTACCCGAGATATAATCGGTAATATATTAGAAATACATAAATATACATAAACTGTGGGGTCAGGATTTTGGGGTTCTATTTCCTTTTAAGGATCCCACTTTGAAGGGTTGCTGGTGCAGCCTATTTGCAGCCAAAATCATTGTGCCGTATAAAGCCTGTTCCCGGTAAAAATACAATAGTTTAGAGTGGTTAACAATTGATATGTCAAAGACTCTGGTGGGATATGATGGTCAGGTATCATGTAATGGAATTTTCCTAATTCGTCAGTTTTGGTGTTAAAATGCAACAAAGGAAATAAAGTCAATCCGCATCGAGACCACGAATGCCCCGATTCAGACACTGCCAATTGTGTGAAGAGTTTAGCAGAAGACTGATGGAATGACTCAGTGAAAAATTCCGTGGTAAACTCAACTGTCTTTTCTGGTAATTGTAATTCGGGCTTAACTCCCAGAAATGAATAATATCCTAATAATAGAAACTCATCAATTGAATGGAGCACTTCTATGTTTTGATTGGTAGTATATTGAATCACAAGCTGGATCAAGAAGGTAAGAATAACCGAGTGCAAATCTGCTTGTTCTTGTTTCAACTGGTTGGTTTGGGTTACAAGTTTTGTAAACATTGGGTTTTGTTCAAACTCTTTCAAAGTCTTGAGCTTAGTTATTAAAGTATCATTTGATGAGATCACAATTTCATTGAAATTGTATAATTGCTGGTATTTCATAATGTTTGTGTTCATAGTAAAATTCGTGATTAAATAGGAAGAAAAATCGTGATCTAAGGTTCCAGAAGGGTTATTTTCAATTGGGGTGATTTCAGGTCCAAATATATTTTTCTTGAATTCAATCAAACCTTCTATGAATTTGTCGACGAAATTAGTTGATGCAATTTGAATGTTTTTGGGAAATACTAGTAACGATTCGAAGTTATCAAACCATAGCTTATTAATGAAACTCAATGAAGTTTGAAAGGCTTTAGACCCGTCAGTACTCACTAATCCCTTTGCAGGTTTAAACCCAATTGTGAATTCATCTTTACTTTCTATGGTATAATTGATATTATCTCTTGGGTAGAGTTTAAAAATTGTCAGCGTAATTCCGTTTTGATTCATATTGAACCCAAAATTTAAGATATTCCCATCTATTAAATTGAGATAATTCTTGGTGATTTCTTCATTATTGAAGTTATTTGCTAATTGATATTTCATTAAATTTTCTGAAAGGAATTCATTCAAAGACTTAGTAATAGGAACTTCACATTCTTTTCCTTTAAAATCAAAGGCCCCAAACAGGCCAATTTCAGTTGAGATTACTATTTGCTCATCGATGACCGTTAAATCAGATACATTTGCATAGCTTTTAAGAGGTTTAGTGACAAGTCCCCCAGTCAAATTATAAATGAATATTCGGACAGTTGAAGTGAATATCAAATAATCTTTATACCATTTTATCAGATTCACCTTGAACCTGCTGGCAGGTACAATAGACTTGGACACCCCAGTTTCGCTGTCATAAACAAGAACCTCATTTTCAGCGGTCACATACCCCACGGAATAATTATCCAGTTTAAAAGATACCACATAATTAAGCACACAATCTTCAAAGTCAACTTTATCACGTACCTCAAACCATTCATTATAAATCACAAGTTGGTTATCACCGTTCAAAGTCGTAATAATCTGGTCGTTATTCACCTTATAAAAATTGAAATCTTTGACTTTTAACCGAAGAAAGTCTTTGTATTCCACCTCCAACTCTGAGGCATCTTCAATCTCTAGCTCTTTAAGGACAATATTAAACAAATTAGCATTTAATCTATAATCTTGAAATTGTTTACTGCCTCTTGAGAATATCAAAAGCTCACCAGTATTTAATAAAACGCCCAAGTAACAATCCTTAGACGTGATGGAAATTGGACCCCACTGGTGCTTAACTATGGTAGGTTCAGAAACTCTAGCAAACCAGAAATCCCCATTATCTGAACTGACAGTTACTTTATTGAACTTACACACATCCATTTGTGCTAGCAGTTCAGTGTGGAGTATAGTCGATTGATCAAAGATCTCTTTTGTGTTTAGCAGGTTGACTTCTCCATTGGATTTCCATTGTTCTGAATCGTCTATTGTAGTGTTCTCAGTAGCACCAGTGCTATCACTAGTAGCACTAGCATCAGTAGCACTAGTTCCAGCACCATCTACCTCCATATCATCTTTTCCAGCCCCACCATTCTTCGCCTTGGGTTCCTCCTTTGGCCGTTCAAGAGGTCGGTAGGTGGTTCCAGATACAATCGATTTATGAATATTGGGTAGTCTAGGCTCCAATAAAGTGATTTGAAACCCATTGTTAATGGCCAATTGCAGATTGTCAGACCATTGCACGGGGTCGGTGGTGATGGTGTTGACTCCCGACCGGTTGATGGTGATATTCTTTATCATTTGGTGCAAGGTATGGCTTTGAGCTGCAATGTTTATATTCGCGCTAGATATCTAGAGATTTGGTGATACTAGTGCTAGTACTAACACTGGCACGTTAACAGACTAAGGTGTTACAGTCTAGTATTATATCTAGTGTAGTGTACAGTGTATATACATGTCATAATTCATGCTAGGTCATCAAAAGGATTGAATCCTTGGTCTGCCGAATAGGTTCTATAAAAATTAAGCCATTTGACATCATGTTGACAGATATCTGGGAAATGATCATTAAATTTCCCATTGTCAGTATAATCATGACGGTCTGAGTCTTTAAAAGCATGGATTTCAGACACTCGGTCGACGTATCGATTGCATTCGAAATTGAATTCCTCATTAATTGCTTTGTAAGAGGTCAAATCAATAGAGGCGATTTCCAGAACTCTATCAATCTCTGGCTCTTCAAACACTTTAAAAAACGTTTCCACACTGGGAAGAATTCGTTCATAAAACTCTTCTGACGTTGCCACCGTAAAATAGAACCATAGGATTCTAAAGATCTTCCAACTGTAGAAATATCTTGGAACAAATTCATATAAAATCATGAGACAAAGCTTGGTTTTAAGGAGAAATGTCTCATAACAGAGTTTCAATGTCGTCACATAACGAGGGCTGTAAGGTAATTTATGGGAATTTTTGATGAATGATCTTAATTTGATAAGGAAATCAATAAATGATAACGTGACTTTAAATATCATTCCTTGAACGGCAGTATTCAACAAAAAATCTAAACTATAATCCGATTGGACCGTAATAGCTGGAAGAATCTTGAAAAGTTGACTCAACTTTATAATCCGTTTCTCGAAATAAAAGAATGCCAATTTCCGATTGGTTTCAGTATAATGATGAGATAAAAATGCATAACAATCAATATAATAAACCTCTAACGCAAGCAAATATTTCCCAATAAAAATACGTCTTAATACTTGATCATTAATTCTGATTTTAGGGGCTTCGATTTCAATCACCACTTCGGTGATAAATCTATCAAAACAAGTCCCAAATACTTTTTGAGACTCAAGTTCCACTTCAGATAACGTCTCGGCAAATCTTTTGATGTTGAGGCAAGTCTTGTCACTCATTAACTCCAAAAAATGGCGGTGCAAAACCGGTATGAAATCATTCCAGGCGGTGACAATTGCTTGTAAGATTTGAATATAATCAATGTCACCACTACTGATCATTAATGAGACTTCTTCACCACTCAACATATCACCAATGTCAAATGTGGGGAATTCTCCATACTGCAAAAAAGTTGTCAATGGATCGGTGGTATCACCAGAGATTGAACTATAACCCACCTCACAACAGCAGGCAAAAATTGCTATTCTAACCCCAACCTTATATTCATCCGGGGGTATATCACTGAGGTTTTTCTTGGTAAAAAACCCAAACCTCCTGGACATGTCTACAATCAAATCATCCACACGTTGCATATCTTGGAAACCTTCAGTGACAGAGTCTGATTCAGCAGCGAACCGATAATACCACTTTATGTAATTTAACAATAAGAACAATTCGAAATTTAATTCACACTCCCCATTGGTTTGTTTAGTGGTAATAAATAATGATAAGCAGTTACTAACTGTTCGGACGGTTTTGAGAGGGAATTTCCATTCCATCAATCTCTTTCGAACACATGCTACTGGACATTTCTCATTAATATTCAAGTGTTTAGCATTGGCCTCTTTCTTATTTACAAACAAGGACATATGTCCAAACTTAATTAACATCAAACTAAGGGCAATATTCAAATAATCACCTTTTTTCTTGATTTTAATCGACTTAAAGTTCTCTTGAACAAATTCTTGAGGACCTAGAATCTTGTGAATTCGAGAATAAAACTTGGATTTTATCACGTAGGGGAATGTTTTATAAGGACTGGTGAAGAAAACATCCAAAAGGGACCAAAAAACGTCTTTTTGGGGTAACACCAAGAGAATTTGGTCATTTAGATGTAATAATTCCTCATTAAAGGAAAATCGAATACTGGATACGTCTTGATAAGGAATCAAATTTAAATTAAATTTCAATTTCGAGTTTTCAGGAAGAAGAACTTTTAAAAATGGTTCCATGTTCATAAAAGATTCAAACGAAAACGGAATGTTATTACGCTCAGTAATCTTAATAGACTCGTCACTGGAATTATATGGGTTTTCACCCACTCGAAGAACATTAAATTCTAATTGCTTGTTATCTGTAGAAAGTAATTTTATAGACGGCAACCGAGTAGGATGAGATTCAGATTGGTTATTTACTTGAGGTAAATTGAAATTCTTTGATTCCGTACCATCTATTCGATGGAATAAAGTAGTAAAGTCCTTTTGGGTAACAACTTGTTCGCCATGAATCGCGTCGTTAGGGTCTCTAAACAGAGATATCCGTTCATTTGGAATCACCGCTCCAGGACTGATACCACCAGAAGAACTGGTACTAGTTTTAGGAGTATTTCGAGCTGAAAAAGTATCAGACCTAGAACTTTCAGGTCCTGGGGTTTCGGCTGTCCCATCCAGGGTTACCACTGGAAATTCCAGCAAATGTCCCTTGTCCAGTTTCTTGGACTCTTTAGCGCCACGGGGTTTGGGCTTTGTGGTGATATCGAAAGTGATAGGTCTTTCAGCACTTTGTTGGTAAGGCTCAAGTTTAGTGTCTTCATATATACATTCAGCGTTAGCTTTAACACAATTGGAGCAATTCGTCAGCTTATCACATTTGATTCTCCTTCGCTTACACCGTTGACACACCAAAGTCAATCGTTGTTTTCTCCTTTTCTTAGTCCCCAGTTCCATTATTTAAGGCTTATTTGATGTGATAGGATACGCTAGGTCTTTATATACCAGGTGCGTAATATTTAGTAATCAATGTGTCGGGAAATAGCTCAAATAGGCAATGTCCGTCATTATCACCGAAGGTATATACAAGATGTCGGCGAGTTGTTGATGGATGTCCGAAGAGTTGGGATATAACTGGTGTTTCTGAACTAGATACCCCCTTGGTGATACTACTCTTTTAATGGTTCTGGTGGTTATATGGTTTGGGACTGGTGAGACTGGTGGTATCGCTGAACTTCTATAAATATCTGTCAATAGACGAACCTATTATATCGATATATAAATAATCCAAGTTCTAGGAGGTTCCAATCTAGACCCCATATTTGGGCCATTTTGGCTTCTGTTCCCCATTTTGTCCTTTGTTCCTCAATAATATTACAGCTACTGTTGTGTACTATAATCTTATCCATCTCTAACATTATCAGAACCAAACGCGACATTCGTCTAAGCAATCACGACATGTCGCTCACTGCTCACACTATCAAAACATAATCATACAAGATAAGTGACTAAGAGCTCAATGGACCATCCGTTTGATATAGAACAGGATAACAATCCTTCGCTCTATGAGAGCTCTGCCCCCAATAGCAGTCAACCCCATAACCCCCAGACTCCAGACATTGATACTGGACCGGATAGTGGGGTGGTAGTTAATAAGAGTTCAGACCATCAGTCTCTGACGGATATATCCAATGATGATTACTTTAATAATTCCATAACTTTAAGTAATACCATCCGTACATTATTGGATACCGATAAACTTTCCATAGATATCGAGAAAACCGAAAAGCTCATTAACTCTTCGGTGGTAGTTTATTTGATAGATCTTGTTAATGTGGATACAAACGAAAAAATTACTGTTAAAAGGCGATACAGTGAATTTAAATCTTTCCGTGACTGCTTGAACAAATTATTCCCTACAGCCATCATCCCACCAATTCCAGAGAAACATTCATTTATGCAATTCTTCTTCAATAGCTTAAATGCCGATAATGAATTACAATTGGTTGATTTTAGAACCAGGTTTTTCCATAAATTTCTTGTGGATTTACTTAAAGTTCCAGTTTTTAAATCCAATGTATTGGTACAAAAATTCTTGGATCCAAATTATGAATTATGCTGGCATAATGCTTTAAATGAACCTCCTGTTAATAATATTCCTAAAAACTTATTATTAGCAAATCCTATAAACCCTATGGATCAAAATGGATTATATTTATTGCTACCCAAGATTAGTAACTTTCAAAATTCTCATATTTCCGAACTTTATAAACTAAACTTGGATAGTTTAGGTCATTTAAATGATCAAATTCTTAAATTAAATAGTCAAATGGTCCATTTAAAGTTACCAGCTAATAAGTTTAGTGGTATTCCTCCTGAATTAATTATGTTTGAAACTTATATAATTCATAATTTAAGGATTCTACGCAAGATGAATAAATTTAGTGTGGGACATATTAAGAATTTTAAGAGTTTATTAATGTCTATGATAAACCTTGGGGGGAATTTGAACAATTTTTCATTGGAGATTTATGAATTAAACGTGACTTTGAGTACATTAATTGAGAAATTTGGGTCTATTATAGATTTGAATTATTTGAACTATGAAAACTTTCTCATAAATAACTTTATGCCTAATTTTTATGAAATTATAAATCAATTAATTCATTATTTCAATATTGGATCGAATCTTATTAATTTTTACAAGTTCAAAATATATCAATTCAAGATATTGTTCAAAACCAAGTTCAGTTATTTGCATCAATTAGCCAATTTAAACATCCACAATGGCAGTTTATCTAATTTATCCGAATTGAATTTGAATTCTCCTTCTATTAATAATCTCATCAGAAGTAATCGACTTCAAAAGAAGAAATCGTGGTATCAAATATTTGGCGGGAAGACGAATCCAGGGACTTCTAGTCCCATAAAAACCCCTACCAGAACTCCACCAACGAGCTCCCCTACTCCCACTCTGGAACCACTGTACTCACTGGAAGACACCAACCATGATTTACAGAGAAAAATAGAAAATCTAGAAAGAGAATTATCAAAACTCGATCAATTAATCGATCTCTTAAACAATGATTTGGTAGCTCTAACTAACGAAATCATGACAAACTTCCAGGAATTTTGTAAACTCATTGAACGGAAATGGCTTTTCATTTTCCTCAGTTTCATACGATCTACTAAACAATTGTTCACCGAAAACCTTAACAATTGGACTGATTTTAAACTGGTATTCAATGAAGTTAACTAGCATTAATATATATAACTAGCGCGAACCTATTCTCAGCAACCATGTCACCCACTTCCCAATTGGGAAGTCGAGTGCGCGACCAACTTAGTGGCAACATTTACTATTGATTCGATATCTCTAGATAATCTACTTGATATATCAAAATGTCAGCTATGGATATCGATAATGATGTGTCCACTGTGTTAGGATCCATAAGACAAGAGACAGATTCCGAAGACTTACTTAACTTGACCTATCAATTGGAAGACTACGCCGAGAGAAAGTTATGGCATCAGTTGACCGTGACTTTGGAAGAATTCTACAATTACTGTACTCCCGATTTAAAAATCAAATTATTCAAACAGTTTATTACTAAATTCTTCAACAAATTAAATGCCATCAGATGCACTGATTTGTTATTACAAACTTTCCCTAACCACGAAGAATGCCTTGAAAACTTATTAACCTTGAAAGATAAAATCTCCGACTATGAAAGTTTGGTTTATATCAATTTACAAATTTCTAGATATTACATATTAATTGGTAAACTAGATGAAAGCACCAAGATTTTAGATGAATTGGAACCTAAATTTAATTCCATCAATAATGAATTCAATAGTAAGATTAATTCTGCTTACTATTTAAGTAAATGTCAATATTTCAAAACTACCGAAAACTATAATTCATTCTATTTCAATGGATTATTATACTTATCTACTTTGGATGACTTGAAGACCATTAACCAACTTGAATTCGGCTTTGATTTATCCATTGCCGCTCTTTTGGGTGATAAAATTTACAATTTCGGAGAATTGATTTTACATGATATTTTGAAAGTTTTACAAGATTCTGATTATAATTGGTTGTATCAATTAATCATCAGTTTGAACGCCGGTAATTCAACTGAATTTAATAAATACTTGGCTGCCAGCTTGAAATATTATCCTAAATTGAATAGTCATGAAGTGTTCTTAAAACAAAAAATCATCATTATGAGTTTAGTCGAATTGATTTCAGTGAAATCTGCCTTCAACAAACAAATTTCATTTGAGGAAATCAGTTCTTATACTGGAACTAATGTTAATGAAGTGGAATACTTAATCATCAAATGTTTCTCTCTTAATTTAATTAAGGGGAATATCAATCAAATTGATCAATTATTAACTGTTACTTGGTTGCAACCAAGAATCCTAAACTTGGATCAAATTAAGACCTTGTATGATAACTTGAATAATTGGAATGGTCTTGTGGATCGTTTGGCTGATCAAGTGCATAAAAATGGTGGTTCTATCTGGGCTGGTATATAACCAAATTCATTATAATAGATTTAAATACACAATCTAAGTAAAGTATGTACTATTTATTCACTTTTGGTGTTTCCAGGTCTTCAGTAGAAAACATAGGCTCTACTGGGCCCAATTCAATATCTTCTGGCTCCTTTTGAGTTAAAGGTAACCAAGGTAATGCTTGAGGACGGAGAATTATCGCCATACTAATAGTAGCTGCCATCAATAAAACCCCCGGGATGAAATCAAAAGCATAATACTTCAATTTCCATTCTTCGTTAGGTCTTGTTACAGGGTCCAAAAAGAAATCAATCCCGAAAACCCAAGCTTCTCCAACAATGAAAAGAGCTGGATAAAGTAAGAAAACGTAAAACAGTCTGGTATAAATATCACATAACTGCCACAATTGTTTCTCTCTCAATAACACAATTGCATTCCTGAATGCTTTATAATTGAAGTGATATGAAATACCCGTCAATGCAACCCAAATTAAACATGACAAAATACGTTGCATAGAAAACATCCCCACCTCGGTATCGTCAGAAATCATATTATTATAAGCAGCCAAATTAAAATATCCCATTGCCACAAAAAGCATAAGGGACAATTCAATAAACTTCTTTTTCAAGTCTTCATCAAGTTTTGGAACCACCGATTTAAAAGGCACTCCCGACCCGAAAATCGTTATAGCATGATAGATAATACACCATTTAAGAGACGTGAGTACCGTGGCCACAATCACGCTCAACACAACATCTGTACTATTACTATGACGAATAGAATTATTAACTGAAAAAGCACTACAGTCAATAATTGAGCAGAAGGTTAATACCAATAACAAGCCTAAGAAGTATTTGTGAACTCGATGCAGAGAAAGAATACTTCTCTTGTTGAATTTAAAAAGACCTGCTCCATATAAAATTGTAATAACCACATACATCCACGTCAAAACCTGGTACAACCGGAACCCTTTTATGGAATGAGGAATCAAATATCCATAGCTATTAGCAAAGTGAACCGTAGCTCTAAACTTATCCTCTGAATATAAAGACACACAGTAGTACCCGTCTCTGGTCACGGGATACACCACTAAATCCTGTCCAATCAGAACTATTTGCCCTGTTCTAATACTGGCATCTGGTGCTAAATCCGCTCCTTCTTTAACAATATATGATCCTCTTTGTTTAGAATTACAATAATTCATTTCCATGGCGATGTTGTCACATATAAAATGTTTTGTGTCATCTGTTTCAAACCCCACGTTGACGTCATCACCATGTTCAAATATAAGATATTGGAGATTAATAACCTTTAACTCAAATGACGATAAACTGATTCTAATCTCCCCAAGTCCTTCGTCACTGGAGCCGTACATTCCGACACAAGTAAGGGAATTTTCATTGGTTAAAACCGATTCAAACGCCGTTACACTGGCCCATAGACTTAGCATCCATATCCAACCAATTGACCACTTCATCCTTTAAGGTTTCAACTAGTTTACATGGGTTTGACGAAACTGACAATGCGAGCCTCGTATTTTACGACTAAAGTTTCACCAGGGCACACCTTGACACAAATTATGGAACGGAATGCATATATTCTCACTATATACTACTTTTACTCCACGGCTAATCCTTGCCCTTCAATCTATCATCGCTATGACGTCTTTCGTCATCGCTTTCTTCTCCCAATTCAAATAAAGTGTTGGCTTCAGTAGGGTTCTCGTTCTCTCCCGTAGTTGAAGATTGAGTCTTGACTTGATGTTGTCCCTCAGTACTTTCATAACTTGGAGGGGCAAAAGTATCATTGTTATCACCCTCATCTCTTAATTCAAAGCTATCTCTATTACCAGAATTCTCGTTATCACTATGACTCAATAAGGACATATCATCCAATTCAAATTCGGTTCCATGGTTATTCTCATCATCTTCATTGGTTGATAATTGTTGACTAACGGCTAACATATAACTGGTTTCAGTAGGTCTCCATAACCAAGCAATCCCCATAAAAATAATGAAATAAACCACACTAGGAGAAAATTCAAAGATGAAAAATGTCGCTTTCCAACTTTGTTCAATCACATCAGTAGAAGACATATTTAAAAACACAAAACTGGCGAAAAAGATTCCTCCAAAAGTTAATACAAATGCCAATAAAATCAATCTGAATAAATTCTCATATAATTTCAATTTAATGATTTGTCTTTGTTTGTTCAAGTTTGCGGTGGTTTGTCTGATGGATGCTAAGATTAATCCATAATAAACACATAACGTGATAGTAATAGGGATTAATGGTAATAAAGGAGCAAGTTCACTAAGGGAATCATCATCTACTGCCGAAGTAGAATTAACAGAAGCATTGGATGCGTTATAATAACTGGATAATAAATATAATAACGAAGCCACAAAGTGAAACCCAGCCAAAATCTTACATCTAAACATGATTTTCTTATCTAATTTAACCACCACTACCCCATATCCTAAAGCAATTAACAATAAAAGGAAAAAGGTAAAAGTTAATTTTAAAGCATTCAAAAGAGATAAAAACACCATATAAAAGATCACAAACCCATCCAGGGGGTTTCTGGTCCGATTTAAAAGATCATAATACGACCATACCACCAAAGTATCAAATGTTAATAATCCCAACATGGCCAAAAGGTATCTTTGTAATGGTAAGATTTGATTTTCCTTTCTCTTTTTGAAGAATTGAAATCCAAAGAGTCCAATAGCAATAGCGTATAATAAAGTCAAGATCCCATAAGAAGGTAATTTAGGCACTTCACTAGCACTCAATTGACCAAACGCATTTTGAAAATTGATGAAACCTTTATATTTCATCGACTCATCTTCAACAAAAGTAGAAATACAATAGTACCCAGTTTGATTCACTTGATAATCTATATCGGCTTGTCCCAAGTGAGTCAATTGATTGGTCAACACCGAGTAATTGGTTTTTCTATTATTAAGAATGAATTTCCCCTTTTGAGTATCATTACAGATCTTTAAATCATTGATGGCAATATCATCACAGATATATTTAACATTACCATCATCGAAATAATGACCAATACTATCGAAATCTTTATACTCGAAAATAATATAAGTCATTTTAATGTCTTCACTATGAGGTTGATCTTCTTTCTTTTTCCCCTTTTTATATTGATCTTTACCATATTGTAATAATTTAACATCGATATGAGGCTTTAAGTTTCCACCCCAATCATGTTTGGAATACATTCCCTCACACACTTGGGATCTGAACCCTTGATCAAACACGGCTCGGTTGGCCAAACACCCTATTAAGCATTGACAGAACACTAGAAACGGGAGAATCACCTTCATAATGTGGTTAACGTGGTTCACTCGGCACTTTTCGCGTCCAAGAATTAGAGAATAACCTTCTGTGCGAGTTGTGAGTATATTGAGAATTGAGAATTGTGAGAGTAGTATACTGGCAGTGACAATAGTAGAGTATATATTAAGATAACTCGTCAATTCGTTTCATGAGCTTCAATTCCGTCTCGTTCCAGCTTTCGACCAACCCCTTATAGAAATCGATTTGGTTATCGCAAAGATCTAACATACTAGCCTTTAATTCATTCTTATTAAACTTATCCCAATTAGGGTATTCTTCATAAATGATCTTATTGATCAAATTATTTACCATGTCAGATTGCATGGCGATTTCTTCTTCTAGTTGAGTGATCTTGAGTTGTAATTTATTCCGTTTTTGCTCTGTATTGGATGAACTGATGTTCCCATTGGCTGATGTCGATAAGGTATCTTTAATTAGCTGAGTAGTATTATTGACAATCCCAGTAGATTTATTCTTAATAGGTGAAGGAGGCATTCGATGATCACTGGTAGTCATTGAAGATGTTGATGGCATAGCATTATATTCTGCTCTGGCTTTATCCAAATAATCTTGTAACACCTCCAAATCGATTTTCTTATTATGCTGTAATTCAATTAAATTGGTCAAATTGACAATATATTTAGAACAATCCTTCAATGACGTCAAAAATGATTCATTTATAAACGTAAATGAATTGGACCAATTCTCCAGGTATTGTTTAAGACACTCCGCCAAAAACTTGAAATTATCATTGATGGAAATTAACGTGGTGTTATTAGTGGAATCAGTTTTTTGAAGGCTAGTATGATCGTTATGGAATGAAGAATCATTTAATTGAGATAATTTCTCGATTTGAACCAGAAGTAAATTATAATCAACACTTAAATCACTATTCTTTTTATTTAGTTTGATGAAGATCTTATCTAATTTGATTAAATTCTCATACAACTTCTTTAATTTATCACTAATTTCCAAGATTTCTTTATTAGTTTCTCGTTTATGTTTTGAAGGAGTTAAGAAATTCATCACGGTTTCGGTAAATATCTCTTCATTAACCACTTTATTCACCATATTCGAAGTAAAAGATTGCTCTTTTTCAACCTCATTAATGTTATGGATCTTTAAATTCGAGCTGAAACTATTCCAATCATTAGAATCACTTAAAAATAAGTGATATACCGACAGTTGAGATAAGTATTTGTGAGTATTAATAAACTTAATACACCGGTTCAATGAATTCAAACGTTTATGAACAAACTCAGAACTAAATGTATCACCAGTTAAATACTTCAAATTCAGTTTTGATGGTAACGGAGGAATTAAAACCGTGGGGAAATCATTAGTTAAACAATGATATAAGTTCCGGAAATCCCCATACCGCCTTCTACAGGTGATTTTTATGGAGTCTTTATCCTTAGTGTTACTCAACTTGATAATAGATGGGTTATTGGTTTCAGTAGTGATTAAATAAGATATAAAGGGCTTGGAAGCTTGGTCTATATCTCTTATAGGTTCGGAAATAATGGTTTGAATATCATAAGTTTCAAAGTTATGAACCATTTCAGCTTGATTCATCATAGATTCATCGTTTAACCCTCCAATAGTATTGGTTCCAGGGTTAGTTCCAGGGGTTGTAGTAGAACCCCCTGGAGACGTGGGTGCGCCACTGGCAGTAGCGTTAGGGGTAATAGTACTGTCTTTCCCGCCATCATCCAATTGCTCTTCATCTTTAGACAACATCAATGAGTTGCTTGGTTCATCGGGTTTGTCTTGGTGGTCATCTTCAGGTGTTACCTCCTGGTTCAGTTGTGTCATCAGTTCTTGGTCCAGCGGCTGTTGGAGTTGCTGGTCAGGCAAATCCGAGGGGGAGGCATCCTCACCGAAATTAGTTTCGTTTTCTTCATTCAATTGGTCCATTGGGGCCTGGTGATCTTTGGTATCGTCCTCTCTGTCCCACTGAACAGACGTGAATTGGTCTTCCATGTTAGCGTTCACTTGAGATATCTTATCGCTGCTAATCGCACCCTCACACTAGAGCACTCACACACTAGAGCAGCACGCTCACAACGCAACAACAGTATAGATTACAGTATAGTGTAGAACAACAGTATAGATAATAGTGTATAGATAATAGAGTATAGATAGTAGAGTACATAGTAGAGTACATGGTAGAGTAGACAGTAGAGTACATATATTCCTAAATCACCAACCACACGACCGAAGCCACAAGAGAAATCCCAATGACTGCCGTCAAAATCGAAGCTCCAGCCGTATCTTTTGTTCCTAAATCCAATGGAGTAGCAGCCGTTAATTCACTACCATACCCAGCGGCTGGGTTCCCTATAGAAGACCCACCATCTTCAGCAGTATAAGGAGGAGGAACATCATCAATTCTTAAATTGACCATTACTTCAAGAGCACATAATTGTTCACCTAACCCCCATTTACCATCCCAACCAGTTCCATTAGTCCAATTTAATCCACAAGTATGACCATCAGAACCTCCAGAACATGATTGAGCTGCTCCCTGAGCAGATTGAGTCAAATAATTCATAATTACATCATGAGTAGTAGGAGCCATCACTGCCGTTTGACCCAAAAACCTGGCAAAATATGCTTTAAATGATCGTTGATCTTGATTACAATTATCAGCTCCTTGACAAGAATATTCAAACATCACATCATCTTTAAAGAAAAGTTGGGATGATTCTAATAAATGTTCAGTTCTATTAAGCCATTTAGGATCTTCAGTATAATTATATAAATAAGCACATCCAGACATAAATAATCCTTGATTATAAGTCCAAGCTAATCTGGTGATATTAGTACAATTTCCTTGAACTTTGCCCCCATCAAATACTAACCACCAAGTGTCTTCAGTTAAAAACCCTACTCCATACATCCAATCCCAAACTCTTTCACACCATTCAATATATGAATCATTACTAGTAAACCGAGCTAATCTAGCCCCAATATTAAAAAGACATCCATTGGAAACAGAATTTTTATAATCATAACCAGAATTCCATTGGAAAATCTGCCATCTTAATCCTCCATTACATTCACCCATATCCCACCGAGCAGACATAGTATTAAATACTGCTTGAGCTAAAGTTAACCATGCTTTTTCAGGATCATCAGGATTGGAAAAGTTTCTTTCAGCAGCATTCATGACTGCTAACCCCCAAAACCCTTGATCATCATTCCCTTCTGTGGTAGATTGATTTAAGGGAATATAATTATTATCTTGACCAGTTTGATATACCAAGGCTTCTTTAATCAAGGGAACATACGTATCATTTTCCATTAAAACCGTATAATCGATCATTCCTCCCCATACTCCACCAGCTTCCCACCAATAGTATGGCCAAACAAACATCCCTACCGTTCCCCCTTTATTGTAACCGGCATAATAATCCAATATCCCTTCTGAAATCAACGCGGTATTCTCTTGTAAATTGGTAAAGTTCAGAGGATCTAAATAAAGTCCTTGAACCACCAGAGCCATGGTCAACACCACGGCTGTAGTTACGCCGCTGATAAACTTCATCGTCTTAGGTTCAGTCCCTGATACTGTGTTGTGGTGAACCTCCTCGTGGTATGTTATTTATAGATGGTGATTTGAAAATTTTGTGCGCACTACCTCAGCCTCTCTTGGAACCACGATCCAGGACAAGATCTCTGGACAAGAAATCCAACGACAAGAGATCCACTGGACACACTGGACACACTGATATGAAGAATACACTAATACATTGACTAACTAAACTATATAGACCTAAGACTACCCTTCAAAGGCTGGGTCGAGAATTTTATCTATGGAATCATTTGGAGTCTTTTGTGGGGATTGTTCTGGCTCAGGAATTGATTCTTTTGGAGCCGCTTCATGGTCTGATTCAGATGATTTATCTCCAGTGTCATCCATAGATTCCAAGTTCATGGCTTCCGACAACGACATGTCACCATCTTGATTATTGGCCAGGTTGAGTTTACTAACAATCTCACTATCGATATCATGGCTCATATTCTCCTTATTATTTACATTATCATTATCGTTACCATTCGTCGTATCTTCACCATACTGTTTGTTAATTAATTTGGTTTCATTCTTGTCTATGATTTCTTGAGCATGGGGGAAATCTTTTATGAATTCTGCTTTAGGAATTCCTTCGATAATTGTCTTGATTTCTTCATCACTAGTAGTTTCCAGTAATTCATTCACCAATTTATTATATACTAACTCTCCAGTGTATTGGTTAAACCCAAGTTTAGCTTTTTCTTCTTCATCAGTTGTTGACTCTTCTAACCCCTTTTTCACGTCATAAATCACCCCCATGAATTTCATAGGGTAAGTCAAGAAGAAATTATGAATCTTATGATTAAATTTAATCTTCAAATAATTGTTGAATAAATTGAAATCCAAAAATAAATTAGAATGACAATTTATGGTGTTTTTGGCTTCAGCTAAACATTTATAATATACTTTAATTGGATGGGTTTGATTATAATTATATTGATTATTATGATCAATCACAGGTGGTTTTTTGGATAATTCATTTAAATTGGTCGATGATAATTGAAATTCATATCCAGTAGTGGCAATAAGGGGTTCAATAAATATTTTTTTCAAATTTTCCAAAAGAAATTCTCTAAATTCATGTTCACTACTAACAACTTTATTATAAGAATTCAAATTATCAATGAAATTCTTATCCATTTCTTTCAAGAAAATGATATTATTAATCGATTCTGATTTGTTTTTCAGTACCTTGATTAAAAACTTATTATAATCCTCATAGACGTTATATAATTTAAATGGATTAGAATAACAATTTAAACATAATTTATAATTGACAGAATAATCATCCGATAAATCCAATTTGGTTTCACAAATATCACAATAAACTGGAACATCACTTGCCCCGAAATCATTATTGTTAACATTAAGTAAATTATTTGATTTAGGTAAATTAGTGGATTGCATTGGTAAAGCTCTTTGAGCAATCTGTTGATAGTGTAAGTTTTGTAAATGGAAATTATTCGAACTAGTTTGAGGAATAGTTGAAGCCGTGGCATTTCCTGTTAATCTAGAACTATCATAATTATCAACCAACCCATCAGTACCTGCTGCACCCCCAATTGGAGATCCAGAGCCCGGAGCGCCACCACCAGAGGCCCCATTATTCAGGTAAGTATAATGATATTGGTACTGATTATTCAAGTTTGGGTTCAAGTTCGAATCAAACTTCTTCTTAGTGAACATATCATCATCCATAAAGATATCATCATGAGAGAAATTCAGGTTTTGATTTTGTTGTTGGAATTGTTTCATACCATAAAGCATAGTTTCCTCTGCCAACGGCTTTCTCAGCTTCTTCTTTTGCCGTTCAATGATCCGACACTTGGCACAGGTCTTATATTGTCTGACTTCTGGCGGTTCATCATCCATTCTCTTCCGCTTACAACGACGGCATCTTCTCACATCAGCCATCTTGATTAGTTAGTTTGTTATAAATAAAACTGTTTATTTTGTCGACAACTGACAAGTGCGAACTGCGGCGGTTTTGTGTCACTTTCGGGGTCAGGTTTTTATTAGTCAGAATTGTATGCCGGTTTAACCGGTTCTAGACCCTTCTACGATATTGAAGATTTGATTAGTTAGAGATAGAGATATTGGAGAGTAACAGTTGATGGGTTAGAGTACAAGTGCGGTGAGTGCGGTGTCAATGAGTGCGGTCTCTGCGACAAGTTGACCTGCGACGGTGCGGTTTGTAAGTGCGGTTGATTAAGTGCGGTGAATGAAGGGAGGATATAAACGATGATTGGTCGTGTGGAGGACAAGATATAGGGGTTTAATTGAGTTAATAAGATTCCTATGGGTTACAGAAGTCCATATTATTACTAAGCTGGAGTTGGTAAGGAATTCATTGTAATAGTAACCTAGGTTTGTTTCTCAAGTGACTCTTCTATTAAATTCTGTCCAAACTGGTCATTACTGCATGGCCTCAGGGACATTTTTCACTCACATCTCCGAGCCAAGCACACCTACTCAATCTATGTTCTATGGTTCTAGCTAGCTCTGTGGACCTATGGGTATTTGGGTCCTTGTTTAGGTATGTTCTATCTCTAGCTGCTCTCTATCTGCTCTCTACTATGTCTAGGTAATTTCCCCATAACTATATCCTCTATTCTCCTCTCCCAATTCCTTATCGTTTGCCCTTCAGCCTCATTTGCTCACCGCGAATAGGGTGAACACTCAACCCTCAATAAGTTTCAGCACTAATCCTTTTGGTATTATCAGATCTTAATATGTCCAAGTCACTCGTACGTTCGATCAAAAATGTCGCCAATGGATACTCCTCGGTCCAGGTGCTAGTAAGAAATGCCACTTCTAATGATCCTACTGGTCCTACCACTTATGATATGGAAGAAATTAGTGGTTCCACTTACCAATCTCAAACGGATTTTTTGGAAATCATGGATATGTTGGATCGTCGATTAAATGATAAGGGGAAGAATTGGAGACATGTGGCCAAATCCTTGACGGTATTAGATTATTTGGTTAGATTTGGTAGTGAAAAATGTGTCATGTGGGCAAAAGATAATTTATATATTGTCAAGACGTTAAGAGAATTTGTTCATTTCGATGAATATAATAATGATCAGGGAGCTATAATAAGAGTCAAGGCCAAAGAATTGGTGTCTCTTTTAAGAGATGATGAACGGTTATATCATGAACGGGAATTAGCTGCTAAATCTAATAAAAATCGCGGCAGAGATAGACCTAGAAATAGGGATAGAGATAGAAGAACTAATCAAGGAGTGGATAATCCATATGATGATGATTTGGAACAAGCTTTGGCCCTTTCTAGAATGACGGCTGAACAAGAACAACAAAATCGTCAAGTGGACACTAATCCGGATGATGCCGAGTTACAAGCGGCTTTGAAGTTATCATTAGAAGAAGAAGAAATGAGGAAATTGAAGAATCAACAGAATGAGAATTTGTTGGATTTAGATGATCCTCAACCTCAACCTCAATACTATATGAACACAGGGTATTATCAACAACAACAACAATATGATATGTTTGGTAATCCTATACAAAACCCAATGATGACTGGGTATTATCAACAACAGCAGCAACAAATGCAACCTCAATACACTCAGTATGCTCAACCTCAACAACCTCAGTTTACTGGGTTCAATTATCAACCCATTCAATCACCTTTTGGTCAACAACCTCAACAACAACCTCAAGAACAATTACAACCATTAAAGACTGGTTCTAATAATCCATTTGCTATGAATGATAATTCATCTCAATCTCAACAACCTCCAAAACAATCTTTGAATGATTTGGCATCTCAACAAACTCAAACCCAACCTCAATTCTTTACTCAACCTCAAGCATCACAAGAATTAAAACCTCAAAATACTTCATCTTCTAGATATGGTGATCATTCTCATCCTGAATTGAATAACTTATTGGCTCAAGGGACTGGGGTTGATACTTTTGGTAACACAGGGGATACTAGAGTGGCTCATCATTATACTAAAGATCAATCGTTTCTTACCTCTAGTGGTACTGGAGTTCAACAAACTGATAAAAGTTTGAACAGAGCTACTACTGGTAATCCCTTCATTCCTCAACAAACCGCTAACCCAACGGCTACTCAAGCCCCTACCCAGCAATTCCAATCTCAACCTCAATTCCAACAACCGATTTACACTGGGTATGGATTTGGTAATGCCAATCCCTCCAATTCGAATTCTGCTCCTAACTCAAACCAAAGATCCGATGGTCCAAGTCTAATTGATATTTAATAGAATAACAGTTGGTTTCTATTGCTTGTTTTTCCCAGTGACACTCCGTTACTAGTATTATTATTTGATGACCGAAAATACTTTTGCCTTATTCTTTTTATCATGTATTTGACATATATACACATTTAAATTAAAAATACATACTTTTAGGTATTACTACTTCACAAGGTAATGTTCAAAGTTTTCGATTTGTTGTTTGAATATAGATTTGACACACCAATCCCATTCTACCACCTTGGAGGTATCGGTAAAGGATTTAATGATCTTTTGGTCTTTGGCTTTATTAACAATTATAATCTTTTCCTGGTCCTGCTCTAGTTCACTAACTAGTAATTGTTTCTCTTGAATGTTCTTTCCGTTAATTAACTTCAATTCTTCTACTCCATGATTTTTAAGAATCTTAGACAATACATCGTATCCTCCATTCAAGTTATTAGATAAGTTCAATCTATAATTGGTGAATAAACTGCCTCTATTACCAGACAAAATTTGGGTTATACCATTGACAGATTTTTCTTGAGCAGAATATCCCAATTGCTTGTTGATTTCGGATACCAGTAACACTTTATCCAATCTATAGTTCTCAACATTAATATCTATTTGTTCATATCCTTGTTTCAAAAGCTTCTTCAAGTCTACTATGAAACTTGGATGGATAATGTTTTCAACTTTACTTAAACTAGTTAAGAACTTTTCGGTTCTTAATATCTTGGGGGCTATCAAAGTATTGATTTTGGTCATGTCATTGGAAATCTTGACCCCATAGTTCTTCAAATTGGCAATATCTTCTCTATTTAAATCTACTTCGCTTTCACAACCGGTCATGATAGCCACCATAGACATAGATTCTGTGGGAGAAGTTTCTTTGTTGGCCTGTGAGGGTTTCCCCTTCTTCTTTGGTGGAGTAATATTCTCTTTACCGTTCTTCTTTTCATCTTTTTCAACTTGATCTTCAGGATCAGCTGATTTGGCTTTCCGTTTATTGGTACTGTTCTCCAACTCTTGCATGTACGACTTCATCTTTCTTGAACTCTTTGCCAACTCTTGATACTTGGCCAAATCATTCATATCATCATGTAATCTCAAGGCTGCTTTAGCTTTAGCTGATCTACCTCTGGAGATAGGTGTAATTTCAGCTTCTGGTGTTTCGGAGGTTTGTTCTGAGGTTTTTGCAACTGTTGGTGTTGGGGTAGAAGATTGAGATTCTTCTTGAATGTGTGGTTTGACTGGTTCTGTCACTTCGTGTTCTGGTTCCTGTTCTGGTTTTTCTTGTTCTACTTCTTCCTTTTCATCCTCCTCCTCATCATCCTCCTCCTCATCATTTTGATCGGTAGAATAATCAGTCTCCTGTTCAAGACTAGGTTTCAAAAGATCCTCTTCCATACTATCATCAACATCAGAATCTACCCAATTATTCAATACATCCTTATTCAATTTGGTTCTCCCTAATAAATTCTCTATCCCAATAGAAGCATCATACCCCAAATGCTTATATTTAGAAGATTCGGGTTTTATTAGTTCCCAATTAGAATAACATTCTTCTAACCATAAATGATTAACTACTGTGACTATTGGCTGACCATTTGCATCAACCCATTTAGAAGAAGCAGCAGAATATTTCTCGCCTGTAGGTTTCCCCACAATCAAGTAATCATTTTCCTTACTAAGATTCTTGGTGAAAGTTCCTCCTAGAATAGTAATTAATCGAGATAAATAGTACCTGGCGTCATGACTGTAATTTGTCACGGAAATCTTGAGGCCCTTAAAATCTGGAATTGGTTTCATGGGAATAGGGTAATGTAATAATTGAGAGTTTACTGGTAAAACCCATTTATTGCTCAACACAATAAAGTATAACCATTGTAAATTCCCAAGAATTATCCGATTAGATCTGAAAGCCATTTGAAATTCTTTCCCATGACGATACTTCCCTATATAAATATCCACCTTATCGGAAAATTTAGAAGAGATCTTCCCGCCATTCTTCAAAATAAGAGAATTTATCGCTTGTCGTATGTTGCTTGAAAGACGATAGTCTTCAGAAATAAAGAATCTTTTATCATTTAAAAAGCCGGCATTGAACTTCAATTGATTAGGAACCTCATTGGAGTCAGTAACAAATACATTATTCAGGTCTTCAAAAGAACTTTCCCCATCGTTTTCAGCCTGCTCAAGCTGTGACTGACTTTGAAGTATATACCGTTTTTCATTCATCTTTTTACCCATTTTAAAACTCTCATCTATCCACTGAGGTTTCACCAATTTAATATCCAAATCACTGCTACGAGCCAAAATTGATTTATCACTAAACAAATCATTCGTAATCAAATGTGTCGTGTATGTTGTTAACATATCCAAATATAATCCCCCAAACGCTTTAACCCCACCATAGATGATTTCTTTATCAGCAACAGGAATATCATCTCCAATACAAATGAAACAATTCTTAAGAAAAAGTTTGGTATCAGGATTATACTTTGTCTGGTGAACTGGCTTGTTTGCTTTCACACTATCATAAACCCAATCTGGGGTAGTCATAGGGATCATGGCTGCTTTAGCTATATCATATTCAATAAAATCCACACTCGCAGTTATAATATGGTTAATTTCATACTTGTCGAAATAGTTCACGCTATTATCGTGGTCGTCCTTGACAAATGTGGTCCCATCGTTGTTCTCAATAGTAAGCACTAACTTGTCGATATCCTTGTGGTTCTGGAGTGCTGGTGACCTGACCACAAGCACATTCAAATCGTTAAACATGATGGTGTTTATTTTCATTACGCGTCTGAGAAATCGTGATATCAAATCGTGATATCAAATCGTGGAGTAGTGGAGCTTAGCTCATACTTAGATTAGTATATACGTATATAAGATGTTGATCTCTGGATCAATGCAAATAAAATATATATAAAGGAATGGCACGTTGTAGATATGTGCTGGTTTTAATAGAAACCCTTGATCCATAAGAATTAAACATTAGGTAACAAAAACATAAGATAAAGACATGACATGAGGATAAACCCATGGTTATAACAGGGATTGATAGTAAGGGAATTGGTATGATGAAAAATGGTATGGGGTATGGTGATGAAATAAACCGAACGGAACTGATAAAAATAAGTTGTCTATGCAAAGTCGTAAAAATTGAAGGGAGTCCGAAAAATTAAACAAAAAAAAGTCAAACAATGGAACCATCAGCTCATAGCTGATAGATGCAAATTAGTAAATGGAATAAAAGTGATACAAGTTAATCTTCAAGAATGTTTTTCTTCTCCGCTATTATTTTTTTAGCCCAACTTCTGCATAATATACTTGCTTTCATGAATTTTTTGGTGGAATACTTTTTGAAGAATTCATCATGTTCAATAGGGGATATTAAATATTGAATGATAAGATTAATACAATCTTTCATATCTTCAACTTTATATCCACCTGAATAATGAATTAAATTCCCATTCCAAGTAGGAGTTTTGCCCATTATAGATCTAGCAATATACATAGAACAAGCGGAACATAAAGATGGAAGCATGCCAATAAATTTATAATCAATTATCGAGATCTCCAATAAATATTTCCCTAAAGTTCTAGTTTGCACATCATAAGAATCGGCTTTGGAAATTCTTCTTAAGAAATTCATAGGATTTGGATAACTCAAGTCAAAGTCTAATATAGTTAAAATATATTTTTCGGCTTGTAAGATTTCTTCTTCAGTATAGGATCCATCAGTAAAATAAGAATAGTTTTTAACTGAAGGACTAAACACTTCTTCATATTTAGCAGCTATGAATAAAGATCCAGTGGCTAATAATTGTAATTTATCAATTTGAACAATTTCTAAAGACATAAATCTATCCATTATATTGATAGCCAAATACAAAGTTTCAGGTAATAATCTGAATCTAGAATGCATTTCAACTAACCAATCCACTAAGATAGATCTCATTTTAGGTTTCAAGTGTTTTTGTTTAAAGATATATTGGGAATCAGGTAAGCTTTTGTATTCCAATTCATGTAAATAAGGATAAATTTCATTAACATATTCACTTACCATTAAAGGATCATCCATATCTTCTTCATCCAAATCATCCCATTCATAATCTATAAGTTTGGATTTTTTATAATCATTGATATTTAATTTTTCCACCAAATTAGTAGATGATTCAGTAGCTTGTCTCTTTTGTGGTAATCTGGATGGAACTTTTAAGTCATTGGCAATGATGTTGTTTTTACGCTGTTGTAAAGGAGCCACATCACCTCCCAATGGTTTTCTTTTACCCAATGGCTGTTTAGAACTAGCCCCATATTGGCTGGATATATCTCCCAAATAAGTTCTTTCTTCCTTCTTTTCATTATCGCCAATTTCCACCACATTTTCTGGATGTCTTTTCTTGGATTCAAAAGGTTCTACATTATCAAATTGGGTTGTAATTCCTTGCAGACCTTCGACATGAGGTTGGTTTTCATCTCCATAGTGACCCTGAGAACTTCCGGTGTCGGATAATATCTTAGACCGAGTTACCTTGTAGTTATTTTCGTCATTAACAACCTGTACCATTCTGTGTTGAGCTATCTGGTGGCTCAGCTATTGCAATGGAACACTTAGGACACAAAAAAAAATCAAAAAAACAAATAGAACTAAAGCAAACCCTAGAATAAACGGATTAACACAGAGGAACTATTTGTAACACTCTGGTTTGTGAGAAGTAACGAATGACTGTTGAAGATTGCAAACACAAAGACTAGACAAGGATAGTACTATCTTTGATGATGAGCTAACGTAATAACCGTAGATACCACACTAGTTGCAAGAGCTGGAAAGGAACAAATGTGTTGATATATGTTAGTGATCTAAAGCTCGCATTGGAGATGAGTTTGTTTTTCTTCTGGCGTTTTATGGTAAACCGCGCCAGTGCCAATTGAGGACAATTGTAAACAAACATGAAATTGATGAGTTGCTTAGTTAGGGCCGCCATTGTATTGTAACCTAGAGGGAATTATTATTAAAGCTTATAGAATAATAGCTGAAACTATAACTAAATTATAGAATGATGCTCATGGTGATGCCGTATGACAAGAGGGTTATAATGGTGGTTAGCCTTACTATAGTATATATTACAATTTCGCGTTCTCGGGGCCTACTCTAAAGTGTCCATTTATACTCTCCCATTAAATCAATGGTGTGATTGAAATCTGCCATTGGGGGTTTGCTGGAGACTGTAGAACATCTCTCACACTTACGGTTGCCATCTGTTGGGCTCGTAACTGGTTTCCCATTATGAAGGTTCTCACAACACAAATAACATTGAAGAACAATGTTTTTTTCTTTATCAGGGGTCTTGTTGGTTCCTGAGTCAGCCAGACTTGGTGCCAGATTTGTACGAGGTGGCTCTTGAGGGGTTGCAGTGGGGCCCGTTTGGGGTGCCGTTTCAAGCGGGTGACTTTCCGGGCCTTGCAGATCTTTAGTACCGGATGACGTGAGCACTTGTAATAATTTCTCGTATAATTGGTTGTTCGTTTGTAGTATTTGTTTATAGTCATCTGATTTAGACCCTGGTTCTGGTGATTTACGATTGACAATCTTCTCGAATTGTTTTAGTAACCTTGGCATATCTTCTGACTCTGATTCTACTTCTGGCTCTGGTTCTGGTTCTGACTCTGACTCTGGTTCCTCATAATACATATATGCATTGGACTTCTTTTCCTTATTCAATATAGTAGCCATTTCATTATACAATTGGATCAATTGGGACATCTTCCCCGCCTTTCTAGGTTTAGGTTGTTGGTTTGTGGTAGCACTTTTGGTACCTTTGGACGAAGGTCTTGTGGTTGGTGGTGATTGTTTGGCCTCGTATAAGTTCTTATATTTGATCAATTTACTCCTTAATAACTCATTCTCGTGTTTCAAACTATTACTCTCATTCAACATCTTAAGAAAATCTTCATTTTGTTCCTGAAGGTCGTTTTTGTGTAATTCGTTGGACTTTGTTAATGCTTCTACCCGGCTCTTTAATTGGTCAATCACTGGCTTTTGATCATTGCTTTTTAACCGATCGTTTTCAACCGTCAAAGATTCACATTTCCGGACTAATTTATTAATTAAAATAGAAATGGTTTTTTGGTACTCTTCCCCTTCTTTAGTTGCCATTATAGAACTTGGAACATCATTTATTAAATTGTGAGTTTCTCGTATCAACAAATCGGTTTTATCAGTTTCCAAGTCGGGATCTAAATCCAAAACTGTTTTGTTGATGAAATTCTCTATATTTCGATCCATTGAGATGTCACTTATATTGGCATTCCGTTTACTACTGGATTCGAACCGGGCTCTGGCAGGTGAGTACCCTGAATTCATATCTTTTGGTCTTCGAGGGGTAAACAAAGGGTTTCTTGGTTTCTTGGTTGAAGGGGTGGGCTTTTGTGGTGATAAATTCTCTTTCTCTCGGAAGATAGATCCTTCTGAATAAAGCGATAAATCATCATCTTTAACAGGGCTATCCTCGGGGAAACCTCCATGGAACCCACCGGGCGACATCCCTTTGGCGAGGTTGTACCGGTCAAGGATATCTTGAGTACTATCTTCTGCCATGTCGTTATATATTGCGTGTTTGGTTGTTCGCAAAATGTTTACAAAATGGTTGCAATACGCGTCGTGAGTTTGGAGATAAGATGAGATCGTGAGATTCTCACTATGGCACACACTATACACTCTACTCCTACACCATTGTACCATATTGTTTATTGTATCTTATTGTATCTTATTGTACTTGTTGTATATACTGATACTATGCCTATCTACTCCTCAACATCAATATGAACCAAATAGTTCAACGATTTACTCACAGCAGCAATATGCCATGGAATCAATCCAGATATCGCATAGCTCTGTTTCTCCTCTGGGGTCCCGAAATTATTATCCATACTTCGAGTCCCCAAGATATCGTTCAACGTAATTAACTTTCGATAATGATTAAGGATCACCTTCATCAATGAATCGAGATTCCAATAATTGGAACAGCTCAATAGATTAATCTCAAACACTAAATAGTCTGGCTTTTGCTCCGTCAACTTCTTTATAAGAATCCCCACCTTCATTCCAGCTCTTGTAGGACAATTAAATGAAGGTACTGATGCTTTAGGGATAATTCCCGTGACTTGGTCCAATGGGTCTTGTAAGACCATATCTTTAAGTCTAGTATTGTTTAAGAATAAGTCCCCTTCATTCTTATTATTGGCAGTTCCTGATCCATCAGGCGAGAAAAAATTATTAGCACCATTTATGCCAAAATTGAAATTGGCGGATGGGGAAGTCATGAGGTTGGAATTACTAGGTGAGGGATCATTGGCACTAGTTAACCCATTAAAGGTTTTAAAGAAATCACTAGTAGGATCATGGTTTGTCTGTTTGTTCAAATCTTCATTATTGAACTCCAGCTGTTCGTCTATAGTCATTCCGATGATGTTGGTATTGAACTGGGAGTTGTTTGAGTTATTAATCATACTTCCCTCCACGTTGTTGCTATTATGACTCCCGCCATCCATATCTAACCCTTGAGAATCCATTCCTGGGATATTGGGCTTTCCACTCATGGTTTGTTTCCTGTCAGGGTTTATATCTCCAGAGGTTTTAGAACTTCCGCCAGACTCATCACTGAATAGTAATTTAGGTAAACTGTTGACCGAAAGTACAATCAATGAAACGTCTTTGAATTTCATACTTAATCGTTTCCAATGAATCAACTCTTCATCTGGTATTATACTATTGATCCGCGTCAATACCAAAAACTTTCTTCCTCCTAATCCACTAGTTCTCTTGATAATTGCTTCATTCAATTTTTTAAACAAATCGTTTGATATGTCAAATATCTGATCACTAATAGATTGCAAGTCATGGATATTTCTATTGGAATTGTTGTTTATATCATTACCTCCATTATGATTGGGGTTATTTGATTGGGGGTGACTTGATGGTCTTACAACATTTGCCGCATTACACCATGATTTCGTATGAGTTACCACTCCTGAAGGATCTGACCAAGCCGCAGAAACCCAATTCTTATCGATTGATCGTTCATAAGCCAAATGTAAAAATGCATCATCATTAGAATAATCTTTATTCATCCCCGCATGATTAAAGAATTTGAAATTGATTTTGGATAATGGATCTTTCACGATATGAGTGAATAAGTTCAAGGAAACCTCTGGTTTTTGACTGGCGATGGCTTTGACAGAATTTAAACTTCTAGTAGGGCATTGGTTATATAAATTCATTGAAAGTCTTGTTAAGGTATAATTTGATAAATACCTTAAATATCTTTGTTGATTATGAGTTTTGATGACAAAATTAGCAGGAATCATTTTACAAAACACCTCCACCAACGGCAATTGATGTCTTTTCAATATCATTTTGAAGTTTCTGCAAATCTTTGAAATCTCTAATGCTGAGTTGATATTCTCGTTAAAGTTCAACACCATCAAGAGCAATGGTCGATCAAATTCAAACCGATTGGTTTTATTTATAAGGTCTAGTTTGATTAATTCAACCAACGAACTCAACTTCTTATTGATCGACTTGTAAACCAGATTATAGTTATCGTCTTGGTTATTGACCATCATTAGACCATTATTAATACTCTCTAAATCTGGTCTAGTATCCAAGGTTTGTAATGATAGCTTCGAAACATTTCCCAAGTTACAGTCAGTGTAATTGAATATCAAAGAATCCAAAAATTCTTGGTTATAGCTACTGCTATGAACATCATTAGCAGTCTCAGAAATCAACAATACTTGAAAATTCTTAGGTCCTGAAATTGGATTCACTTTAAGTTGTTTCCAGAATCTAATGGATATAGAATTCAAATTAACAATATCTTGTTTGTTCTTGAGGACTCGGATCTTATTATCCTCAAGACTTTTGATAGTCCCTTCACTGTCTAAAATTGAATTATATTTAATATCGTTCAATACTTCCAAATAATCTCGGAAACTATCTTCATTTTTATCATTTTCCATATAAATCGAATCCCATTCGATGAAATCAAGCTTTTTGATCTTCGATTTCGGGTTCAAGATTTCATCATTGGTGATATCATCAAGAAAGCTTAGCTGATTATCCAATTCATTTTCAATCTTTCTATCTTTGGTGCTTTCTACCAAGTCACTTAAAAACTCGTCTAATTTGATCTTGTAGCACAATGGGAATTCACTGGTTAATACCTCTTCGAAACTCTTTGAAATGGATTCTCCATCTATCAAATGATCCAGTTTAGCCTCTTCTTTCTGATTTGCATTGGGAATATTGGTAATAAGATTAGAGTTAAAATTATTCAACCCTAAATCAAATACTAGATTAGGACCCAACCAACTCAAAAATTCATTCAAATTATCAACCTTGATAGCCATTTCATTCTTCCTCCCCACTTCATAATCCTCATCATCTTGATCCACATCCATATTAAAATCGGATGCAGAAGCAGACATTTTAATAGCACCGGCTATATTATTCAATAAGTAATCATTTGGAATGGTTGCTGTATTAACTCCTCTGAGAATCAAAGGCAAGCAATTGGCAGATTCCGAGATCAGTCCACTTCTGGAATCTTTATTATTTGTGGTTGGACCAGATGTGATGGCAACCACAGAACCCGTTTTCCCGGTTCCATTGTTTGCTGCCGGGGTGGTAGTAGATGCTGTGGCGGGTGCTGAGGTAACAGATGGCCGTCTTTTGATTTCGTCGTGCTCCATACTCAAAGGAGAACTAAATTTGTTTCTTTCGTCAATGGGTGAATCGTGAACGGCAAAGGGGGAGTCGAACTTTGGGAGATTTGTCATTCTAGATGATGGAACAGCTAAGGTGTTTGAAAGTGGTGATGAAAAGCCTCCTGTGTTCATGCTAGTCATATTGAAAATGTTTTGATGTTGAGGTCTAGCAGATCCCGGAACTTCTCCCATTGGAGGAGCTGGAGCAACTCCAGAGGGATTCTGAAAGTTGCTGGGCTCTGATTGAGTATTCAACTTTAAGGGGGAATGTTTTCCCAAGTTAATATCAGCATCTTCGTCACTTTCTTCCTCTTCCTCGTCGTCATCTTCCATTGCTGCTTCATTATTAGATTCGTTGTTATTGTCGCTATCTGAATTGTCGCTTCCATCTGCATCCTCTTCTTTTTCATTATCATCACTGTCAGAGAAGACCTTAGAGTCTGCCCCAAAATCAATGCCCAATCCTTTATTAAGGTTATCGTCACCAATGCTTCTCAATTCAAATCCAGTAACACTAGTGGCTCTTAATTTAGGGAAATTATTCTCATGGTCTCGTGATTCTTTGTCCACATAAAACTTCCCACCTTTGCCATACTTATTATCAATATTACTTCTAATCAATGGGTTGAACACAATGGGAGAGAATGCAGACTTGCTACTGGTATCAGAATCAAATCCAGAGGAATGAAGTCTGGACCTATCAGCACTTGGTGGTACTATGGGCGTTGGCATTATCGGAAGAGGGGCACCAGGATCATCATAAGGCGTAGGATTTTTCATATCTGCCATAGATAAAGCCATTTGATCTTTCGGAATATCAAACGATGGAATCTCCTGTTTGAAAGACTTTCTGTCCATAAATTCATTGGTATCATCTTGATTGGAGATAAAGTCAAACCCAGATTCATCAAGAACATCTGGGTTTTGTTGGTTATCTAATTCAAGAACACTATCATCTATAATGTTTTGGTTTTCGCCAGCGTCTTGTTGGTTAGACCCCATATCATTTTTATCATCTTCATTCTCCTCCCCATCCTCTTCATCGTCATCACCAAATAAATCATCCATTTCATCATCATCTTGACTTCCTTCTCTGTCGGAATGATCCTTATTTATATTAGAATCATTTAGCTTCAAGTTGTCAGGATCTTCATGGTTACCTAAATTATCCATATGGTTCATCATCTTGACCCCATTATCGAATAAATCGTTATTAGGAGTCCCATTGAATAAATCTGGCATTAAAGACATATCATTAACGTCCACCGGCATATCATTCTTGTGATCGGTAGAACTCATCCCAGTAGACATTACACTAGGAATACTATACGCCGGATGAGTAGGGGCCGTATTGATACTGGAATTATGGTTGTGATTGACTAGTTGGATCTGTTGCTTAGTGGTTATTCTGAAATCCATAAACTCTGATATCAAATCAAGGGGGTCAGCTGAAATATCATTCGTAGTACTGTTGGCTTGTTCATTAGTGGCCAGTCTTAAGTTAATGGTCTTTTCAAACTTACCAAATTGTAACAAACAAAGTTTCCAGGGCCATAGTATATACTTTTTATTATCGACGGAATGAACAAACTTTGAAATCTTCGATACCTGATTGTTCAAGTGCTGTAAATTGGGAATTAATTTGACCCATAAAAGATTCTGTTCTTCAGATAAATCAATTCCAGTAGCCAACTTCAAAAGATCAAGGACATTTTCGGCATTCTTTGGAGCTGTATAGGTGAAGCTATTTAGAATCTTGAGGCTATCATATAAATGACACCTTATACCAGATGGGTTAAGATATATGACGAAATTGGAGTTTATATCAGAATCAGGATTATCTATGGGCAATACATTCGAGTTGAACAACTCTAGATTGGTTTTTTGAATCATACAAAGTAACAAATCTCCGTTGGGAAGCATCATGGGATCTATGTACACGATAATATTGGATATTTCATTGACACTTACCACACAATAATTTCCAAATATTCGAAGGGCTTTCTTCCGAGAAAGTCTGAAGATTATAAGTTTTTTTATGGCTTTTAAAAGCCCAATCCCAATCCCATGGGTTCCTACAGACGTTTTTGTGGAACTTGTTTGTTCTGAAGGTTTAGAATCGTCTCCTGGAGTGGCGTGTGACGTTGGGTTTGCGTTAGTGTTGGAATTGGAATTGGTAGAAGAATTGGTGCCCGATGAAGATTTGGTTGGATTTAGAAAATTTTCGGTAAGAACCGTATTGGAATCCTTAAGAAACAACTCGGGGTACTCTTTTTCAAGATCTATGGAGTCAGGATTGTGGGCAAACTGGAAGTAATATAAACCCTTATTATAGTATGTCAAAAGGATATTGGGATACTTGAACCGGATGGCTAGCTCCAATTCAAGAAGCGCTTGGTCGTTGGCTTGAGCCAATTGGAACACCGCATACCGAACACTATTGATGTGACCTATCTTATAGTAGTGGGTGCTCACGTCGGCTGGTGACAACGCTTCCATGTTGGTGGATTGAGTGATTTGAAGAATGCGAAGAGTCAAATCGATAAGACTGAGACTGAAAAATAGTGATAATGAGAATTTGTGATATGAAGAATTTGTCATTGGTACTGAATTGGTATTGAATAAATAGACATATATAACGTAACAGAGAGAGGTTATAACTTCTCGTACCGGAAGTTATTGGCCAACACCAGATCTCGGAACTCATCGACTCCCAAAGCACTGGTGTGACCCCAAGGTTTGTGTTTGTTCTCATTATCAATGGCATGGGCAAAACACCCTAACCACCCTTCACGAGAATATTTCTTATTGACAGCATCAAGGGTATCAGCATGGATATATTCTGTGTTCTTCCCTACATTATCCAAAATAGTGGATATTTGAAGAATCAATCCTAAACTGGTAATATAACCAGAAGGTCCAAGATCTTGATGACGAATGATAGCTTCAGAGACTGCTTCAGCATAGTCACGATCTCCCTTGGTATGCTCCAATACTAATTCACCCGAAATAAGCCCTCCGTAGAATTCAAATGACATCTTGGTGGCAGCCATATTCTTTTCGGTTGTAGCAATATCGTGTAACAAACAAGTAACAAAAAGCACTTCCAAGTCTAAATCCCAATCACTAAAATGATCTTTCATTATAGCCACACTATATTGGAACACCCGTAAACTATGATTCAAAACTGGAGGGGATAATTCCTTCTGGGCGTATTCTAAAATAAACCGACCCATTGGGCCATCTGGAAGGGGTACCACACCCTGTTTGGTAGGTTTAGCGGTCTTAATGGCAGCGGTAACGTCTCTGGGGACTTGAATAAACCCGTATTTAGACATAATTGATAGTTGAAATAATTATAAACCCCATCCCGGATATTTCGCAGCTTTTATATCCTGTTAAAATCATGTGGGGAATAGCTTCTCTGGCCTTTATTGCTCAGAACAATTGTGTGATTCTCTTTGCACTACAAATCACTGGGGAGATTTGTCGCACTAACACCGCAACCGCAAGCAAATGTTATATTAAGTTAAGCGATTCGCGAGGTTTCTATCACTAATTATGACTGACAAAAGACAACGTATGTATACCATAGAAGGATTTGGTGAAGATTTGTACTAACAACAGTAGCGGTATTAAGAGCGGCGGATCTAGCCGATGAAATCCAAACCAGAGTGTTTGAGATTGCTCAAGATGCAGTTGATAATTATCGAATCGAAAAAGAAATGGCCGCGTACCTCAAGAAAGAGATGGACCAATTATATGGTCCAACATGGCATGTTATAGTAGGGGAAAGCTTTGGGTCTTACGTGACTCATGAACAAGGGTATTTCACCTACTTCTATCTCGGAGAATTGGCGTTTTTGGTGTTTAAGAGTGGTTAAATATGTATTATATAGCGATTTATGTCAATATACTAATGTCAACATACTAAAAATCTCAATTTTCTAACTTCGCATCTTGACCTCCAAATAAGGTGAAGACTGGTTTACCTAATTTATCTCTTCCTTTTAAGAAATCTAACTCCATGACAAACAAGTATTCTACAATGTCAGCTTGAGCTTTTTCAACTAATTGACCAGCAGCACTAGCACTACCACCAGTAGCTAAAATATCATCAACTATAAGAACTTTAGATCCTTTAGGAATAGCATCTTGTTGCATTTCAAATTTATCACTACCGTATTCTTTTTGAAATTCAGCTTGGAAGGTAGCACCTGGTAATTTACCTGGTTTTCTAATAGGAACAAACCCAGCATTCAAAGCCAAGGCCAAAGTAGGACCAAAAAGGAACCCTCTACTTTCTAAACCTACCACATAGTCAACTTTTTGATCGCCAACGTGCAATTTAAATGCTTCCACCAACTTATTAAATAAGTCAGGTTTGGTGAAAATTGGCAAAAAGTCTTCAAATAAAATCCCTTCACTTGGGAAGTTAGGGTATTGCTTTAAGTTGGCCTTTAACTCAGTGGCTAATTCTTGGATCCGACTCATTTTTATCTTTGTGAGATCTATGAGATGAGATTAATTAACGGTGTGGGAGCATTTTTTCCGGGTGCGAAAAGCGAGTTAATGAGGAACAAAATCTGAGAAATCTGCCAAAGGTTGGGACTCATAGGTTTTTTCCTTTAAAGACTCAATGTAAACTGGGTCTAAGCTACAAACAAAAACTGGATGTTTGAATGCTCTAATTGCCTCTTGCTTTTGTTCCCAGTCACCTGCCAGATATTTGGAACCACTAAACCGGGTAGACTTCCAGCTCCATTCTCTTATTTGACCATTGAACTGTTCACTTCTCTCAAATAAATATAACCCTCCAGTTTTACCAGCAGGAATCTTACAAGAAGCAGAAGCACTCACACTAACAGATGGACCAAAAGTAAACGCTCCACTAGTAGAGGCCCCCACTGCCCCTGCCGATCTTTGGAACGAAGAATATCTCGCACTACTAACTCCAAGTTCAAGACTTTTACTAAAGGAAACAGATCCTCCTGATTGAGCATATAAAACAGTATCAGCAATAGGTTTACCGTAAAATGCAGTGGGGTTTGTAAACAGTACTTCGAACCATAAGTCATCGTTTTTGCTGGTTTGAGGGTACCCAAGCTGTGATTTGTGAATTAAGTAGTGGTTCTTACCTAATTGATAAACTTTGTTCTTGTTGGCTCTTAATTCTTTGGTAGGAATATCTTCAAATTCAGAGTAAGTTTTAACCTTTGGGAGTTTTTTAGGGTCAACAATCTTGGCCTTGTAAGAACCGTCCACTGCCGAAAACCCGGGGGTATCTGAACTTGCAAGAGCCGTGAAATTGCTAGTTGGTTCACTGGCAGACACCAACCCTACAATAACAAAAATAATCAACACAAAAGCTTTAATCTTCAACATATCTAAATTTCGCAGTAATTACTAAATCTCTTTAACTATCAAGAACAATATAAATAATATTATAAATGAGTAGTAAAATAAATGAAATGAGAAAAATTGCCCCTTTATAAACATCTTTTCCAACATATTATTTATACAGCATATACTACTAAACTCTTGCCCCTACCTCTATGGGTTTTGGGTATGCCATACTCTCACCATAACTTTTTTTTTGCAGTAATTATAACCCGATCGCCAAAGACGTGCACTTACCACCCGTGCGGTTTTTTCTTCCCTGAAAAAATCAAACTGAACGACAACCGCTCAATACTACTGCCAGCATCAATCCTACGGTATCATGTCGGACGAATCGGTTAGTAGGCCAGAAATCAAGCAAGAGAATCTGGAGCAGGCTAGCACCGAGATTGGGTACGATGTCGAAGACAGAGACCAGAATCAAATCGATGAGGAGACTGAACAAGTAGATGCTGAGAAACAAGATGACCAACAAGAGGAGTACAATATTGGTGACAAAAGACCTTTACCTCAGAATGTCAAGGGTGAAGATAAGAATGACAGTGTAGCCGACGAAGGAAATGACACTGCGGCCCAAACTGGAGCTGAGTCTGCCCAACAGGCCCCATCTGGTCAGCCAGAAGGCGGAGAAGACGAAGAAGGTGAGGGAGAAGAAGACGAAGAAGAAGAGGACGAAGAAGAAGAGGAAGAAGTCACGGGGAGAAGAAGAAAGAGAAGAAGAGCCAATCAGTTTTTGGATATCGAAGCCGAGGTTGACGATGAGGAAGAAGACGAATTGGATGAAGATGAAGAAGAGGCCGAATTATTAAGAGAACAATTTATATCAGATGACCATGGCGACAAAGGAGACGTGGAAGAAAGTCAGGATGATAGGCTTCATAGGCAATTCGATCGGCGTAGACAAGAGGCCGAGGATCAAGATGCAGAAAAGTTGGCAGAGACTTTGAAGCAACGTTACCGGAGAACCCACGGTGTATATAGAGGTGATACCACCACCAGCGGTACTGTTTCTCAGAAATTATTAATGCCATCTATTAATGATCCAGCCATTTATGCTATCAGATGTACCCCAGGCCGTGAAAAAGATTTGGTTCGGAAATTATATGAAAAAAAGAGAACCTTGGAAAGACTGGGGAAACCATTAGGGATTTTAACTGTATTCCAAAGAGATTCTTTTAGAGGATACATTTATATTGAAGCCAAAAAACCAGAGGCCATTCAAACCGCTTTAACTGGGATGGTGAATGTCTATACCAATCAAAAGCTTTTGGTTCCAGTCCGGGAATATCCTGATTTATTGAAACAAGTTAAATCTTCTGATGTGGAAATTGTTCCTGGAATTTACGTAAGACTAACTCGGGGTAAATACAAAGGGGATTTGGCTATGGTTGATAACTTATCTGAAAATGGTTTGGATGTCAGATGTAAACTTGTTCCTAGGTTAGATTATGGGAAAAATGATGATTTTGATAAAGATGGAAAGAGAATAAGATCTAAAATCAATCCAGTTCCAAGATTATTCAGTGAACATGAAGCTAGAATGTATGATAGTGAAGGTTTACAACCTGGTAGAGGACCTCGTTCTTTTATCTATAAAGGTGAAGAATATATTGAAGGGTTCTTATATAAAGATTTCAAACTTCAATTCATTCAAACCAAAGATGTCCATCCTACTTTAGAAGAATTAGATCGGTTCCAAGCTGGTAATGAAGAAGATGGATTTGATATTTCTGCTGTGGCTGCTTCCTTAAAGAGCAAAAAACTCGGTACCGGTAATGGGTCAGCTTTCCAAGCTGGTGATAAAGTGGAAATTCGTCGGGGTGAACAAGCCAGAACTATAGGGAAGGTTTTAACCACCTCATTAAATGAAGTTACTATTACTATCACCGATAGTGGAGATCCTGAATTTGTTAACCAGAAATTGACTGTTCCTGGTAATGATTTAAGAAAAGTCTTTACTCCAGGGGATCATGTTAAAGTGGTTGAAGGTAAGCATGCTGATGAAACCGGGTTGGTTATTAAAATTGATAACGACTCGGTTATATTATTAAGTGACCAAACTCAAGAAGATATTAGGGTTTTTGCCAATTATTTAATTAAAGCTACCGATACTTCTCTGACCATACTTTCAAGTGAAAGTGAATATGATGTTAAAGATCTTGTTGAACTTAATGCTTCTACAGTTGGGGTTATTCTTAAGACCGAAAAAAGTTTATTCCAAATTCTTACTTCTGATGGTAGAATCATTAGTGTTAAACCATCAGGGATTTCTTCCAAATTGAAACTTAGTCGTCTTGAACAAGTAGCTACTGATAGAAAAGGATCTACTATCAAAGTAGGGGACACTGTCAAAGAAGTTTCTAGTGATAAAAAGAGAGAAGGGGTGGTGCTTCATATTTACAGAAACACTCTTTTCATTAAATCGAATGAAATTATTGAAAATTTGGGGATTTTTGCTACCAGTTGTATGAATGTTAGTTCTGTGGCCTCTAAAGAGGAAGAGACGAAAGCTCAAGGACCTGACTTGACTAAGATGAATCCAAACTTCAAAACCCCTAATATCGCCACCGCTGGTTTAAAGACCAAGATTGGTGGAAGAGATCGGTTAGTCAGTAAAGATGTAGTGATTACCGGTGGAAATCATAAAGGTTTGATGGGTAAAGTAACAGATGCCGATGAAGTTTATGCCAGAATTGAATTACACACAAAATCTAAACGGGTTAAGGTTAACAAGAATCAATTAAGTGTCTTAATAAGAGGTCAAGCAGTTCCATATATGAGATTTATTGGAGCTCCTGAACCATCTCAAAACAATGGTCCACCACAGCATCGGGGTTCAGGTCCAGCATTTTCTTCTGGGGCCAGATCAGCATGGGGTTCTGGTGGTATGACACCAGCTGCTAATGGAGGTGGAGTTTCAACCTGGGGTGGAGGTAAGACTCCTTCTGCTGGTGGAGCTTCATCTTGGGGAGGAGGAAAAACTCCTTCTTATGGTGGAAATGCTTCTGCTTGGGGAGCCAAGAGTGGAGGTGCTTCTAGTTGGGGAAGTGGAGGAGGAGCCTCTTCCTGGAAAAAAGATGGTGCCAATTCTACGTGGGGGTCCAACAATGGAAATACTTCTACGTGGGGGTCTGGAGGAAGTGGGTCTTCTTGGGGAGGTAATAAAGGGAATAAAGGGTCAGAATCTACCTGGGGTAGTCGTTAAATGTATTGACTTTTATTGAACCTATATTACATTCTGCTATTTAGGCAAATGTGAGTCTTTCTCTATAAATAAGTAATGTATAATAATTTTCCATTATTAAAGTTTATGTTGTAGTTAATGGCTGTTTTCACAACCAGGACAATTGTGTAATGTCTCGTGAACAAACACATCACAATCAATGCAAAAATCATTATGACATTGTTTGCATCTATATCGAGAACTGATTCTAGTTTCTAGTTTATCACTTGACTCCGAATCTTCTGTTGGTTTAGTTCCTTCAGGAAACTTCAAAAGACATCCGTAACAAAATGTACTTTTGTAAGATTCACTAACCGGAACTTCTTTATAATCTACTAATGGAACCAAATGATGATATGACCTGGCAAGATGTGTTGAAAGGATAAGCATTAATCCACACACTGGACAAACAGTAGGTAAACTACATACCTTACTGTAGCATTGAGGACATTGATAACCAATGACACTACTATTTCTGGTTGCTGCTGATACATCCACCCCATTTTTGATATCTTCAGTTCCCGATGAGGGATGGCATGCACATATTTGAATAAAGTCCAAAGTGTTTCCAGTACTGGAAGAAGATAAAGATGGTTGAATCTTTGTGGGGAACCCCATTTTAATTAAAGGTACGACATTCGAAGCTTCTAATTCTCGTTGTTTTTGGATAGTAATAGGTAGTGGTATCACACAATCCATTAAAAGTTCTTTAAAATGAGGTTCATTCATAATAACTCCATAGTTGGGATTATTGGTTTTATTCTTGATGTTATTGGTTCGATTGACAATCTCTTGACAAATAGCTACCTGTGCTGACAATCCAATGACTTTCACTTTGATATTATCTTTAACGAGACTGTTAATAGTTCTATGAATATCACCAGGATCTGAAGTGAATAAGGCCCCAAATATAACCAAGATTTCTTTGGAGTTTTTAGTATCGTTCATATTATTCCCAAAGTTATACCTTAATAAAGAACGAGCCAATTCTAGGGAATTTTGCAAAGAAGGATCCCCTTTAGGTTCAAATCTATTGTGTTGTCGGGCTTTTAGTTGCCTTATTTTATCTATATGGAATTGAGGAGAACCATTTACTTCACTGATCAAATGAGAGATCCCATTACGCATCAAGATAATCCCCATTTGTGATATTGGATTCTGATCGAAAAATTCAATGACAAACTCTTGTAATAATGTTAACGTGGTGGTGAATCGATTGGGTCTTAAATCTTTCTCTGACATCACCAGTGACCCATCAATTACAACTATCAATGTTCGAATGATTCCTCTTTGATATGGAGCAGTAGGATTTTTCATGATCTTCTTCTTTCGACTTTCAATCATATTTTGAATAACAGTTTCCATGGACGTCCCACTGTCATCATCTTTAACTATATCCCATGTTCTCTGATACTGATCTTCCCAAGCGTAACCTCCAGGTCCTTTTTTATCGTTGGCATTTTTGGGCTGAACAGACCTTCTTGCTGCTTTTCTTTCATCGTCACTATCACTAAAGGAACCTCTAGAGGAGGGAGAGGACCCTTTATACTCGTCGTCTGAGTCCATTGCAATGAATTCAAGCCAACAGAAGTTCAGTTACAGTTATCGAGTCTCGCGATGATTTTTCAGTGCGAGAAGTATTATTATTGAATACTCAGTATATCATTCAACTCAGTATATCATTGAATACTGCCAGTAAATTGTTAGTGTCTCTAATGAGATGAACGTGAATGGTGTATGCTTTAGTCTATAAATCTATATATTATGTTGAAAGTTTTCGTTTCTTGCCGTTCAATTGGTCTACCGTTATTATAGGTTTTGAAAAATCAACCTTCTGGTGATTGATATCATAGAAACACTCATAAAACAGCTCTAGATCCGCTTTTACAATGTCCCTATCAACAGAAACCCCATAAAGCCTGCTGAGACCTGGAATCTTCATCACATCTTCTACCCCCACAAACTGGTTCAATTGATATCCTTGACCGTTCGGAGTTATTTCATATATGATATCATCGTCTACGTAGAATAATTCAGGATTACATGGATGATAAAAACTCTTGAAGTCCAGCTCTTTGTATAACTGGCGGAATTTGATATTGGGAGGAAATTCCTTATCTGTGATTTCTCTATTCTTCTTACTCTTAGGAACTGGAGCTGATTCATTCTCTTGAATATAGAAATTCCGCAATAACTGAATAGCTTCACTTCTTAAAATACCCCCATAACTAAGATAATCTCCTTTTCCATTCTCAATATGGTCCATATTCACTGAAAGAACCGTGCCGTTCCCGCCAAATCGTTCATTCCCACACCCATAAACCACATACTGAATACCTACTTGTTTTAAAGCAGAGGCACACATAATACATGGCTCTACTGTTACGTAGAGTACTAATTTCAGGAATACCGTTTGAACATACTCAAGATCTCCCCTTTTATCAGATGGTATATACTTATCAAATACTTCATCTATAGCGAGAAACTCTGCATGTCGAGTCCCGTTTAAAGTGTCATTAGTCCCATTAAATCCTACTCCAACTATAGCATCTTCTTGTTCTGGGTCTATTATAATACAAGCCACGGGTGTTTCATTCGTTCGAAGGGCTCTATAAGCCACAAATAATGCTAGGGCCATCTGGCGGAACGCATAAGCCATACCACTTTCCATATCCTTCACCACCATCGCTTATTCCTCTGGAGTCTTTAATTCTTCAGATCTCATCGCGGTCTCGCTATCTACACAAATAAATCTCAAGAAATCTCCACAAATCAATCTCCGATTCGGTTCAAGCTCCATACATTATTGTAAGATGTCAGATCTCCACAAGCTGTTTGTTAAACGGGTCAAACAACAGGAGCAAGCATTTGGATTGGCACTGCTTTCTGAAGAAGACGACGGCACCACACCCAGTTTGGCTGAACTTCTGAGGCTAGGCCCTGCCAAACCAATAGCTAGCAAGAAGCTCACTAGATCAGAAACCAATCACTATGGGATTTATAGTGCTTTTGAAGATGAAAAGAATTCGACTTTCCCTATAAAAGAACAATATCACGATGAAGCTCAACACGTGACGTTCCAAGTATATTATAGTCCTCCTTCTGCCAACGATATCCCAATATTTATCTGTCATCATGGTGCTGGATCATCTTCAATGACATATTGTAAATTGGCCCAAAATCTTCGATCTCATTATACCAATGGCACTCCAGGAGTACTATTGTTTGACATGAGGGGTCACGGGAACTCTACAGTTGGCGATACTAATGATTTCTCGTTATCTACATTAACTCAAGACTTCAAATTTGTATTGGACCAATTTCATAAAACCCACCAAATACGAGCCTCTTTGTACTTGGTGGGCCATTCTTTGGGCGGAGCTGTATTGACCAATTATCTCGAAACTAATAAGGAGTTCCCATATGATATTAAAGGGTTGGTGATGTTAGACATTGTGGAAGAAACGGCAGTGTCATCGTTGAATTCTATGCCAGCATTTATCGACCGTTTACCCAAATCATTTTTGACTTATCAAAGTGCTATTGATTGGCATGTTAAAGCTACTAGATTGTTAAATAGCATTGACTCAGCCAAAGTTAGTGTTCCAGATTTGTTCAAAGATGACGGCAACCAATTAAAATGGTGTGTCAATTTGAAAGATACTCAACCGTTTTGGACTTCTTGGTTCAATGATTTATCAGCAAATTTTGTTAGTTCTGGTCTGCATAAACATGTGGCCAAATTATTGATGTTAGCCGGTCATGAAACCTTAGACACAAACTTAATCATTGGCCAAATGCAAGGGAAATATCAATTAATTGTGTTTAATAATTCAGATGCTGGCCATTTCTTACACGAAGATATTCCTCAACAAATCAGTATTAGTTTGCTTGATTTTGCTAAGCGGAACGATTCTCCCGATGAATATATGAAGAAAGAGTTGGGGTTTATTCCCAAATGGGGAGGAAAGATTAATAAGTAGCCTATTATTCTATATTCTAACTAGATTTGTATATATCTATATTTGGTTTAGTCCACGCTCATATTAGCTGCTTTAACTTTCATTCTTGTCTCTAAAACCTCTTGCTCTCTCTTTTTAATACTTTCAACCATTTTATCGATATTCTTTGAAGCCAATGGGAATCTTGGATTGATCAAAAATGGTCTCAAATCAAACCTATTGTCATCAGGAGAATATTGTTCAGCATGATAAGCAGGGGTCATAGTAGTCATCTTATGTCTATTGATTGCGTAGAAGAACCAGAATCTCTTAACTTTTTCAGCAACTTGTTCAGCACTCAAGTTCAAAGGAGGTTGAGACCACTCGTGGTATAACTTCATGAACATTGACATGGGTCCACATTTTTCCACTTTCCGTAATCTTCCAAATCTTGATAATTCATCATATGTCATACCCATATCAATTTCATCGCTTTGAACATAATTTTCCGTAATGGGTTCTAATTCAGCCGTTGGAGTGGCCGTCAAGAACTCATTTAATATTGGCATGTTGAAATTGATTTCTGCCCAGTGAATGAATTTCTTTAAATCAGTCTTGGAAATTCCTCCAATAGGGTTGATATCAGCACTAGAACAATCATATTTGGTTAAGTATCCTCTTAAACACTCATCCACGTTAGCACTTCCCAACACTAATAAACCACCAGGAATATTTCTAGTCCATGGTAATAATTGGGCAAACAAATAACTTAACACCATTCTTAATCTGGCTTGAATGTTTTGTAAAGCCAAATTTTCAGTTTGAGAACCACCAAAGATTTTGAAAATAGGTTTTCTACCTGTAGCGACTTCAAACACCGAAACCACAGCTGTAACCAAAGAATCCATATTCAAGTCCACATGATGAGAACCGATTTTTTCAGCCAATTCTTTAGCTCTTGATCTGGTTTCTTTAGAAGAGTTTTCAGTTCCCATAAAACAAGTATAGAATAACTTTCCAGCAATTTCTTGAGGAGTTTTAGGAATCCAATCCTCCAGCTGATGAGTTAACATTTGAATATCAGCCAACACTTGTTTGTCACCAGATTTAACTGCTTCAACAACCAATCTACACATCAGATGTACTATAGTAGCAGTGGCACAAGAATCAATACCTCCACTTAAAGGTAAAAAGTAGCCAGCACATTTAGATCTTCTTAAATAATCCCATAACCAGCAAGCAGGACCAAGAGCAATTTCTTCTTCTGGTAAATGATACTTCACGGCTCTAGGAATTGCTGGTTTGATCAAAGGATTGAATTCACTTCCATCAGCAATTAATTCAAATTGAGTTTTCATCACATGATAAACATCAGTTTGAGTGGCTGCTTGTAATGCTGCCAGTTTCTGATTTCTATACCCTCTTATATCATCTAAATCAACTGTAGCAGAAATGACTTCAACATCTTTCAAAGAAAACTGAGAAGCTTGGGCCACCATTTGACCATTGACAATAATAGAAGCACATCCATCATAATATAATCTATCCCCATCACAACCCTTTTGATTAGCATAAATATAAACCCCACCACATTTCTTAGTGGCAGCCATAATCAATTCTAATCTAGTGTCCAATTTCCGTAATTCATGATGAGATCCCGAAGAATTGGTGAATATTTCCACCCCATCTAAAGCCATGGCGATATGAGGAGATTGTGGAGAGAATAATTCCTCACAAGTTTCAGCCCCTAATCTAGTTTCAGCAGTTTCAATAATACAATCACCAATAATCACCCTGAATTGGTTATTGATTTGCCGAATGATTTTTGGTAATACAAATTGTTCATGGAACTTTGGTCTACCCCAAGGAGTGAAATATCTCATTTCTCTATAATTACCATCATTTGCTAAGACTAATTTAGGTCTAATTAATAAAATCATTCCATTATAAGATATGATTCTACAATTATATTTGACGGATTTGTGGATCACCGGCATCCCAATATCCAATATAAGCCCATAAGTGTCTGGATTACTAAGAATATCGGCGTATACTTCCCATGAATGAGAGTAGACGTCATTCTCTAAAAAGTGATCTAAGCATCCGTACCCACAAACTTCCAACTCAGGACCCACTCTCAATTGAGATCCTTGAGCTTTGGCTTCCTTGATACTGTCAAGGATTCTTTGTTTGTTGCCTTCAAAGTCCAATGCCCATTGGTTAAGGTTGCACGTAGAAACTGTTATATATTTTCCCATATTGTGTTAGGTAGATTTGAGTTCTCACTCTGACTCAGTGAGAATATAGGCCTCACCAGATAAGGCACTAGAATCCTACACTAAATAACCTACACTAAATAACCTACACTATATGACCTACACTAGATAATCTACTAAATAGCACTACTAGATAACACTACTAAATAATATTGTACTAGACTTTACTATTTCTTAAACCCATATATTCCTATAAACATAACTAAATCACAGTTTGAGGATCACCACCAGAAGCAATGTTACACTGGTGCATTAATCTTCTTTCATCTTGACCATCAGATTTAACTCCTTTAAATTCTCCAGTCACTGAATGCCATACTCCTCTGTTAAAGAAAATAACTAAATCTCCTTCTTCCCATCCATGGGCTAACACGTTTTGTGGAGCAATGGCAGGTCTCATTAATTCATGAACTCTGTTACGAGAATCAGCCAATTCAAGAGTTTTAGTGGTTCCATCAGCTAATTTGGTGTGTAATTTAAAAAGACAACATCCATGGATTTGTAAATGATGTTCTTTAGTAACAGGATTAGTCCAAACCATTGGTAATCTTTTAACTTTTTGTTCTTCCCAAGCTGGTAATTTATCAAATGGAACTTCTTTCCCTTCACTAACCATGGTTAACCCATCAGGAGTAGCACCAGCTGGAGAAATAAAGATGTATGGATGTGGAGCATATTCAATGGTAGTGTTTAAAGCATATTGTTTATCTTCTTCAGATAATCCTTTGAAGGCTTCGGCACCACTGACAAAACAAGTAGCTCCCTGAGCCACTTCTTTAGTTTCCCCAGAATCATCACCGTAATCAATAATATTAGTTTGAGTTGCTGGTGGAACTTTAATCCCTAATAAAGTAGTAACCATAGGTGGAGATAATTCATACAAGGCAGAATCAATGTGCCATCTGTAGTATCTGGTTTTGTGTTCATTTTTGATTTGTTCTGGAGTTAATGGATCCCGATGGAAAGTGGTATGAGATGGATGAGTTAAAGTAATAGCTTCTCCATTCTCATTACCTGGTTCATCAGCACCAAAAGTCCCTTGTCCCAAAATTTGCACTTGTGGTTGAGACTTGACAGTAGTACCATCTTTTCTTAACACAGATTGTTCGTGTCTAAATTCTTTCCCGTGTCCGTATCCCCCGAACCCTTCACCTTTTGGTTCAGGAATGGAAGGATCAAATCTTTTGGTTAATAAGAATTGAGATTTTGGAGCTAATTCAGCTAATCCTGGGATCACCACCACTAAGTATTTGTGGACAGCTTCAAAAAGGGTTTTGAAATCAGATTCATTCAAATTGGCGGGATCATTATTACAGTAATCTGGTAATTCAATTTTGCACCCAAATTTATTCTTTGGTAATGGAGTAACAGTTAAAGTTTCAGTTTTGTGCATTGTGTAATTTGTCTTAAGTTGTTGATTGAAAAACACTTGAAAAGTTGTTGATAATGTTAAAAACCAAAAGAAAAAGAGAAGAAATCAAGGTGGGTTTATCATGAGTTTATATACTGGCAACCTTGCGGAGCTTCCTTCGGAAGCAGACGTGGCCCTGATAAGCATCCGCCGGGGTGCGACTTTTTTCCCCATAGTTAAGTTCCGGAGCCCCTGACCCTCCGGTCTCAGAAATCGGGGTGACCGATGGAGCTCCTGCGGCATTTCCAATGGGTTATCGCACCGGTTCTGACCGGTACGCCGGTTTTAAAGTATTGTGATTTTAGGTCTAATCTCCATAGTAAGATCGTTTGTATTGTATAGATGGAATGATCATTCGCTTATAAGATCGGCTACTCCACTCTAATAGCAATTTAACCTATCGTAATACTGCTAGAAATTTCTACAATACCGGTCTTATCGGAGCCCCGGTTTCTACCATCTGATAATGCAAAAGCTCTTTATTGCTACTGATCTAATTGATAATATCATCTAAGTAAAATTCCTTTTGTGTGGCCATCCATATGATACTGGTAGTACTCACAATAAGGGGACCCATAAATCCTTTATCGAATTTACAATTCTTATACACTGATAATTCAAGATAAAAGTGACCAAAAGCCACCATGAAACTCCATAAACATAATTCATAGATTTGTTTGTTACCCACCAAGTACCAGGATCCATATAATCTGATGATGGAAGTGATAAAGGTCCAGGTTCCAAACGTTCTAACTCCTAAAGGACTGATCTCGGTTGGGGGAGCATTGGCATAGACTTTCTTAGTTAAATCAGTTGAAAAATATGCTTGAATCGAATTGAAAATCGATACAATTGATATGAAGAATAGCCAATGGGGTAAGTATCCTCCGTTCGGGGTAGTAACCGGTAAAATCGCTGTAAGTGCACCAATCATTGTGTCTTATACCGTTTGTTCTTACTGTCTTTCAGTATATAATCTCGTCAGATCATCAAATATCGAGAGTTTTGGTCGTGTACACTACAAAATACTCAAGGCCATTAAAATATATGTTAAACTAAACTGAACTAAACTAAGCTAGACTAAGGTTTGAACACTCAAGATCAAGTCGAATTGTCAGTCGAAGGAATGTTGATTCTTGTGTCATTGACTTCCATGATTTTTTTTTCTTTGGTTTTCTTTGGTTTTATCATTTTTTAGGCATTTTATGAGGTTTTATTTAATGGTTTGGTGGGAAAGGTCTGGTTCATTTCTCTTATAATGGGGTACTCTGAGTTATTAATGATGAGTAGGATCATTACTCTTCAACACATCAACAGCAGGACCTAATAATCTTTGGAACCCTGATTTATCCAAAGTGGCCACAATAACCGTATCAACGGCTTCAACAGTAGCTTGTCTAGGTAAATTATTCAATAAAGCAACTTCACCAAAGTAATCACCTTTGGTTAATTTATTGATAACTCCCTGGCCTTGTTTTTTCACTTCACAATCCCCACTTTCAATAAAGTAAAAGTTTTCACCACTTTGACCTTCAGTAACAATGGCATCCCCATGATGATAAATTTCTGTAGTTAAAGCATCAGCTAATTTAGAAATCTCTTGATTAGATAACCCTGATAAGATTTTAACTTCTTTCAAGAAACTTTCATACATTAACCGTTTGTTAAAAGTTCCTTCCAATAAGATTCTTCTAAAAGTTAACCGATCCAAAGCCCAACATATCACCAGAGAACTAGCGGCCAAAACCGTGGCAGCTCTTGGAGAATTATGCATTAAAGCTAATTCCCCAAATGAAGACCCGGCATTACTGGATCCTCTTTCAATATTATCCACATAGAATTCCACAGTTCCATCTTCAATAATATAAAAGTAATCACCTTCATCACCTTGAGTAATAATTTCATCTCCCTTTTTATAGGTTTTTTTAGTTAATGCCGATAAAACGGTTTTCTTAGAATTATTATCTAATTTTTGAAATAAAAAGTTAGATTGTAAAGTTTTATTTAATTCGAATTTTTGATTTTCAGTTAAATTATTGGTAGGAGGTTTCCAACTATCCGATTTAAATTTATCAGGATTTAGAGCTTCAGCTGAAACTGAAGTTCTTCTATTAATATTAAAATTCACGGGGATTTTAGTATTAGATAAAGGTTTAGGTTTATCTTTAGCTTCTTCAGCTTCTTCAGCAGTAGTTGGATCATTTGGATCAGGAGAATCCATAGGACCAGAAGTAGGGTCATCATTTATAATATTTCTGGTGACATGATTAGGAGAAGGATCATTAGGATCTAATTCTGGTAAAGGTTTTTCATTGGTAGAATGAGTAGTATTATAATCATCTTTAAATAATTGATGAGGATCATTTTCATTAGCTCCAAACGGAGACTTGAAACTTGGTTGTCTACTATTAATATGACTGTTACTCATTAAGTTGACGTTATCTATGTTTGGAAATAAATTAATTCCTGCTGCTTTGGCTTTACCTTGATGTTGCCATAAATATGACCGTTGTAATTCTAATTTAGAATTGAAATAATTAGCACAGAATTGTAAGACGTCGACTGGGTTCTTAGCAATGATTTCCTTTTGTAATTGATTTAATTCATCAGTTATAAATTGACTCATCCTCGCAAATAAATTACACCTTTGAACCTTAATTGACAGTGGTAGGGGGTTTAGTATTTCACTGAATTCTCCCTATGTCGGAAGCAATGTCGTCAAGCGCGACCTCTTTGTCTCCTCACTTTTGCCTGTCCACTTTCTCACTCTCACTGTTTCTCCCTCGCCCTTCCTCACACGTCCCCTAACACGTAGCGTGGCTTCTGGAAAATTCTTTGCCAGGTGCGATTGTGAAAAATGAACACGTCGCTGAAAAAACGCACTACAATATATAAAGGTTAAATCAGAACTAATTCAACAGTTGTGTAACACATTTGTTGGTGAAAAAGATGATGTTCAATAAGTCATGGGTCGGGTTAACCGCCTTTTATATGATCTTCTTGGTGATCTTACCTTTCTTTAGTAACAATAACGGGGGGGTATTGGCTGCCTCCGATAATGATACTGATGGGGAAAATTATGGTACTGTCATTGGTATTGATTTAGGTACCACTTATTCTTGTGTTGGGGTAATGAAAAATGGTAAAGTCGAAATCTTGGCTAATGATCAAGGTAATAGAATCACTCCTTCTTATGTGGCTTTCACTCCTGAAGAAAGATTGATTGGTGATTCTGCCAAAAATCAAGCTGCTTCTAACGTTCAAAATACCATTTATGATATTAAAAGATTAATTGGGTTGAAATATGATGATAAATCGGTTCAAAAAGAACTCAAATCTTTACCTTATACCATTGAAAAGAAAAATGGTAAACCAGTGGTTAAAGTGGATTATTTAAATGAAGAAAAAACTTTTAGTCCTGAAGAATTAAGTGGAATGATTTTAACTAAAATGAAATCCATTGCTGAAGATTATTTGGGTAATAAAGTCACTCATGCTGTGGTTACGGTTCCAGCTTATTTCAATGATGCCCAAAGACAAGCTACTAAAGATGCTGGTGTTATTGCTGGGTTAAATGTTTTAAGAATTGTTAATGAACCAACTGCTGCTGCCATTGCTTATGGATTAGATAAATCTAATGAAGAAAAACAAATTGTGGTTTATGATTTGGGTGGTGGTACTTTTGATGTTTCTCTTTTATCTATTGAAGGAGGGGTATTTGAAGTGTTAGCTACTTCTGGTGATACTCATTTAGGTGGTGAAGATTTCGATCATAAACTTGTTAGATACTTGTCTAAAGTATTTAAGAAAAAACACGATATTGATATTTCTGCCAATAAGAAAGCTTATTCTAAATTAAAGAGAGAAGCTGAAAAGGCTAAAAGAACTTTATCTTCTCAAATGAGTGTTAGAGTTGAAATTGATTCATTTGTTGATGGTATTGATTTCTCTGAAACTATTTCTAGAGCTAAATTTGAAGAATTAAACATTGATTCTTTCAAAAAGACTTTAAAACCAGTTGAACAAGTTTTAAAAGATGCTGGAGTTAAAAAATCTGAAATTGATGATATTGTCTTGGTTGGTGGTTCTACTAGAATTCCTAAAGTTCAAGAATTATTAGAAGATTTCTTTGATGGTAAAAAAGCTTCTAAAGGTATTAACCCAGATGAAGCTGTTGCTTATGGTGCTGCTGTTCAAGCTGGTGTCTTAAGTGGTGAAGATGGTGTTGATGATATTGTGTTATTAGATGTTAATCCAATCACTTTAGGTATTGAAACTAGTGGTGGAGTTATGTCTACTTTAATTAACAGAAACACGGCTATCCCAACCAAAAAATCTCAAATTTATTCTACTGCTGCTGATAATCAACCAACGGTATTAATTCAAGTTTATGAAGGGGAAAGATCTTTAGTTAAAGATAATAACTTATTAGGTAAATTTGAATTAACTGGTATCCCACCAGCCCCAAGAGGAGTTCCACAAATTGAAGTTAGTTTCTCTTTAGATGCCAACGGGATTTTAAAAGTTGAAGCTGCTGATAAAGGAACTGGTAAATCTGAATCTATTACTATTACTAATGATAAAGGTAGATTATCGAAAGATGAAATTGATAGAATGGTTCAAGAAGCTGAAAAATATGCTGAACAAGATGCTGAAGTTAAAAACAAGATTGAAGCTAGAAACTCTTTTGAAAACTACGCTCATATGTTAAAGACTCAATTAAAAGATAAATCTGAAACTGGTTTAGCTGATAAATTAGATGATGACGACAAAGAAACTTTAGATGACGCCGTCAAAGAAGCTTTAGAATTCATTGAAGATAACTACGATTCTGCCACCTCTGAAGAATTCGAAGAAGCTAAACAAAAATTGATTGATGTTGCCACTCCTATAACTTCTAAATTATACGGAGGAGCTGCCGGTGCTGGTGCTGGTGGAGCTGGTGCTGAATTTGGTGATGATGATTCTGATGATGATTTCGATCATGATGAATTATAAGCCTCCTCTTTTGGTTCGTCATATTTAAAATAGATTATAGTATTATTGAAACATGGAATTCAGGTATTGTTAAGATCTTGTGTATAGACATGTATAGCTATATATAGCTGAATTACAGAGATAAATTTCATGGAATGTGTAGTAGTAGAACAGCATATTATGTTTGACAGCTATAACTATGACGTCAAACATATAGTGTTCTCAGACGGCACGTGATCTCCAGGGGAAAAGCTGGATGAAAAAAATGAGAAGAGAAAAAGGTGTACTTCATCCAAATTGGAAACTATACTTAAAGCCATTACTTTAATCCAAAGTACAACAGATTCAATTTATTAATGTGTCCAATATGAGTTCTAGAAAGCTTCAAAAGTATGTATAAGTCATATGACCTGGGAATGGAATGGTGGTATAAACAATTTATATGATTTTTTTCCTTCCCATAGTCTAATTTTTTTTTCCTCTCCGTAATACTAACGTTGCAATTATAGAGAAATAGACAATACGTTTAAGAAGATAAATGAAGGGTTGGAATCTTTCAATTATCATTATGATCGTCATCAGGATTTGAATGGACAAGTTTTGGATAGAAACTTGGAAAGTCAAAAGGAAAAGTTGGAGAATGATTTAAAACGAGAGATCAAAAAGCTTCAAAAAAATCGAGAGCTGATTAAAAATTGGCAACTGAATGATACAGTAGAAGTGGTGGTGACCCGAAATAAATTGCAAGAATATAGGAAAATGGTGGAGGAAGCCATGGAAAAGTATAAGGAAGTGGAAAAGTCATCTAAAATGAAGTCATTTTCAAACCAATCTATTATGTTAGCATCTTTAGAAGAATCTCAAAATTTATCCAAAGAAGCTATTGAAGTAATAGGATTCATTGAAGAAAGCATTGAAGAAGTTTCAACTCAAATTGAAACCTTAGAACTGGAATATGATAAATTATCAGGTAAGAAAATTAAAAAGAATTCTTCTGTTGAATCTGAACGACAAGAAATTGAAAACTTTTTAAATATTGATAAATTCCATCTAGAACGATTTGAAAAAATCATTGAATACATTAAACAGAAACAAATAGATCCTAATTTGGTTTTGAAAATCAAAGATGATATTACGTTTTATTTGGAATCCAATCAAGAACCTGATTTCATAGATGATGAGACTTTATATGATGAAATTGTTCAACAGGCAGAATCTAATTATAAGTATACTCCTGATGAAGGTGGGTTTATAGTGGAAGAAGCCATAGATCCAAATGCTAATGGAACTTCTGGACATGAAACCCAAAATGTTAGTCTATCGAAACAACCTAGTACCACGTTTTCTAGTCATCCTCCTCCTCCTAGTGCTACCGAGAAATCAAAATCAAAATCTCCATCTCCTGGTGGACTTCCCAAGAAACAACTGGATATTAATATTACTACTCCTGTAAAGACTAAACTTGGAATTTCAACTCCTGATATGACTAGTCCTGAAATTATTCAAAAGTTAAAACCTGCTTCCACTCCTGCAAAAGTATCAGGTGAAGTAGCGTGGTCATCTGCCGTGGGTGTAGCTGCTGCCGTTTCAGGAGCTCCTTCTTCTTCTGAATCTGATAAGGCTACCCTTGCCACCAACGATTCCCATAAAGCTGCCACAGACTCAAATAGTCTGTTGAATGGAGCTCCAGAAGATGTTGTAAAAGGAAATGGTGATCTCCTGAATATTATTCCAAGTACTTCTAGCACGACTGCCACTGGTATAAGTCAAGATTCTACTAAAACTGACATTATTTCTAATGATCATCCACTTTATAATTATATCCAAGTTTTAGATAAATCAGGATTAAATGATAGTGAGTTGAAATTATTCAGTAACACAGACTTGATCAAAGTACCGCCTGGAATCCAGAACTTTATTATGTCATTTACATCCTCTCGAAAGATTAAAAAAGAAGATGGAGGCGACAACATGCAAACCATGGGGAAACTATTATTCAATTCAACTCTCCCAAATTCCTTATCCACTTCCATAAGAAAACCATACTTACCAAAGACAGTACAAAATGCGTTTTATCAATATAATCCTGACTTGGCTACCAATACAGAACATAAACTCAAGAATGATGAAATTAGTAATGGGATTAGTGGGGTTAACACCGGAGCATCAATATCGTATAATAAACCTCCATTACATTTGATGAATTATCAAAGTTTCTGGAATAAACTCAGAGCAGAAGATTCTTTCAACTCATTTACCACCAACATTAAAGGACTTATTGACCAACAACATCAATTGACTCAATCAGGTGCTGCCACTAATTTTGATGTGATAAATGAGTTAGTGTTGGTATTTTTCTATGGATTCTTCTACGGGGTAACTCCACTAGAAAACTTGATTGCCGAAACCAAGTTATTTGAATTGGGTTGGAAACCTTATGGTATAAAAGCCAATACTCAATCCAATAAACTAACCAATGATGAAGGTGTAACCTCTGCCAGTATTGTAGAAGGATTGAATCCTGATAGATACTATTATTGGTTTAGAAATATCAACCCCACTGCTGATTCTCAAGACCAAATTGAATTTGGTGATTACCAAGTGTTTGATTTGAGTTCTTGGGAAATCCATCCCAAATATGGATTCAGATTTGATCGGAGTTTGGCGGTTCCAAGTCCTTTGTCGATTATCACCTGATCATCACCCCCCTTAGTATGCTTTTGTTGTTTCATATTTACTCTATTTAGCCAATATTACATTTCCTTATTGATTCGTCAACTCCTCTCCAACACTATATATCAAGAAGAACAGCCAACAAACTGGTTTGTTCTGGGGATACGTCTGTTGGTTCCGACAGCTCTGGCGTCGGTTTCTCTGGCTCACTACACAAAGAAGTTTCAAGTGTCTTGTTTTGGAGCTGTGACGGGGAAGTGGAATCTATCGCATCGGGATCATCTTCCGTAGGTAACATAGCACCTCCATCAGATTTCAAGGAAGGAGAAGGGTCAGATTTATCGATGTCTGGCTCTGACAGCAACATATTGTTACTTATAGTGTTCAGAGTCAGTTCTCCTGAAGAATCTACCAATGTGGGCATGTGTTTAAATACTGAAGCTGGCGTTTGGTTAAGCTCTGTGTATTCATCAAATGGAAAGTCTAGGCCAAATAATTGTAGGGTAAGTGATTTGAATTCTCCCATCAACACTCGCTTTAAGCCTGTGATCTCCATATTGTCTACTATAATTGTGACTAGTCTGCCTTAGTTGGATATACAATTGGCTTCTTCAGACTGATCCAGAAGATATGTATATTTGCAACTAAAACGATGGTACGTGCACGCTCTCAGCATCCTCGGAATGCGACCTGACAAATTGTGGAGTAACAATTATTCAGTTTCTAAAGACTGATATAACTTAATAGTCAGCAGGAAGATGGAATATTACTCCTCCTTAGATGCATCTCAGTTAGATGCTGATACCCCGACGCTATTTGAGTTAATCTCAGCTAACCAATTAGAATCATTATTGTCCCCTTCTTTAAGGTATATCTTGGTTCATTATGCTAGCCGGTACCCATACTACCTCTTGAAGGTAGTCAATCGGTTTGATGAGTTGAACTTAATGGTTCGGTCGTTTATTGAATGGTACTTCATGAAGTATTGGCAAGGCTCATTCACAGAGAATTTTTATGGATTGAAAAGAGTCAGTCAGACGCCATTATCAACAAATAAATATAATTCTGGTAAATTGACCCAATTGGTTCCTTCCATGATTGAAGAACGCAGAGAGTTAAATAATTTACAGAAATTGGTGTCGATATTTGAAATTACCGGTGTATCATATGTTAGTGAAAAGTTCAATTATTGGTATGAAATATGGTACCCTAAATTGATCACAAACCAGTTGGTTCCTAACGATCCAAACTCCAAAGTTGATGTCTACAAAACCCAATTGAAAAAGGCATTTGTTCAGACATATCCTTATATAAGAAGTATTTTAAAAGCTGGGAACTTCTTTACTGTGTTGATGTATTTAAGTGGGAATAGTAAATCTCCTAGTTTGTTAACATACCTATTCAAAATCAACTACGCTCGTTTGAATCAATATGATTATACCAAAAATGATGGTTCTTCTCGGGGTCCTAAGGATAGAAAACATCCTAATAGAGTGGCTCCTCCTACCACTACTGAATATATTTTGAAGTTTTTAACTAAAAATTTCACTAAACCTTCTTGGAGATTAATTAAATTGGTATTGGGGACTTTTTTCCCAGTGGCTATATTCACTCTTAAGTTTTTGGAATGGTGGAATAACTCCAATTTCTCTCAACAATTGAAAAAGAATCAAGGTGAGAGTTTTGATACTGTCTTACCTGCCCCATCTATATTGTCCAGTACAAAGAAACCTTCCAGCCCATCAGAAAAGGCAGTACCGAAAAAGATATATAAATCAGGCAAAACTTGTCCATTGTGCCATGAAGAAATTTCTAACCCTGCAATCATTGAAACTGGGTATGTGTTCTGCTATAGTTGTATTTACAATTATCTTGCAAACTCACACAAGTTAGTGGATGCTAAGGCCAAACTCCGTAAACAAGAGGAATCGGATACTGAATCTGAGTCTGAGTCTGAGGCCGAAGCTGAATCTGACGAAAAGAAGCCTAAGCCAGAAAAGACGGATTCTATTAATCTTGATAAAGGTGGAAGATGTCCTATCACCGGTAAAAAGTTACTTGGGTGCAAATGGAATTCATTGAAAGAGGAATGGGATGTTGAAGGTTTAAGAAGACTCGTGTTCTAGCCTTATATATGTACATAACGATTAATGAATAGTATTCAAGAGATTTGTTCCAGTATCTAAATTGAAGGTAAGACCTTATCGAGAGGACGCGGAAAATCAAGATATTTTGCAACTCCAAGAATCAAACGATTCCAAGAGTGAATTAGAGCAAGGAGAAAAAGAGGACCAGAAACCTGCTTGAAGAGAATGGCTGTAGATTCAATGGATATGGATCCAATTGAACCAAGGCTTTCTGCCGAGGTGGTAGACAAAAGAGGGGATCTAGATTTATTGCGGAGGGATGTGTTACAAGCTTTAAAAGGAAATGATATCAGAGATTATCCGCTTGTTTTATTTGATGGTTTGCCCCTTATTGGTGTTCCATCGTGTATTACTTCAGATACTAAACTGACTCCTCAAGAAAAGCTTTTGTTCGATACTTTGAATGATATTCTCGAGGATGAAAGTAACCATCATATTTTTAGTGAGTTCTCATTCGATACTCTACAGTATAGACTTGAGGCAATTAAAGATTATGTGTGTTTTTTAGCCTCAAAGGGATTTTCGGGAATTGTTGTTTTTGGGAAATTGGTCAAGGATCATTTGTCACAGTTAACTGGGAGTTCAGAAGAGGCTCTGGAGGGTGGAAAATACTTTTTGAAAATGTGTAATAATGTTATTGGAGCTGTTCTGTTAGTAAATCAGATAGTTGTCAATTATAAGTATAGACCACTGTCTACAGATCGGTATGCTATCAGTTTAACTGCAAATGACCGAAAAAAGGCTAAAGATCAAGAATCAGAGGCTTTTTTAGGTCTTAAAGAGGTTAAACAATTCGTCAAAGACAACAAGATCGGTGGGCAAGATCTTGTATAGAACTAAAGCGATGCTCATCGATTTCCGCACCAAAACGTTTTCTGATTTAATTATTCACTATTAACTCATAATGAGCTCAGACACTAAGACCCTTAAGGCCATTAAGTTTGATAAGGCCAGTGTAGCTTTGGAAATATTAGATCAATTGGTCTTACCATACTCCACTACATATATCGAAATTCACTCTGTGGAAGATGCTTTTCAAGCCATCAAGAAAATGCAAGTTCGTGGGGCTCCAGCTATTGCTATTGTAGGAGCATTCTCTATAGCCATTGAAGTGTTTCATCACTTGGCCAAAGGTGGTAGTGATATGACCATTGGAGAATTGACCAAAACCATTGATTACTTGGTCACTGCCAGGCCCACTGCCGTGAATCTTTCAAATGCTTGTAATGATATTAAGCAGTTGATTAAGGTATTTGAGGCTGATTCTTTGGTAGGTACCAAGCAAAGTGAAATGATTTTACAGTATGCTATTAAATTATATGAAGATGATTTGACCAACAACTACAAAATTGGTGAAAATGGGTTGAATTATATCAAACAAGTATTGAAAGAAGAATCGTTCAAAGGACCCTTTTCCATAATGACGATCTGTAATACTGGATCTTTGGCTACTTCTGGTCATGGTACCGCTTTGGGGATAATCCGGTCTGTTCACGAAGCCTTACAAAAGGATTGCTCTAAAGAAGAATTTTATCTTGACCACGTTTACCCTTGTGAAACTAGACCTTACAATCAAGGAGCAAAGCTTACTAGTTATGAATTAAAATATGAGCAAATCCCATTTACTTTAATTTGTGATAACATGGCCACCTCTTTGATTTCTACATTGAATAAAGGCGGTCAGATCAAACAACTGGTAGCTCCTGTCAAATTCATCATTGTAGGTGCTGATAGAGTGGTTGAGAATGGTGATACTGCTAATAAAATTGGAACTTATCAATTGGCTCATATTGCCAACCATTTCAATCAACAGAAAAATTCTCTGGATATCAAATTCATGGTAGCTGCTCCAACTACAACCTTTGACTTGAATACTAAAACTGGTGATGACATCGTTATTGAAGAACGTCCGGCAAATGAATTGACTACATTAAAGGGTCCTGTGTTAGACGGTGATAACGTAGGAGATAAAATGGTTGTAGGGATTGCTCCACCAGGCATTTCTGTTTGGAATCCTGCTTTCGATGTAACTCCTAATGAAATTATAGATTGCATAGTGGCAGAAGCAAAGGTTTATACAAACAACGGCGGTTTCCAGCTACACGATTAGTTATATGTTAATATCTATTAATGCTTATATTACAGAGTGATAATTGGTTCAGTCTTTACTAGCGTCAGGTTTTGGTATTTCTTCTTTTGGTACTTCTTCTTTTGGTTCTTCGTTCTTGCGCTCTTCTACTTCTTTCTTTGGCTCTTCCTGAGCTTCCTTGACTTCTTCCTTGGGTTCTTCCTTCGGTTCTTCCTTGGGTTCTTCCTTGGGTTCTTCCTTGGGTTCTTCCTTAGGTTCTTCTTTCAGTTCCTCTTTAGGTTCCTCTTTAGGTTCTTCTTTCAGTTCGTCCTTGGGTTCTTCTGTGATTTCTGTAGACTCATTCTGTGCCTCTGGAGCTTCCATTTGAATGGGGTCAGCATCAACACTGTCTCGGCTAATTTCAGGTGGAGTTGCCTCCTTCTCCTCAGATTTTGTCTCCGGTTCTGACGCTTTCGTGGTAGTCTCTTGCTCCTTGACTGGCTCAGGAACACTTTCTTTTTCAACCTTATCAGTCTTTTGCTCTTTCTCTTTTTCTGGTTGAGGCTTCTCTTCCCTGACGGGCTCTGGTTTCTCATCTTTCACTGGCTCTTTTGCCTTCTCTTCTGGCTCATTAGTATGCTGTTTCCGCTCCCCCGCAATATTGTTACGCATCACCTCATCCATTCTTGTATCTTCAATGGTAGGTAAAGCATTGACATTTTCCCATATCACTTGCCCTGAATTACCATACCCTGGACAATCAATCAACTTTACTCTGAAATAATCTATATCTTTCAAAAGCGAATGTTTCTCATTGAAATCCTTGAATTGTGGTAATTGGGTGCAAAAATATTCTACCAATAACTTCTTGTAGTTATTGAAGATTTGCAGCAATATTAATGAATACTTTATCTCTGGTAAGTACTTACATAACACCTTATTAACTGTCGAGGTTTCCTTCACCAAGGTTTCCATATAAGGATGACATTGTCTGGGGTGCTTGATTGGCTCCGACCAGTCTATCTTCAATGCAGCTTGACAATGACTAAGGGTCCGGTCATACATGATTGAAACCAATTTAGAGCATAATTCATCCTCTCTGTCATTATAGCTTGTGATAATCACAGCAAATGTAAGATCATCATTACCATTTGCAGATTGAGGTTTTGATTCTTGTCCTGGTGGTTGTGGAGACACTCCACGTGAAACTGACTTGAATGGCTCTTGAACACATTTAAGAAATTTCACACAAAACTGAATGACTTGAATACATAAAGCGAGATGTTTGGTGGTGATATGCTTTAATCCTGCTGTTCTTGTGGCACCAGCATTTAAAACCGCATAGGCGATTTTGGAATTCATTAGCTTGAAGTAGTTGAGGATATTAGGTTCAATATTTGGTGCCTTGTGAGGGAAGACAACAGAGATTATAATGTAATCTCGGACTTGTCTAATACATTCTAGAATAAGTTGAGGAACCATGAAACTTTCATCGAAGATTTGAAGTTTGGTAATTTCCAGTGCAGTTTCAGTTGCCTTTGAGGTATCGTTAGAATCACTCCCGTAATTATACAAACAGAGAGATTCTTTCCAGGTTGAACTATCAAACCCTGACTTTCCATCAGTTTCAATAAAAGTAGCGAGTCCCGTGACCTCGTCCAACAATTCCTGAGAATTTTTCAATGCTTTACTATCAGTTACTTCTTTCCAAACCTCTTTTTCTGTGCTATGAGCTATGGCTTTCAAATTATTCAGATGGAACCTATGGACGAAATAATTCACATGATTCTTTACCCAATCATTTAATGAGCTTCCAGCTCCACTGGCAACATACCCAGGGTTAATTAATTCACATTCTTGTAAGTAAGTAGAGCAAATGGAATAAAACTTCAAATAGTATTGTAATGATAAATCAGCAATTTGTTCCAGTCTGACGTTGATAACTTTGGATAAACGAAGTTGGGTCAATTCAATACCCTTGTTAATAGCCATTGTCAAATCAAAAGCCATGACGTCTATATTCTGAGCCGAAGGTGGTATGGAAGTTAATGCCAAATCCAATAAGACTTTTTGGTGAACTGTCAAACGACGAAGACATTCAGATAATCCACAAAAGATCTTAACTAACATCGTCTCAAACTCTTTAGGAGTGAGATTCTTAATACTGCTGGATAATGAATTGGATGAACTTTGGTCGGCATTGTATGAAGCTTGGGATTCAGGTGGGACTGAGGAATCTCTTGATGAAGGAGTATTAGCAGCTTCGATCAGATGAATATTACTATTTGCCTTTGGTAAATTAACCTTGATTATATCTTTGATTTCAGTAATAATCCGGTCTTGATACGCTTGAAAAGATGGAACTAAATGATCTGATTTAACCAAATTCTCCACATAATCTTTCAATTTTTGTTTCTGAGACTCCTCCAAATGTTGGTATGAGTTATTCAAATCCTTTGGACTAAGTCTCTTGGATTTCGATTTATCGACAGAATAATACATTCTGTTCAAAGTATCTGCTAAAGGTACTTCTTTGTAATGAGATCTCAAGTCATTAATCAATAAATCATTGAAATCTTTTATATATCCTCTAGAACATTGGTTCTTCAACCCCTGTAAATCATTCTGTAAATTAATTAACCCGGGGAGTCGAGATATATCAACCAATGGGTACCTAAATTTCGGCAAATTTATGGTCGAATCTGAAGGTAACTCAAAGTCAGACCCGTTTATCAACTTCTCTACTAGTATAATCTCATTCAAACACTTTGCATTCTGGCCTGCTTCGAATGATTGTTTGGAGATATCAAAAACGCTGGTAACATACTTGATCTGTACTATGGAACTCTCAAGGTATTCGATGTTATTTCTCTCACTGATTTGGTTTAATATTTGCAATCCAATTTTATTATCATTAGAATCCAATTTATCTAATTTCAGTTGAATAGCTCTGAATTGTTCCACACAGTCATTCGATTGTCCTTGAATCGATTTGATGTCTTCTATAGTACTAAAAAATGAACTGGAAGATTTTGAAATCTCCTGGATCAAATCCATTTCCACCAAATCCAAATAATGTGATAATTGATCTTGTAGCTGGTTATTGTTAGCCAAATTCTGTTTCGAGGGCCCGCCACTATCATACTCATCAAAATCTGGAAGAATATTACAATCACCAATGACTTGTTTGAAAATTCTAGGATCATCCAATCTGAAGTTAGGGTCTGAAAATACCGACGGGATAGTTTCTTTGGTGTCACCTTCTTCTATTTCATCTTCCAAGTCATGGCCATTGACAGAAAAGTCATCTTGTGACCCACCATTTTTTTCCTGTTCCACAAACTTCTGGAGAGTATCTGCTGTCAAATTCTTATAACTAGCATCAAAAGTTTTGTACTGTTCATCAATACCACTAATTAACTTGCTTTTTATGTCATCGCTACTAATCTTTTGAGCCAATTTTTCCAACTGAATTGGAGGAATATCATTCACAGTAGGAGTTTTCAAATTATACACGGTAGTTAAGCCCCCATTTAAACTGACTTGAGTTTTCCCCGCTCTTCGCCTCTCTCGAGATATATCTGATGCAATTGTCAATTCATAGATAGAATTAGGACCCAATGGTGATACCGTCAGAGGGTCTTGGGTGCTGACGTCATCATTGCCCAAGTTAAAGTTTTGAAAATATGCTGACGACAGAAAGCTACTTTCGGCATCAATACTATTCCGGAAAGATGCCACTGAACCTGTTACTGCCCGTTTATGATGGCCACTAGAAAGAAAAGATTCGGAGCCAGAATACTCTGAGCCTTCATTGGCCAAGTCATCATTCAAATTGACACTTTCATCCATCGACAATCGGCTAGACTCGTTCAATGGCAATTCAAGATGGTCTTTGTTGGTGTTTGATTGGGTATTTGGATCTGGAATAGTTGAATCTCCGGGTCCGGCAGAAGGCTCTTTCTCTCGAAAGTCGGCCGAGGTACGGGATGGATGCTTCGCTAAACTTCCCAGCATTACAATGGTATCAACAAGATCACTAGGAGGTTGTACAATTGAAAATGGATCTGGTGCGTTGGATCTAAGTTTATTCTACCGCACTAGATTTGAGGCGCACTATTATTCTTCATCAGGTTGTCGCACAAGAAATATTCATCAAACATCACCAGAAATGGCTCAAGAAACTAAAACTGAATCCAAACCAAAGCCTTGTTGCGTTTGTCTCGACGAAAAGAAGACCAGAGACGCCTGTTTGTTGGCCAACGGTCAAGACAGTGGGAAATGTGACTCCATCATTGGCCAGTACAAAGTTTGTATGAAAGGCTACGGCTTTGAAATTGCCTAATTTTTCAAGACATTAATTGTAAATAGTTTTGTATATATAACCTATGTAGATAAATAAAATATGTTACACATCAAACGTTCCGTAGTTTGAGTTATTATTATTGTTGTTGGTGGGAGTGTTAGTGTTGTTGGTGATGGTACTGGCACTGGTGCTGTTGTCGCTGGTATTACTCAGCAAAGAGTCCGACTCAGATGGGCCTTGCTCTTTGTTTTTCATTCGGAAATATGGGTTCTGGATTATATTATCTACCAATATGAACTGAAGACAGTTCATAATAATCGGGATGACAAATATCACCATGAAGATTTCCACTTGTTCTGGATAATTATTTAACCATACCAAAAGAATATGGTCAGTAATCCAAAGAAGCTGAAGGGCAAAATAGTTCATGACCACAAATAGTATCACTTTGGTGATCATAAGGGACACATAATATATGGCCAACTGTTTTAAATATGCCGTGATACTGGGTCTGTTAGGATCCCCATATTCTCCTGATTTGATGTTGGTGATATGAAACCAGTTCTTACAAATTCGATTAGCCACACTGAATACAAGGTATAAGATATATACTCCAATAGTACAATCAAATACGATATTCAAAAAGTACCAATTACAAGGATCATTCAGATCTTCATCATCCCACCCTCCATCATCTCCATCTTCGCTAGTACCAGTAGCTCCTCCTTTGTCACCTGCCAGAGTCTTAATTATAGATAAAACCACATTAAACACATGGACCCCTAAAGCTCCTAGTAATTGCTTGGAAACATCGAAAAACCACACGGCCCAGGTTCTCCTTACTGGCCATTCATAATGTCTTTTCACTATAAGCGAAGACATACATAAGAGTCCCAAACATGCTTGGGTCACTAAGGAAAACGTCCCCACCAATTCACACTTGCCATTATTATCCTTAGTTTCTGACTCGTCACCAGTAATAAACCGATGGGTAGACATATTAGTGGTCAACTGGTGCACAGGTATCAATACCCGTAGTATATATTCCATCAAAAGGTTCATAATGTAATAGTTTCTCAAGGGATGACTAGTTTCTAACCCTCCGCAACTTACCAGCCTTTAACGCGAACTAAGGTTTTGATAATGCTGTAGATAATAATTACTGCGAAAAATAGAATTTTTATTAATATATACACAAGGAATACAATAAATGCAATAACTAACTGAATGTAATGGTCTCTTTTTTTAGGTTTTGGGATTGGTATTGAGAAGTGGGGTGGCGCTAGTTGGACTGGTCATGTTTCCAATTCCCAAGTAAATGGGTAGCAAGTCCCTTGGCTTGATTTACAAGATTCTTGTCTTGAGCTGGAGAGTTGGACCTGTCACTCTCTGGGGCTCTAGGCACTTGGCCAATAGGATCCGATAAGTTTATTTCATCAGGATTTGGAGAACTGATGCCATTTCTTCCGGCAACTTGTGATAATGAATTGTAGGAGTTGATGTTTTGGTTGACACTTGGACTCTCGATATCCCCTACAAACTGGTCGTCTTCAGAGTCACTTTCAGAATCAGAATTGCCGAAATCAAATGTCCCTGATGGTTTCCGTTGTTGCTTTTCTAATGGAGGGGTAGTATTCCCCAGAAACGCATTGGCAGATGTGGTATGAGGGGGTAAAGGTGAAGCTTTGGATTGAGCCAGTTTTGGTAAGGTGTTTCTTGGAGAAGCTGATCTAGGTGATCCTTCAATACTACCACCAGTCACTCCATATGGAGAAGACGAAGTGGTGGTATACTTCTTATCTACCGGTGGAGATGTCACTTTTGCTGGCTGCTTGTTGAAGAACTGGTCGGCCAAAGTGCTGGAAGAGTTATCTTTTGTCAACGGAGTGGTTCCAAAAAATTGGTCTGATAAGGAGTTTGATGAAGTCCCTTGTTTAGACAAACCGGTGGACGAGTGACGAGGGTTTATGTCACTAATATTTCCTTCCATTGGTGAAGGGTCAAAACCACTTGGATAATGAGAATCACCAGTTTCAGAATTCTGACTTTGGTTAGTCATTGGAGTCATATTGTGAGTGAACACCAGCTGTGCTAATGATTGACTTGAGCTTCTAGTTGAAATCGATAATCCTTCATCGGAGTCAGAATCTGACTCTGAGTCTTCTCCATTCAAATCAAAGGTTGACGTTGGAGCTGCCGATTCATGAGGGTGTTTCGAATCAAGATTCAAATTCATTCCCCTATCAGGATGGCTACCAGAATATGCTGAGAATAATGGCGATTGAACCCCTGGTGAGCTGGCATTGGAATCTGAAGAACTGGCGGGTTGGTGAGTGGTAGAATCATTATTGTAGATGTAATTATTATTACTGATCACTTGAGAATCAATAATAGGAGGATTCTGATTGCCTTCTTGCTCACTAGGTAAAGTGTCAAAGTTTGAGTATTTGGCTAAGTCCTGAGGAAGATCCACCACATCAGGAGAATTCCCATCGTCTTTATTATTACCATAAATCCCATGGGCTGGGTCTACAGTATAGACCGTGTTATAATCATAGTAGTAATCATATCCTCTACTACTAGAATTATTCACATTATGTGATAAACTAGAGGTATAGGGATTTTCTTCATCACTTGACTCTTCATCCGACCCATAATTCAATGAGGTTGAAGGTAATAATTGGATGGTCCGATAAACTTTTGAACTGTTGGTTGAAATTGATGAAGTATCATCAGTTTTCTGAGACGATGGTGTGTGTTCCATAGCTAGTTGTCTTTGAGCTTCTTCTATTTCTTGCTTTTGTTTCTCTTTATTAACTAAAGGAGGGGCAGAAGTAGTGCCCGAAGGCGATTTAACCTTCAAGAAAAACCCACCATCATCATCATCATCGTCTTCATCTTCGTCATCTTCATCATCAGCTTCTTCCTTTTCTGCTTCGCTGTCGCCAATTGAATTGGCACCAGAACTACTAGGATCGGAAAACATATAGCTATTACTTCCTCTCAAGGTACTATTACTAGTGGAATTATCATCATCGTAATAATCCTCCTCATCATCTACCTCTTCTGAATCAAAGTCTGAATTTAATTGGTCATCTTCAATATAATCCACCGCAATACATTGTTCAACCACATCATTAAAATGAATATGACGGTCTCTTTTCAGACCAGAACCGATGGATTTGCTATCACTAAAGTAATTATTAGAGTCATTAGTACTTTTCTTAGCAAGATCCAAGTTACTGACATTAGTAGCCATTTCATCGGCACTAGTATTACTGATTCCACTAGGAGATTGGGTATCGAGACTAGCCAAATCATTAGGGGATTTATTTAAATTAGTTAAATCCACTGCACTATTCTGGTTAGAAGGGATTCGATATTGGGTATTTAACTTCTCAGAAATAGCATCAAAATCATCAAATTCTGGTGGTTCATTCGAAGGGGTTCTTTTATGGGTTCTTTCATAATATTTCCGTAATTGTTCTTTTTGTTTCTCCTTTTTAGCCTTCAATCGATTTTCCATAGCTTCTAATTTAACCAAGTTAGCATGACTGATCATTACATCTTCTACTGATCTCTTTTTCAAGATCCCCTTCTTCCGTTTCATGGAAGGATTAGGAATAGAAATATCCCCCGCCACCGCAGAAGAAACCGTATTAGAACTATGTTTATGATGATCTTCATGATGGTCGTGATTGTCATCTTCATCGTCTGATTCCGGATCATCATTAACAATAGGACCATATAACCAGGTGATATCATTTTCTTTTGACCAATTTAATTCTTCTGGATTAATGGTTTTTAAATTCGATCTTCTTTGAGCCCAAGTTCTCCAACTAGCATTTTCTAATCTAGCGGAATTAGCCACATCTTTTCTCTTTTGAATGACATATCTCCAGGATTTGGAAATATCAGACACATCCCATTGATGACTGAAATAATCCACATGTCTTGAAGGTTCAATGGCAATGTCGGTATCATCAAGAGGAATGAATTCAGGACTGGTGAAGGATGCAGACACCCGTTTTGTTAGTTCCTGTTCATCATTTTCATCTGTTTTTTGCTCATCATTAGGGGCATTATGGTCGTTGAGATCGTTAGATTTAGAAGTATTATGGGTGGGTTTATCATTAGGGTCGTCAATATTAGTATCGTCAGGTCCTAAACTTTGGATGGGTATCGATTGTTGTTGTTCTTGTTTTTCGGCCTCTCGTTTGGCCCGTTCCATAGGACTGATGAATTCATCCAATAAACCAATGGACCTAGTTCTCTTTAATTTAAAAGTAGTATTATTAAAGTGGTCGTCATCTTCAGCATCAATATGTTGAGACGTGGTGGCACCTCCAGCAAACACTTCATTTGATTTGTTGTTTGAACCAGAGGAAGGGTCTGGTGACAGACCCAGTGACCGATCGTCATGATATGAATTTGACATGGTCAAACAAGTAGGAAAAACTGGGGCAATAAACCGGTCAACCTTACCACAAAACCCCGTAAATTCTTAGCACAAAAAGCCAAAGAATATAGTACTTGATGGGGTTTACAACGATATAATCTTCCAGAAACCCGCTAGCGTGGTAATAACTGGATATCTGGGTGGTAATTGAGTTGGTACCTGCTATTTGAAGTATATATGTGAGAGAAATTTTTGGGACTCTGCGAATGATTCTTTTTCTCCCCTTCCGTATTTGGCCTAGTGATAGGGAGATAGAGGAGATGAAAGTATTGAATAGGGGTATAGAGATATGTGTATATATAATAAAGGGTGGGGGTGTATGGATAGCTAGTTTGTTATTGGCTTAGGAGAGTGTTTTTTGGTTTGGTAGTAGAGCTAGAGTTAGTATTGTATGAGAACACGGTCTGGCAATTCGGAGCCGGGATTATTGCGCTGGTTATACGATGCGGTGTGTGCAATGTACGAGAATTGGCTGATATGCTGCGAGCAAGTATGGCATGGTCAGGGGGTAATAGAGTGGTTGTGCCAAACTAGAATATAACTACCATGGGATAAATACTCCATACAAAATGCTCCATACAAAATACTCCATAAAATCTCTAGCATGTGTCTCGAAAATGACTCTGCAAAATGTCACATTGCATTTCGGAATAATTAGGAAGAGTCCCTGAGGGAAGATCCTCGGATTTTAACTTCCTTGAGACGCACCAGTTTTCGAGTCACTCTTACTACTATTTTATCTTATCCCTGTAGACAACTACAACCAAAACCACAAGCATTTTGTAATGTTGTAGTTGACATTTCCTTGGTGTCGTTAACGCCGGGGCAACATGTGGTTAAAGCTTGTTTTCTTTTTCTGCCACGATGTGCTCCGAGCAAATCCTAATTGAGAAATCGAGTTTTTGTGGGGGAGTCGCACTTGACTCGGACATTTTACGTGAGTCGCCCAGGGTCAAATAAGGCTGAGATCTGGGGTTTGGCATTATGGGGTTGGGATTGATTGGTCTGGGGAATGTGTATCTTTAGTTTGTACCTGGTTTTGTTATGCTGGTGTCTCTTTTTTGTCTCTTGTCTACTTTTTATATGCTGTTGGGCCCATATTCAAACGCATTAGACGCATATTAGACGCATTGGGCGCAAATCCTATCCTCCCCTTAATCTTATCCCAGCATATCAACTCTTCCAAATGTCTTCCCAAATTCACAATGTACCTCTTCTAGTCGTATTAGACTCTTGTTATACTCTACCCATCTGGCCCTATCACCTAGTTCACCTTGAATTTCCCCAGATCTATCGTTTATGTGTCTTGCGTGTGCGACCCAAACCTACAAAATTCGTTCAACAGTCGCCTTAATGTTCTCTGATGCTTCCAAGACACTCCCAGAGGCCTAAAACACCCTCTATCATTTCATAGAAGCAATAACAAGGGCAAAATTCGCAAAACCGTTCCACTCCTTATCTGTGTGAAGCCTAATCCTCTCATCCTCTTTCAAGATCTGGTTCTATGGTCTAGTGGTATGACGTTTCTCTCACTCAGAAAAGGTCTCGAGTTCGATCCTCGATGGAACCAATCTTATTTTTTTTTTTTGTCTTTCTATCCTTCTACAGACTAATCTAGTCTACTAACTCTACAGGGTTCTACCAATCTCTAAGGTGTTTCAGAATATATTATCTATATATCTATATAGAACATTTTGAAATTTATATGCAGAGAAAATCATAAGGTATCGTTAACTTAAGTTTCATCAATATAACATTTAGGCATTATCTTCTTCATCAGATTCACTATCACTGTTGTTATCATCTTCATCACTAGATCCTGATTGTTCATCATCTTCACTTGAAGTCTGATGGTTACTACCACTGGCACTTTCTTCATCTTCTTCATCTTGGTTAGGATTCACTTCCGACCATTCTATGTAATTTTCTTTAATAGTCTTTTTACTTAATGGTAATACCAAAGGATCAAATGGGAAATATCCTTCTAAATCCAAGAATTCTTGTTTTTGTTTAAAGTTCCCAACATTAGAAGGGACCAGAGAATCACCATCAAACTTAGAATGGGTTTCAAAATTCTTGATGTTACTAGTATTTAATATTCTTTCTCTCTTATTGTGTTCAATAATAGAATAACAATAGCACACATTTAATTTGGTGGCGATGTTGGCAAATATAAAACACACAGTTTCGTCAATAAACTTTAATGGGTTGAATTTGGTGATAATAACTCTTTGGAAGAATTTATCGATATCACATTCCCATTCTCCTTCTTCTTCATCAATTTGTAAGTTTTTATATCTAAAACAAAAGATATATAACAATGCTTGGAAAGTAGAATAGAATAATTTAAATCTTTCCATTCCACCAATATTTTTATCAGACCCATCACTCCCTGGAGTAGGCTTATAGTTGATTTCAAATTCCCGTTCTTCAATGTATTTATTTAACCAGCCAATTAAGTAACTGACTACAAATACAATTTGGTTTTTCGATAAGTTTTTGGCTCTAGCAATATATGATGATAAATATTGCATAGCTTTCAACCGTTTTTCCAAAATTTGTTGAGGATTAAATGATATGTCAATCAATAACACTAAATATGAATCAACCAATTCAAATTGATATTGACTTACATGAAACAATAAAAACTGAATCAGCTTGGTGAAGTGAGTTGGAAGGATATGACTTTTAAATAATGACGTGATGGTATTGAACAAATAAACTCCACTGCCACTATTTAATTTGTCATTGCTGAAACTTTCTTTGGTAGATTCCAATAAAAGATTAATGATTGTATCCAATTTATTAACTAATGCTTTGATATCTTTTGTTGTTGTAATTGGATTGAACAAATATTCCGCTTGTCCTTCATCGCCATCCTCGTCGTCGTCATCATCTCTTTTTTCAGCATCTCCAAGGGTCTTCTTACGAGCAATCCGATCTTCTGCTTCATCATCACTATCCATACTTTCAATGTCAGAATCAGCATCTGAATCTGAATCGGAATCGGAATCGGAATCTGAACCTGAATCAGAATCGTCGTCATTATCTTCATCTCCATTAATTAATTCATCAATTTCCTCATCATCTAAATCATCCAAATCATTCTGTAATTCTACATCCAATTTAATACAACATTCCACAATTAAAAGCCATACGTCATATTGTAATTCATCACAATATTTCAATGTCTCTAATAAGTTGTAGATATAATTGTGAAGGATGGTATGATCTGCTGACAAATGATGAGGGAAATTCTTTTGAAATATTTCGGGGAATTTATTTAAAAATGTTGGATTAAATTTGATTATGCTTTTTAACATCTCATGATGATTGTGAGTGGATGATTTTTTGTTCAATTCTTTGAATTCTCCAACAAGTTTATTGATGATTTTGTATAAGTATTTAGGAATGGAGGAAACTAATACCAATAAAAAATGACTGTAGGTATCTATAAAATCTTGACTATCAACTTGTAGCCAATCATAGTTGATGACTGCCATCACCAACTGACTACAAGTATCATTATCCAATTTGGTTACATTGGAAATCAAAAACCGTAAAATAATCTTAAATTGGGACATGTCTATGGCCTCTTCATTAGTCCGTGGTAAACTGATTTTAGTAGTTAAAGATTCGATTTGCATGGCATCATTATTCTTCTCCAACGAATCCAAAGCCGTCTTGATATACATGGTATACATTTTGTCATTAAAATCATCTTCTTTCCGCTTTTTATTTAGAGGAGTTCCATGATCTTGAGTGCTAGTGGCGCTAGGAGTAGTTTCATTACTATCTCCTAGACTTCTCTTCCTCGATAGCGGGTCATGTAGTGACATTATCATCGTGTTATGCTTCTATGCTAGTAAGTATTTATCGGGAGTTACCTGTTGATACTTGTTCTATAACCTGATGAATAATGATACCCCTTAGTGATAAACTACTCTTCTCATTTTAAAAAAATTTTTGCAAGCCGCACCCTGTTCGGTTTAGGTAATGCGACAAATGAGTTGATTAGTGATAGGACTAGCGGGATTCGAGATTTTACTGTGGCTAGACTGTGGCTGGAGTGTGAATTAAATTGACCAGAATACTGTTGAAGATAGTATGACTGCTGTTAAAATCCACTCTTTGGCGATGTTTTCCATGGCCGGAAGTGTGGATGATGTTAATAAAGTAGGTGTGTTATTAGGAACCAGCGACTCCGAATCTATTCAAGTGGCTACCAGTTTTGAAATTGTTGCTAAATATCAAGATAATCAGGTGATAGTTGATAAACAATTCTATGATTCTCGTCTACAACAGTTCAAGGTAGTGATGCCACATTTGGAGAAAGTGGGGGTTTATCAGATTGCTCCAGGACCTTCATCAACTACAAAACAGCTAGCGGAGCAATTAGGTTCTGATTTGGTTATTATTATAAATCATCATCTGATGGACAATAAAGAGTTTGTTAAGAGTTTCTATAAATCACAATTGGTTAATTCTACTATTGTATCGGATGAAATTGAAAACATTTCCATAAATACTATAACAAAACACCAGCAGTATACCCAAACTCATAAGCTGGATTTAAATGGGGTTAATCTTCAAGAGTATAAGCAAACATTGATGACTTCTGTGAATCAATTGGCAGATGAGGTGCAATCAATTCTTGAATATTGTGACTCTAATCATCGAGAGAATGTGGCCAAATCAATTGAAATAAATAACTTGATAGGTCAATTGGTAAAGAAGATCAATTACTTGAAATCTCATAATGATAAAATTGCTGATATTGATAGTATAAATGAAAAATTGATTTCCAATGAATTGACGCTAATGACCACTCAATTATTATCTATTGATAAATTAAAACACCAAATCAATAGCAATATCACCAAGATCGCCTTACACAACAATTCTGGATTTGGTAGCTAGATTTTATGAGCCATGAATATACAAAAGAAAATTTATTTAGAGTGTACTACGAATGCTGTGTTTCAGTAGGAAATGAACACTTGCCAAAAAGTATCTAATAGTTGGCTGGTATTGTTTCTACTGCCTTGTTTGGAAGGTATTTGAAAACTTTATCTGGCAGTGCAAAGTTGCGAAAATTTGACACATTCATAGCCCCACAAATTGGGAAATATCTACAATGATATTAAGGAAAATGTACATTAAAACTTTTCTAAGGAGTGATGCAAGTTATAAAATAAACAAATAATGACGAAAAAACTAAGCAAACGAGTCTAGAATAAAAAAATTAACATGAGAGCGTATCATAAAACACAAACAAATAAAACATGTTATAAATGCAATTAACAAGTTTCGGCTTCCATAAGGACAAATTCAACTTCAGAACATTGTCCACCGATACTTTCATCGTATAAGTTGTAGAAGTCACCGGACAAACATTTGTAGAAAATAGTTTGCTTACCTAAAGCTAATTTGAATCCTTCTTCTCTTTTTTCCTTTTCTTCATCATCAGCTTTTTGTTTGGTTTCGGAGTCTTCTTTGTAGTTAATTGGAACAACAGACCATCCTTTGGCGTAGATGGCACCAGCTTGTGGTGGTGGGCCGTCAAATTGGAATTGTCTGTTAGCAACAATAGATCCAATTCTTCCTTTAGTGTCAGTCAAAACTCCGTCTTTCAATTCTAATAATAAAGAATCTTTTGGAACACAGACACTGGTGAAAGAGTTACCATTTTCATCGACTTGGCCATCATCTTCTTGTTCAGCAACATCAGTAGCTCCTTGAACTTGACCATCGTCGATTTGACTGGCGGCAGCAACAGTTGAAGTTTGTTGTTGGATTTGACCATCATCAATTTGATTGGCAACGTCAGCAGTAGCGGTTTGTTGTTGGACTTGTCCATCGTCAATTTGGTTGATGACATCAGCAGCAGTTTGTTGTTGGATTTGTCCGTCATCAATTTGGTTAACGACATCAGCAGCAGTTTGCTGTTGGATTTGACCATCGTCAATTTGGTTAACGACATCAGCAGCAGTTTGTTGTTGGATTTGTCCGTCATCAATTTGGTTAACGACATCAGCAGCAGTTTGTTGCTGAATTTGACCATCGTCGATTTGGTTAACAACAGAAGCCATAGTGACTGCTGGGGCATCAGTATGTTGTTGAAGTTGACCATCGTCAATTTGAGTGACTAAACCACCATCTTCTTCATCGTCTCTCTTAGAAACAGCAACAGTGGCGGAAGTAGAAGCAGAAGCGGCACTAACAGTCTTTAAAGATAAAGCATAAGAACCTGACAAGGAAGAAGTGGCAGGAACATCACTACCAAAAGTAGCAGTAGGTGTCAACACAGTCCAAGGTTCGGATGGAACGTAAGCGGCCTGGGCAACGGCGATTAACGATAAGGCGTAGATAAATTTCATTATTGATTAAAGAAGTCTTGGGTTTAGCTTTTTTACACTCAAGAACTAATGGTAGTCAAGTAGAAATATAAAAATACTAAATCAAGATAGTTATCAATTACTTTACCAAATGTGGGAATTTTTTTAGCTATATATATTAAAGCCTGACTGAATTACATAGCCAATCAATCCCAACCATACTATAAATAGATCATATGCTATGTCGTTTGGTGTGTGTTTATTAGCTGTCGCAGGGCCCAAAAAATTGCAACCAAAACTGCTCACTTATATTTCCAAAAATAGATAATTAATTACATGCATGATGACTTCATTTATTTTGATTTCATGACATTTTGACATTAGTATAAACCTTGTAATTGCGTTAACAGTAGCGCAACATCTACCCTTTGTTTTCTAAACATGGTCTATCAATAGTATCAATTGAATAAAGTTGATAAAACTTGCGTTTGGTGATACCTGGTAGGATCAACTCGGATCGGCCTCGAAGTCGGCAACAAAATCCGTGAGGAGACTTTGTTCAATGCACACAAAAATGACCTCCGTCGAGCAATACTTGGTGACGTATGAGATCATTTTCGAGGGCCAATGTCGTGAAATGTAGGGGGTGGAGGGGTTCCGATTAGTTTGAAAGGTTCGGATGTCGTACTGTAAATCATTAGCAATGTGAAATTGGGTAATTAAAAAGGGGTTAATCAGGAGATGTTGTTTAACGACATTGGCCGTATGGGTCTCCCAAGACCTAACAAATGAATGATCATTATTACAATATTGTTCACAAGCTGGGGTACAATAAGTCAATAGACTCGCATATATTCTATAAAATTGACGTAAATGCCGAGAGAACTTCTCCGCAATATGACATTATAAATTTTAGCCATTTCTTATCTTGCTTGAATTGAAGTTTACTTGGATTACATATATCTTGGACTTTAACTATTTAGACTACATTTAGAGTACTTTAATGGAGCAAGTTTTGATGCAGCAATTGTTAGTCAAGTGGTTCTTTTCAAGCTCTCTCTTGGCTGTGGTAAGTGCTCTTAAGAGGAGGCACTGTTGATTGCCCTTCGCACGCACCTTCTTTTAAGTAGTAATAAGGTTGAAATGTTAGGAACTCAAGTCGAAGATGCTGGTTAATCTACTGATTCTAGTATAAAACAAACAAACAACTCTGCCTCGTTATAAAACACAGCTTTGTCTCTTATCGGACTAGTTTATTTTCTTTAAAGCAATAAAATACATTTCTCTCAGTTCATCTCTAGAACTTAAAGGTTTGAATCGGTATACTTTACGGAATTTGTCCCTTAACTCAGATTCAAGTAATTCTTGCTCGTGTCCCATAAAGACTTTCATAACTACATTACCATTCTTGGCTAACAATTGGTCAGTAAGCCGGACTACCGATTGTCCTAAATCCATGCTGCCTAGATGATCCACATCTTTCATACCTGTGGTATTTGTCATCATGTCACTCAATATAAGTTGAATTGGTTGGTTTTCAAAGTGCTGGGTGATTTTTTCGTGAGTTTCTGGGGCTAAAAAGTCTCCCTGGATAAAGTTCACTCCCTTAGGAGGACTACATCTAATCAAATCAACTCCGAGTATATTGGCATCAATTCTTCTTTTTTGCATTTCATTTATGGCCACCTGTGACCAACTTCCTGGAGCATACCCTAAATCAACAATGTTGGTGGATTTACTATTGAATATTCGATATTTATCGTTGATCTCTATGAGTTTAAATGCTGCTCGACTCTTATAATTCAAGATTTTGGATTGCTTGGTGAATGTGTCTTTGTATTGTCTTTCTAGCCACCTCTTAGAAGACCCTGAACTGGATTTTAGCCGTTTAAATATCATCTTTACTGTGCTTCCCTCCTTTACTCTTGAGACATCGTCTCATCTCATCACCAAACTCGTTTTGAGAAGCCTGCACAAAAAGTCGCATCTCATCCTGAATTTTTTTTTCACCTTACCTAGTGAAGAGCCCCAAAGACATAATATATATATCAGCATGTCTCAGGACTTATTGCTGGACTTGGTCAAAGACCCAACAAGGGTGTTTGCCAAAGAATTTAAGGAAAGTGACTACTTTAACCAGCAAGTTAAACAATTACTTGATTCCATCGCACAATATTCAAAACTAGATGAAGTTTATATAGATGGATTGGATGCGTCTCAAATCTTCGGACAAAGTAAGATCGTCATAGAAAATGCTACTGATTCTGTTATGGGAAAGCTTAGTGAGTTGCAGCCTTCTGAAGATGAAGGTGAAGTAAGTGACGATAAAGAAGTGAGCGACCCAGAAGAAGAAGATCAAGAAGTCAGTGAAGATCAAGAAGGAGAAGGTGTTCCAGAAAGCCAAGAAGTCAGTGAGGAAGACAGTGAAATCGACGAAGAAAATCTCAAGGATGACTATGAAGAAGATGATGAAGAAGTTGAAACTGGAGAACAAACTGGCGAAGCCAGTGATGACGGGGAAATTCAAGTTAATAAAGATGCATTTGGGTTAAATGATGAATTTTTCGATATTGACCAGTTTAACAAACAAATCTTGTCGATGGAAAACCAAGATGAGGATGATGGTGATGAAGAAATTGACTACATGGCAGATGCTGATGCTGATGAGGACGATGATGTGGATTATTACGATGATTTTTACGATAAACCAAACACAAAACCTAGCAAACAACTAATAGAAGATGAAGAAGAAGCTCCAAATAAAAAGTCATTACTCGACTCTGAACCAGAAGATGACTTAGAGAGTCTTAATGATGAAGAATATAACAATGCTCTTGGGGAAATGAGACATGATATATATGAGAAATCTACGTTTGAAAAGCAGCAAGACAACTTACGGAAGGAGATTAATGAGTTAGAAGATGAGTTGGTCCGTGATAAGAAATGGACAATGAAAGGGGAAGTCAACACCAAACAAAGACCAGAAGATTCTTTATTAAATGATAAAGAAGATTTTGATTTCGATAGAGTTAGCAAGCCTGTACCAATAGTGACTGAAGAAATGACTGAAACCTTGGAAGATTTAATCAGAAGAAGAGTAAAGAATGAAGAGTTCAATGATTTACCCAAACGATTTTTGAATGATATTGTGAAACCTGAAAGACAAAGAACCGAAGTTTCAGAAACCAAGTCCACCAAATCATTGGCAGAGATTTATGAAGATAAATATCAAGGAGTGGAAAACAACGAGAAAGAAGAAAAATTAACCAAAGACCATGAAGAAATTAAACAATTATTTGATAAAGTTAACTTCAAATTAGATTCCTTAACATCCTTCAACTTCAAACCTAAACCAATTGAAAACGATATCATTGAAATTAAAAATGATACTATTAGCATGGAAGATTCTCAACCCGAATTCGTCAGCAATGAAAGTAGATTGGCTCCACAAGAACTTTTCAATAGTAAAGATAACCGTGCTAATAATAAAGACTCTAATGAAATCTCATTAAAATCAGGATTATCTTACTCCAGAGATGAGTTATCTAGAGAAGACAAACAAAGACTCAGAAGAGCCAATAAGAGAAAGAAGTCCAAACAATTTAAACAATCCAAGAAACCCAAGCAAGACTCTGTGGTCGATACTTTGGCTGGTAATAAGAACCTTACTATTATTAACAAACAAGGTGAAAAGACTGATGTCAGGGGGAACGCAAAGAAGCAAAAGACTGTAGCATCTTCTAACTTGAAACTTTAGTGTATATACTGTACTAGGTTTAATCATTACATATAATAACTTGTAACACCATCAATGGTTCTCGTAGTATCTCTCGGCTATTCGATTATCCGTGAAGCCCCTTTAATCGCTATCCCCGGTAATCATTTCGTATATTAAGGTTCGCAATTCAGCAAGAATTTCCTGTGAAGAGTAAGAATAACCGAGCCACTACGGACGGCATTAGCGAATATAAACGGCTCATGGTCCACCTTGAACATTTAAAGCTTGTTGTTGTAATTTTATAGAGAAAGCATTCAAATCAATCAGTAATGCTTAGTATAAGATTTTTATTTCGAATTCTTACGTTACCAGTATGTCTTGTAAAGACTACCATTCAATATTATACCGTGGGGACGATTTACTCGACAACCAATAGGGAGTTCAATAGTTTGTTCAAGAATATTCAATTGGCAGCAGAATGTCACCTTGCTAACAACTTCAGTTTATCCGATATTCCAATTGTGGTCTATAAACCACTTCCTAAATTGCTCAATTCCTTTAAATCAAATCCTATGGTTAGCAAAGGTCAATTGAATCATTTTGGAGAGAAATTCACCGATAATAGTTACTGGATCACTAAGAATGAAGGAGCTTCTAATGTATTGATTTATTTACATGGAGGTGGGTTTGCTTTAAATTGTTTTGATGCTCAACTTGCAGGATTTATTATGCTTTATCATGCTTTACCTAAAGAAGTTCAAAAGAAATATTCATTTTTGGTGTTAGATTATAGTTTATCTTTCCAACCTGAAGGAAAGTTCCCAACTCAGATTTATCAAACGTTACAAGTTTATTCCAAATTAGTTACTGAAGAAAAAGTCAAGGTTCATTTATTAGGTGATTCTGCTGGTGGTAATTTGGCCATTGCTGTTTCGAAGTTTTTAAGTAAATCTGAAGATAATAAGTATTTTGATAAATTCCCTGAATATGATTTCAAACAATTCCAAACCATACTGGTTCAACCTGAGTCATGTATATTGATTAGTCCTTGGGTTCAACCTTTACATTATAACACCAATGTGACTAATGTTGATAATACTGGAGATTTAGGAGCCAGAAGTCCTGAAATGGGATTCTGGTATATTGATGGAATAACTAATGATGAGGAATTGGCTAATTGGATTTCATTTTCTAAACTTGATGCCAGTAAATACAAAGGCATTGAGTATTTGAAAACCGGAAAATCTATGATGATTTACGGAGAACGTGAAGTTTTAAGAGATGGAATGGAGATTTTTTCAGATAAAATTAACAGTGTGGGGTCTTTGAAAACTTACATGGAACCGGGTGGAATTCATGTAGGATTACTTTATGTTGAGAGTTTAGATTATTTAGGCTCTGGTGGTGCCAAAGCTGTTGCAGGTCAATTTGACAATAAGTTTTCCTTACCTAAAGTGGTGGACTTTTTATCAACTGTTGCTTAAGTAATAACTATATAGAGTTGATTTATAGCTTATGATATATACATTTATTTCAACGCAGCGATTGCAATTGACAACAATTGCACAGAATCGGTTGCCGCAATTTTCCTGATTCTGTAGATTGCCGAAACTGTCAAATCTAAGGGGCATAGTGGCCTGACGGTATAGTGGCCTGAGGATCTTCTGTCATAAAATAATTACCTGACAACTAATATCAAAGCCCTGTTGTGTTGACCAATGAAAAATGGATGAATGGGAAAAATAAATCTGGGTTTGCTATTTTCTCCTTAAAACCGACATATTCCCCGGGATGCGAATGATTTAGTTGCTGAAACTATATAAAGTGATAAAATTTCACACTTGAATATTATTTCATAATTATAGTGATTTTATTCAATTGAATTGAATCTTAACTAATTAAAAACTACGAATCAAAAATGGGAATCGAAAAAGTACACGCACGTTACGTCTATGACTCCAGAGGTAATCCAACTGTTGAAGTTGATGTTACCACTCAATTGGGATTATTCAGAGCTATAGTACCAAGTGGTGCCTCTACCGGGGTTTCCGAAGCTGTCGAATTAAGAGATGGTGATAAATCTAAATGGCTAGGTAAAGGTGTTACTAAAGCTGTAGCTAATGTCAATGACATCATTGGTCCTAAATTAATTGAACTGTCAATTCCAACTACCGATCAAAGAAAAATTGATGATTTCATCATTAATCTTGATGGAACTCCTAATAAAAACAAATTGGGTGCTAATGCTTTATTAGGGGTGTCTTTGGCTGTTGCTAAAGCTGGTGCTGCTGAAAAGAAAGTACCATTGTACAAGCATATTGCTGATCTTGCTGAAACCAAACAAGACAAATATGTGTTACCAGTTCCATTCCAAAACGTGTTGAATGGTGGTTCACATGCTGGTGGGTCTTTAGCCTTTCAAGAATTCATGATTGCTCCAATGAATGCTCCAACTTTCTCTGAAGCTTTAAGAATTGGTTCTGAAGTCTACCATAACTTAAAATCTTTGTCCAAGAAGCAATACGGTCAATCTGCTGGTAATGTTGGTGATGAAGGTGGGGTTGCTCCAGATATTGAAACTCCACAAGAAGCTTTGGATTTAATCGTGGCTGCCATTAAACAAGCTGGTTATGAAGGTCAAGTTTTTATTGCCTTGGATCCTGCTTCTTCTGAATTCTACCATGATGGTAAATACGATATGGACTTCAAAAATCCAAATTCTGATCCTTCCAAATGGTTAACTAGTGATCAATTGGCTGATTTATACTCAGAATTGATTGAGAAATATCCAATTGTTTCTATTGAAGATGGTTTTGCTGAAGATGATTGGGAAGGCTGGTCTAAAAACTTTGACAAATTGTCTAAGAAGGTTCAAATTGTTGCTGATGATTTAACTGTTACCAATCCAATCTTTATCAAAAAGGCTATTGAAAAGAAAGCTGCCAATGGTTTATTATTAAAGGTGAATCAAATTGGTACTTTGAGTGAATCAATTGATGCTTGTAAATTATCCTATTCCGATGGTTGGGGTGTTATGGTTTCCCATAGATCTGGTGAAACTGAAGATGCTACTATTGCTGATGTTGTCGTTGGTTTAAGAACTGGTCAAATCAAGACTGGTGCTCCTGCCAGATCCGAAAGATTGGCTAAGTTAAACCAAATTTTGAGAATAGAAGAGGAATTGGGTGACAAGGCTATTTATGCTGGTTCTAATTTCCATGCTGCTCAAAACTTATAGGTCAATTACTTTATATATATAGTTAGTATATGGATTAAAAGTAGTGTTTCCCCTATTTCTTTGATGGAAAATTGTAGAAATCAAATGTCTTGACTTTTTTTTGTTTCCGAGGTTGACTAAATCGCTTTAGCATATGCTTTTTGTTCTTGAGTCAAGAGGTAGTGAGGATGATGTAAATCAATGAATAGTGGGTAACTCTACTGGAACTTTTGTCATATGCTATATGTTAGACAGCTATTTCTGTATTTGTGTGTCTGTGTGTGTATCTGATTGTCTATGTATTTGTTTTACCCCTACTATGTAATTGTTTGCAGCCATTCTCAACTCAGAAATATTGTGCAACTCGCGAGTCATCGGATCCACGCAAAAAACAAGACGTGAATGATTGGGCTACATGAAACGGTTCTTAAAACAAGATCTGAAGCGATACTTGGAACATCCCATAGTTAAGGCGCCTGTAATATGGCTCAAAGGTGGACAAACATATCAAGCCCCCGAATTATACAAGAAAAATGGGTATCAAGAAGGTCTTGAATCAAACCCGTTTGCCCAAAGTTTGGTGAGAACCCATAAAGATTCAGCCAGTTTCAGGTTTCCTAATGGGTCTTTGATTCGTTTAAATGTGACAAACGACCCAAATAAGGAAAACTCATATTTATTGGGTCCTGATAACGAAGATTTGGACTTCAAGAAAATCAGCGCTGCAAGTTATGTTCTAGGTAACAAAAACTATATTGAGATTATTGAGAGCAAAGGATGGTGGATGAGGTACTTATCATTAAAGTATAGAAACAAGTCTGATAATAAAGTAGTGAGAATGACTCGTATAGTGTCTGACTTTGGTGATAAATACAGACAGGATTTAGAAAGTCGAATAAACCAAGCCTTGACGAAGGTCGAATTAGGTCAGCCTGATAGCTTCAAAGAAGGAATTAATTTAATGGAATCTGGGAAATTGTATGAGGTTAACGGCCGAACTGTGAATATATGCATTCCCAACATAGACTTGCGAGGGTTTATGTTGTTTAAGAATAACGAGAAGCTTTGCTATGACATTTTACGATTGATGAGATATTACATATAGAAACGTTGTCTTTAAGAAAATAAACGATAACATTAATAGTCTATAAAATACTCTAAATAGATTCTATCTAATCTGGTCAACAGATTAAGTCTGATCAACAGATTTAATTGGGTTAGATCCAATCAACAACTCTGGCAGTTTCATAAAAAACCTGGGCCAAAGACGAATACTTCAACAAATCATTGTAATCATTAGAAGGACAAGATTTACTATTGATTGTATCTGAGTTTTGGTCGTAAAAGTATCTGGCTTCTCTCTGTAAAAATTCCTTGAATGCATCATATGCGTCTTCTTCATAATCCGATTGAGGAGTTGTCATTTCTAATAAGTCTGCAAACCCCACAAATACCAAATGGGATCTGTCTACAATGTCATTCATATGACCATCAGTGAAAAATTGGTTATCTAACTTACCTCCAGAAATTAATCTTACCCCAAAAGTAACTGCTATGTTCCGCCAATCTTGATCATTATCACCCATTTTAATCAAATGAGCACAAGCAGATATTAAGGTCCCCACAGTGTAAGTCAATTTACCTTTATTAATACCTCCATCCTCATACATTCCATCATATATGAACTTGCCATTGGATGTCAGATTGTCAACCAAGTTTTCTAATGTCCATACAATTAAGTCTTTTGCAAATGACACATAATCATCATCTCCAGATACTTCATTTAATCTTAAGGCTGCCACTGCCACTTCTAAATTGGATATCAGGGCGATATAAGTACTGGTGACTAACCACTTAACACCACCACCTCTTGCATCGTCTTCTTGTTCACTCAAGTACTTGTTTAAGTCTTTATTCTCAGATAAATAATCCTCTTTGTCAGTAGTTTCATAAGCTGATGAAAACACCCAGGAAATCTGACCATTATCATCGGTATAAATCTGGTCATCACCAGCCATACTAGCTGAATAACCCCCATTTGAATTTCTGTAACTTTTGAAAGCACTCATTACATTGTTTATTTTATCGGAGTCCTTAGTATTAGCTACCACTTTTCCAGCGACTGCAACTGGCCATACTACTGGAGCATTGGATGCATTACAATTATCTGACCAAATACCAGTGTTATTGTTGAAGAATAAGGAATAAGTTTTTGAGGATAACAGATCATCTATATCCTTAGTATTTTTATATGGCGTCTTGGTGTCAATAGATTGAATTTCGGTAGAATCATCATAGTGGATTTTTTGGTCCCTTTTGGGTAAAGGGATCGAATAAGGAAGCGAAGAAACGACGGTTGCAAAAATTAAAAGGATAAGAATTGAGTTGTGTAAAATCATACTGGTTCGTTCTAAAATATTAAGGTACTGGCGTAGTAGTGGTAAGGAGGCTGGTAGACAAAAGACAAGTTAAGCGAGAGTCTTCTTGTCTTTTGTTTAAAGCGAGTTGATATTATATAAAACGGATGGAAGAGAGAAATCGGACAGAGAATTCGATGGAATTGTTGCACTTTAAATAGAACAGAGTTTTCTTGTTTTAAAACCTTCGTTATCTTAGCTCTAACTGGTTCTATTGTTAGATCCGTGTCAGAAGTCAAGATTTCATAACGTTTCTTGGAATCTCATAATCCCGAAGACCTTAGTAACATCGATTGCTTGATCCCTTCAGTAAAAAGTAAGTTACCGCCGATAATTTAACTCTAAAAATGCTGGATTGGGTTAAAAAACACTAGAAATGGTGCAACCGAACCCATAGGAGCGCAACATCAATAATCTTACATTGAGCCCTTGCTGCAAAACAATAAATGCGAACAATACCCTGAGCAGCCAGACTCTCGAATCAAAAAGGTTATTGCCACACTTATTTCTCAGTTAGGTAGGCTAGTTGCGGTTAATTGTTAAGATAATGTTGCTATTTCGGGATTTTAGGATGTTTTAGCGGCATTGCAACACGGTGAAAAAAACTGGCTGGTTGGCGTCATTGATTGATTATGTTCCATGGTCAAGATCTAAAAGGACCCCTCTTTTAAATAGGCTGTTGCACATATGTCTATTAATTTTAACCTTGTAACTATGGTTAGAGGAACGCGAAAGGTATATAGATTTCGAGAGCAAAGCTAGGTTCATATGAACTTTATGCCCAGCATCCACTTAATTTGAGTCATTCATAAGAGATTGTAAAGTGAGGGACCATGGAGTCAATTAAAATTCCAAACCCCTGAACCTGAAACGCCTATTGTTTTATAATTTACTAAGATGAAACTTGAATTAGTTTGCTGATTTTACCTAAAACTCAAGTTATACTTTTTAATTTCCACTAAATTCCGATGTACTTTCTTTTCCTACTAATTTCACTTGATGGTTTTATGTATGTGTCTATAAACCGCTACATAAGCTTTTTAAGGAACATTTGGTCTCTATAAACGCTGTCCTGAAATCACTTTTTTTTCTTTTCTTTTACTTTTTTTTAAAAAATCTCCACTTTCTCTACTCTTAGTAATCAAAAGAGTAAGAATGTGAAAATGGAAATAATTAAGGTACTGAGATTAGTGGCCCTAGACCCAGAATTCTCTTCATCAGAACTTTCAGATGAACCATCATCACCACCTGCAGAACTAGAACCAGATGAAACATCAGCCAATTCCATAGAAACTGGGGATCCCAAATCCTTAATCATATCATTCACATCAGAAGCTTTGACGGATTCGGAGAAACTAGTGGAGTTTGACATAAAGATTACCGCGTTACCTTCATCGTCAAACACGACCCCTCCTGACATGGTGGCAGTGTAATCTCTTTCAAAGTAACCATCAATTTGTAATCCAGATTCAATATCATCAGTTCCTTGATAATCATGAATAGTGGCATACAACTTTTGAACTTCACTTTCGGTATAATTTTTAACTTCAAAAATATCAAATTCACCACATCCAGATCTCCAACAAGAACAATTAGCATCTAATGAATACTGAGAGGTTCTAGGAATATGAGCATTTAATAACCAAATAGCTGGCATGTTCCAGTTGTAAACCGAATCTTTTCAACTTCATCTTCTTCAGGCATGGTGAACTCGAATAAAAACATTTTAGTAGTTCCATAAAATCCATGGTATGCCTTATTATCTTTTCTATAAACTCCACAATCTCCATTCGTTCCAGAATCACCACAACTAATATTGGTGAAAATGGTGTATTCTTCTTCTGATTTAATTAAAGTATCTTTAGCCAAAACCGTCGATTTATCAGCTTCTGAAGTCCCATCAGAATCAGCATAAGTTAAAGCTTTACCTAAACAGGAAGAATTCTTCCCAGCAGAAGTTAAAAATGTCACGTTATCAGCAGTTTGAGATTCGGCATCATAATATGCCAATCTTGACCAATCTTGGTTACTATCACCATCAACATTAAAACTTTCAGATACATAGTAAGCAAATTTATTCAAAACCAAAGGACCTCTGAAATGAACTGAAACTTCTTCATTAATTGGTGAATTAGCCCCTGAAAAATGTACGGTATCATCGCTCAATTTACATGAACACTCATCGGAGTAGATATCATTCATTTCACTTACATGCCAATAAGTTCCAGGATACCCGAAATTTTCAAATTCAAGAATGTTTGATTGTTCACTGTCCCCTTTGACAGCTGCCAACATTGGCAATACTGTGAGTAATGATTTAAATAACATGGTCTTTACAATCCCTTTGCAATAAAGTAATAGCTTGATTTAAGGGCTGCAATTTATTAGCGCGCACTGGTACCTTTATTGTATACTGCAGCGATCGCTCGCGCCCGGGTTACAAAGAGGCTATACACGTTTAGGAAAGTAGAATTGTTTCAAGTACTATAATACTTTACTATATTAGATCATTCCAGAGAGATAACTGCGGTCATTATAGGTACAAGGCTTAGTGCCATACGATTGTAGAGGTAGCTGTAAAACCAAGATTTATCGCCTTGGGTGGTTTTCTGGGCCAGATGCTGTCATGTCACTCAGTCTAAATATATACTTCTGTTGATTTTATGGTTGTTTTAGGAATTCTAATTGAGTGCGTGTGCATCCCATTTTGTGTACTTCTTCATCTCTGCTCATCGACTGCTCATTTGCGTGCCCATCTCAATTAATCCCAGCCATTGCGTTCTCAGGTTTACTGCGAGGAGGCTTACTAATAATCAAGGGGTTGAAAAATAGTCGTGTCTTGGTCGGATACTATTCAACGGTTCAGATAACAACTATATGGGCTTAATTGATGACAAACCTCCATTTTTTGGGAATTAAAACCACCCAATTCGACTTCTACGGATTCTCTTTGCATACCTGTCGTTTTTGCGGTCCAAATATCCTATAATTGCCCACATATCTTAAATCGGTCCGAAATTTACCCTGTGAACTCTTTTTTGCAACTATTGAAAGGGCCAAGCCGCACTTACCAATTTAGTTAAACACCGTATTCGATAACCTATCAATCTGATTTTATGACAAATCCATTCTATTAATCTCAAAGTATAAATTGCTAGTCTTCCCCTGACTCTATTCTCTTTGGTTTTTGTTCAGTCTTCTATCGTCTATAGTCTTTTTGATCTCAAGATGTATACTTTAATCCAAAATAGTTATTTTGGAAGGTTGGTTTATCTCTATTCCAACTATAAATATTTCAAACATGAAGAAGACCAGGATGACTATGAAGTTCCAGAACAATATTTGGACATGAAAGACAAACAAATTATTCTTGAGTGGGAACCAAATGACCCAAACCATCCTAAGAACTGGTCTCAATCTATTAAAATCATCATACAATCACAAATGCTTTTACTTACTTTTGCCATGTATATGGGAGGTCCAGTAATTACCCCAGCGGCAGAGACCATTGAAGCTGAGTTCAGTATCACTTATATTTATACCACTTTTCCTTTATGCTTTTATATTCTCGGATACGGGTTTAGTCAAATGTTTTTCAGTCCCATGTCTGAACAAGCCAATATTGGAAGAACTCCAGTATATTTCTATACTGGTATTCTTTTTTGCATTCTTCAAATCCCTTGTGCTTTGTCTACCAATATCACTGGTCTTACCATAAGCAGATTACTTGCTGGGTTTTTCGCATCCCCAGCTCTTTCTGTGGGAGCTGCAACATTTACTGATGTGGTTCATTTGCCATATGTTCCCGTTGCATTGGCATTATGGGGTTTAGCAGCTTTTTGTGGCCCTTCTATTGGTCCTATTATAGGAGTTGGCTTGATGATAAAAAGTTGGCCTTATATCTTTTGGTTTTTATTAGCACTTGCTGGAGCCGTCACCTTAATTCTTTTCTTATCGTCTCCTGAAACTAATGAAAAATCATTATTACTTTGGAAAGCTCAAAGATTAAGAAGAGTCACCGGTAATCCAAACATTGTAACTCAAAGTGAATTAGATCAGGTTTCTTTAAGAGAGTTCTATTCTGAGATGTTGAAACGGGCATTTAAAATCATGATTTTGGAACCAATAGTACTTTTGATGGATATTTATCAAGGAATGTGTTATGGTCTTCTTTATTTATGGTTTGAATGTTTCCCTGTGGCATATGGAGAAACCTATCATTTCAGTACTGCTGCTTTAGCTCTGGCTTATAATTGCATTAATGTAGGAGTTGTGATTGGGGTAGTGATATATGTTGCTATAACTAATCAAACGTTTACCAAAAAAGCATTGAATAATGAACCAATCAGGGCCGAATCATTTTTATTGACTTCATTTTTAGGTTCTGTGATGGTAACTATTAGTTTATTTATTTTTGGATGGACTATAAGTCCTGATATTCATTGGTTTCCTTCATTAGTTGCAGCCACGATTTTCGGAGCCGGGTGTGTGTGTGTTTTACAAAGTAATTTGAACTATTTAGGAATGTTATATCCAAGATATGTTGCTTCAGTGTTTGGAGGAAACGGGTTATTCAGATCGTTGGTTGGGGGGACATTCCCTCTCTATGGAAAACAAATGTTTAACAATTTGTCAGTTGATAAGTTCCCAGTAGCTTGGGGGTGTACCCTCTTAGGATTTATCTTCTTGTTGATGACATTGATCCCAGTATTGTTCTACAAATACGGACCAAAATTACAGAGTAGATCGTCTTATGCTAATTAGATTCATTTAATACATATTAATATTTTCTTGTATAAAGCTTTGGTAGACCAATTCAGACGCAATGTGGGGCACTATTTGGGATACCCCGGTGAATACGGCGCTTCCGGGCCCTAAACCGGTATAAAAAGAACGCGGTCTACAAACCAGACTATCCACAAAACTCCCAAAAAATATTGGGTTTTTTCCTGTCGTTTACCTCGAAAACAAAATAACGAGATGAACCTAACTATAACCACAGACAATAGGTGTCGGAAATCTACTTTGCAACCAGTTAGGGTGTTTGATGTAAGTCAAACCGCAGACCCCACCATATTACATTAACATTTTGCATTGCAAATCATGGGGACATTGCTCCTGAACCTTAATAAGGTCTCAGGTGACATCATGCCAGCTGCTGATATTAGACCTATTGATGGCTGCATGTTCACACGTAATAAAAAAAACCTTGCATAAATACAGCTGAAACTTGTCTGCGAGTCCTCTATATAGATCTGTGTCTGCTGGTTTTAATTGGCTCTTTCGGACTTTAGTACAAAGCGCTTTGCCTTGTTGGAACTTAGGGTAATGTTTATGCAGTATTGGGTGGCCACCGACATACTTGTCGCGAACCCTCTGGCGGCTACCAGCGTGTCAGCGGTGCCAAATTTGTGGAATCTTGCATATAGTCAAGGGCAATCAATTTTTTGATTTTTTACGACACAGTTTATGTTGGTCCCAATAAGGAATAAACTGCAGCCACTTGCAAGAAGCTTTATTTTTACGTCTCCTATTTTCCATCGATTTGGTTATAGACAATATGAGATTAGTGATGTTTGACTACTGGGGTGCTCTCGATTCACATTGACATCATCCAAGTGCACAATCCATCAATCGAAGAAGAAACAGCACCTCAAACTCTGTTCCTCTCTCAAATTCCCTATGTTGTATTGTTAAACAAGACATTCGTAGTTTTTTTTTTTTTTTTTTTTTGGCTATTATGTTAAGAGACTTATCTTCCATAAGGGTGATCACTTCACTTTATTTGAATGTCTATTCTTCTCCACTCTAAAGGAAGTCATTCTACAGGACGCTGGTACTGCAATTGTCAGGAATTATACTGTTTTGGCGACTTTTGAAGGCCCCTTTGCCCTTTTCCTCTATGGGATTTAAAATTGGGCGAATCTCGATTTTTTAGACCTTTCTAAGGTCTCTGCCAGATTACGAGCATTTATCAGACATAAATAAATAGAGCAAAAAAAAAAAAAAAAAGAGTTGGTCTTAAAGATTGCTTAATATTTATATGAAAAGGTTTCACATCTTTTGTAAATCCAATATTTTTTTATCGTAATAACAGCTCCTACAGCAGTTTAATTAATTTGAAGGTCCGAGATTGGAACTTGGACTTGTCTCATTCCAATCTCTTTAAACAATAATCCTTCGTTACTATTGTTCTTTTGTCTTGTGGAATACATCATAAGTCCCCCTTTTTCCTCCACTTTTTAATTCAATCCTAGTTCCATTGGATTGATTGCAAGTGATTCAATTCAGAACTGTCCGTTTTGTACCAAAAGATTGATGTCTAAATGACTGAGACAGTATTAGTCACAGGAGCAACCGGATTTTTAGGAGGTCATATCATCAAGCAGTTGTTACAACAAGATTTTAAGGTCATTAGTACGGTAAGAGACAAAGATGTGGGTGATAAATTAGTAGCTCTTATAGACAATTCTAATTTCCGTTACGAATTAGTGGAATTGTTGACCCCATCTTCTTTTACAGACATTTTTCAGAAAGATAAATCAATTACTAAAGTGATCCACACCGCTGCACCTTTTGATTTTAGTATCCAAAATTTTGATAAACTTGTAATTGAAGCCACCATTAATGGTACTCAATCATTGTTGTCAGCAATTGAAAAATATGGGGAAAATGTCACCCACATTATCAATACCTCATGTTTAGCATCACATTTCAGCCTTGAAGAATATAGTAATCCTTCCGTTAATTTGAATGAGACTAGTTGGTGTAAATATTCTGAAAAAGAAGGACGTGAATCTCCTTTTAAAGCCAATCATTATAGTAAGCTGGAAGCAGAAAAAGCATTCTGGCAATTTATTAAAAATCATTCAAATGTCATAGGAATAAGTATTTCGCCTGCTTTTATGTTTGGTCCCCAACCATTCGATGAATATGCCAAGGAAGCTAGATTAAATACTTCTTCAGACCTTATTAATGTGGTATTAAACTGTGGTCCTCATGATTCAGAAAAAATTCCTAATCTTTTTGGTTATGCAACTGACGTTCGAGATGTTGCCAAACTTCATATTGATGGTTTTAAAAACTCCAAACTTAATGACAAGCGTTTGGCCCCTTTCTCTGGAACATTCAGTTTACACCAGGTTTTGAATTTAACTAAAGATAAGTTCCCTGCTGTTTCCCAAGAATTGCCTCCTAAATCCATGATTGATATAACTTTGTTCAACTTTGATAATAGCCAGACGCTTCAATTGCTTGACTTTGAGTTAACTAGCGTTGACCAGAGTCTTTATGACTCCATAGAACAACTTTTGAGAGTTCGTAAAAGAATCTAGCTGATCTGAATGCCCCCTTAACGAATAAAAAGAAAAGAAACTCCAAGACAAGGACCATAACCATTTCATCATGTATCATATCATCTCCTGGTATACCTCATTCCATAGTACCAACCATTACGTCATTTTAATTCATTTCATACTTTACCATAATAATCACATTTTTCATTTTATGTCCATTAACTATTTATGTCATTATTCACCTTGTTTTTTTTTTATTCAAACCCTTGGCCGTCTTATAGATATAGTAATTGCTCTTTGAAGCTTTAGGTAAGAACAAATACACATTCAATTGAAATGAGTATCAAATTGTGTAGCACAGTTTTAGGTCGTGTGCGTGTTTTTTTTTATGGTCCCCCAGATTTTGCAACTATTAGGCCAACACCAGAATACCCATCAGCTTTTATACCTTCCTAACCCATTTGGTTTGTTAAGAATAGTGTATAGTGGCAATAATTTTAGGTTATTTGCTACTGTGATCATAACAATGAACCTTGTTGGTGTCTGGGGCAGAGCAAGTGCTTTAAACTTGGGGAAAGTTCCAAAAATTACCTTATGAGTTATCAATATATTTGAGATTAAATCCATTTGAAGGTAAAATTATTACACTTAGTTTATCCTTTCTCAATAATGACTCAAGTAATCACACGTAATGAAACAATCCTCAGTTTACGTAGTAATATCAATGATAGGGATGACAAACAACCACGGACTTCTAATGTTACTATCTATCCAAAAGAGTTCAACAGACACGAGGGCATTTTGAGAGCAACTGTCAAAAGCCCCAAGAACCAAGAGCCAACTAGTACTGTGAAATCCAAAGAGCTGGACTCTTCAATACATGACGAAACCGAATGCAAAGATGAAGGTACGTGTGATTGTTGCCATATGAATGACGTTACGGTAAAAGACTATAATTCAGGGAAAAAGATTAAATTACACAGGTTGAACAAAACCAAAGTTTCAATTAAATTCACCAATGAGCCTACTGTGGTTATCAGAAAGGTCATTGGACGCCCACTTTATAGGACACCCGACAATGCTGATAATGTCACCTGGATCACTAAATTTGATGACCCCTTACCACCATTGGCAGATTGTTTTTATCATTTTGATTACCATGTTCAATTCATTTATGTTTGTCCAGAAGGCTGTTTTCATGTAGGTAGTCGAAAATTTGATAGTCATACCAAAGCAAGAGAACTAAAAAACCGGCTTATTAATTATCCATTTTATGATATTTCGGGTAGCAAGAAAATTGTGTTACCCAAGTCAAAATGGACGGTTCGCTTGCAATTCTTAAAGAAGCTTGTTGAATATGGTGATTGTAGTGAATTTTTCACAGAAAGGGTAAGGCTTTATAGGCCAAGGTAGAGTTTTATATGGTTAGTCTTATAGGTTCAATATATGGGTTGGTTTCTGGGAAGGCACTACTTCTTGTTAAGTTTGAATTTTGCAAAATACAAAAAACCCCAAAAAATCGAAAAAAATCCCTAAGAGGTCAAAAAGTCCTTTGTTACTATTCTTTGGCCCATATCTATATATATGACTTCTTTTAGCCTGGTTTTTCCATAAAAAGTTTTGGCTATTGTTGGATAGGTTGGCTGTTAAAAGTTGCGAAATTTGCAAAAATGTAAGAGTTGATAATAAAGGTAATAATTCTCACAAAAATAAAATATATTGAACACAATCTATAAGCTGTGAAACGATAAACAATTCGAATCTACATTTGAACAACACAAGTAGACAAGATTGCTCAAGTAAAAAGATGGTAGATACAAAGATAAATTATATAAGGGCATAAGAAACAAAAATTAATCTATTCTTTGGAAATATCTCTTCCAAATAAGGAAACCTTAGCCCAATCTAAACAAACCAAAAGTTGGTTCTTGACAGAAAGACACATGTAGATATAAGCGGATCTCCAGAACAAGAAAGTCAAAGTTCCACCGGTAGTCACATTAGACCAATCACCCCAAACCAAATCAGCAACGGCTCTTTCAGATCCAATGTATGCCAAAGACCCTTGATGATTATATTTGAAATTAGGTATTTTGGTTTGCAATTTAGTTAATTTCTTGGTAAGTCTTTCAAGATTTATGTTGTCAGATGGTTTGGCGTTATGTAATTGATAGTTCAAACTTTCAATTTCATGTAACTTCTTGAAATGGGATCCCAAATAGATTCCTTGTTGGAAAGCCACTTGAGCGGTTGGAGCGTATTTAGTAAAAGAACAATCACCTAAGGCAAAGATATTATCGGTACCATCAACCAATAATTTGTCATTGACTAATAACCCTCTTCTGGCATTTCTTTGTTCATCAATTTTACCAGTCAAGTTTCTGACAATAGATCTTGGAGCATTACCAGTAGCCCAAATTAACATTCCATAAGGAATTTCAGCCATTGAAGTAGAGCCATCTTTAGCATTTTTCACTTGAGCTATCACATTTCTATCAGTGACTTGTTTAACCATTGTGTTAGTCTGTAATTTAATATTAGTAGCTTGGAACACTTCTCTTGTATAATCCACTAATTTCTTATTAAACATGTTTAAAACATCAGGTAAAGCTTCAATTAAGGTGACTTGAAGTTCACCAGCAACTTCAGGAATCCATTTTTTCAAATCTTGATCAATGTAATCTTGTAATTCACCAGCTACTTCAACCCCAGTTGGACCACCCCCACAAACAACAATAGATAACAATCTCTTTCTTTCAGCATCACCTTTAGGTAAGATATTAGCTGCTTCAATAATATCCATTAAATTCTTTCTAATTTTAATGGAATCACTAACTTCTTTCAAGAAAGTTGAATGTTCAGCAACCCCAGGAATACCAAAAGTAGAAGGTTGGGCACCAACACCAACAACCAAGTAATCATAATTTAAAGAAGTGGTGATTTCTTCCACACCTTTTAAGGTGGATTTGGATGATGAAGTATCTTTACCAGAATGTCCCGAATGAACCGTAGTGGATTGTTTAATAACGACTTTATTATTTATAGGATCAATATCAGTAGCTTCAGCTTCCAAATAAATGACTTCCCCAGGTAATCTTCTAGTGACAGATCTAATTGGTTCAATAATTGATCTTAATTCGACAGTACCAGTAGGACAAGAAGGTAACAAAGGAGTGAACAAAAAGTAGTTTCTAGGACTAACCACAACAACATTATACAAAGAAGTATCTAAGTTCTTCAACAAGGAAATAGAACCCCAACCAGAACCTAAAATCACTAAAGTTTTCTTTCTTTGTCCATTTTCAAAAGCAGGAACTTGTTTGGTTTGATTGGCTGGTTCACTTTCCATATAAACCTTATAACCAACAAATCCAATTGACCCGACAATAGTTAATAAACTAAGTCTTTTAGTGGTTTTCCAAGCGGAAGACAAAAAACCTGCTTTTTTAACTGGAGGTTTTGGAGGAATAGTACTAGAGTTAAGTCTCACGGCGTTAAATCTAGTACCGGTTAATTTAGAACTCTTAATAGAGGTTCTAACCCCTCTACCAACATTGCCCAATGAAATCATGTTGACAAAAACTACCACTATTTAGACACTTATGAACCGTTTGTTTAAGTATAGACAAAACCGTTTGCAAATATACCTTGGCTAAGTAGTTTTAGGGTGAGTGTTCGCCGGAATTACTCCGAGATTTGTCACAGAATAATTTGAGGGTTTTAACGCGGTACCAATGGAAGTGTCTTTATAACGCGGATACTGTTAACGCCGAACGAGTAGAATTTTAGGTTAGTATGGGTAGCAAGTGTAGTTGAGGGGAGTATACGATTATGAGTATTAAATAGATTAGGAGTTTAGTAAGTTATGAGTGATTCTATCGATTCTATTGAGTCTATCGATTCTATTTGAGTATATATATGAGGAGAAGAATTCTTTCAAATGGCTCTTCCACCGGGCCGGATTAAAGTCCATTGTGACTCCAGCTGGTCATTACACTTATCAGCATAGTAGTTGGTTATACAGTAGTTGGCTAATACAATAGCTGGTCAGATAGTATCCACTAAATTAGATCATAACAATCCAGTTACTCTTTCTTCGTTCCATCGATTCAACTTCTCTTTCCGCAAATGGTATAATTTCCGGCTCTCCCTAAAGTCTTTCAAGAAATCATTTAACCGATCATTATTGGAATTCAAGTCGTTAAATTTGGACCTATTCTCTCGTATAAGTTGCTTGGATTCTTGATCATTGTAATTGATTAGCTTTTCAAACTTGGTTTTCAATAGATCCTGATTGAAATTATTCGACAACAATTGATACTGAATTAATTCTTGGTTCTGGAATTTATTGAAGGTATCATTGACCTGAACAATTAATCCATTTATCTCTTCACTGGTGACACTATACTTATCAAATATATCTATAATCTTATTCAATTTATCTACTTGTTCTTGTAAGGTGGTGGTAATTGCCTCGTTTTGTACCTTATACTCTTCGGTAAGCTTTATATATCCTTGTAATACCTCATGCTGTTGGGTTAATTGTTCTATTATATCAGGTGGCAACACTTTCAAGTCCTCTGGTAGTTGTTTTAGCGTTATCACCACGGGTTTATACATGGTTGTGAGTAAAATGGTTCTTGTTTAAGAGTAAGAGTGAGATTGCGAATTCTTATCTTCAATTTGTTCTCACACATCTGATCTAGTTATTTTATATATAAGTTTTTTTTATTACACTATATATAGTTCTATATATAGATTCACAGATCATCGTCTATTCTAAGGTCTCATGTTATTCTACCTCCCTAATGTACAATCATTTCATAAGTTTGCAAAAGAAAAAAAATCGTTAAAAGCATTAAAGCATCTCTAAATCATCACCAACAAAGTCCCAGACTTTATCTAGCTCCAAACTTAATCTATTTAGGAATAGCAGGAGATCCAACTCTCATTTTGGTTTGGGGATTAATGATTTCAATTGGTTTTCTGATTCTAGGAGTATTAACTCTAGGACTTTGTGGCTGATTGGTAATGGGAGAAATTTGTTCGTTATTCATATGGGCTCCAGTAGTACCTGGAGAAAATACTGACGCAGTATATGGGTTAAATTTCTTCACATTTGGACTAGCTCCTGAGTTCCATTCAGGGATTTCAGGACAGAATTCCAAATCATCTTCAATATCAAATGACTTTGATAAGTAATATCTTAATCTAGGATTATGAAATGAATAAGATGAAGACAAGGAAGAAACAGTTGATACTGAAGATCCTAAAGAATCATAGTTAAAAGTTGGACTCGTATTGGTATTATTGATCAACCCTTGAGAAATCGGTGGGGAATATTGGGATTGTAAGGATGAACCACCAGTACTTGCACCCATCATCTGACTTGAAGTTGAAGAAGAAGAACCAAGTCCTAATTGTTGTTGATGACTAGGTAATCCAGATGCCGAGTTTGGAGCTGATGAGGAGGCACCTGAACCAGCTCCATGCCCATTAGCACCCGGAGGGAGTTGATTTAGCATCGGATTATACATATTCGAAAGCTTTTATATGATAAATAGTAATGAATTGCGTTATCTTGTTATAGTCTGACTCTGCTTCCTGGTATCCCTGAAGTGCGAAATTGATGATAAAGTGTGGGCATACCAATTCATTTCTTTTTTGGGTTGTTTAGTTTCTTTTTCTGGCTTGGGCCAGCATAACTTGAATTGGGTTTGGTTATTGGTGAATAGATGGAAATGCTATAGAAATCAATATATGGGATTGAATTGGTTCTGTTGAAGGTGGAGATGGTGCTATCTACTGGAATATATCTACAACTAGATAAATGTAAATGACTTTAGGTTCTTTGGTCGTGCACAAGGCAATTTGCGGTCAACTAAAAGCTGCTAAATCAACTGATGGCTCCCAAACCTCTTATTTACAAGAAACTAACCTCCAAAATGACCTTATTCGATGGATAAAAGGTTCTGTTATACGCTAATGACATTAAATAATCGAAATACTTCTAAAATAGCCCAAAAATGGGGATTAAAAACTTTTTCGTTTCAACATAACCAACATCTGGCAATTCTTGTATATAACATCCGATATGGTGTAATGGCTAGCACGGTTGTCTTTCACACAGCAGACCCGGGTTCGATTCCCGGTATCGGAATTTCCATATTTTAATTTTTTTTGGATCCCCTGTTGTTAGACAAGGGCCAGGGCATAGTTATATAGATCGTAAAATTGTGCAGGTAGTGTGATAAGAACCAGATAATGAGTAGTGTTTTATATTACTGCCCATTGAAATCGCTCGAAACAGTAATTTTCTTGACACAAGAATGGCTGCGAAAGATACTAAGAGTCTTTCGTTCCTTGATTTCATGTTTTATATCTTATCGAAGATTCCTTCAGAGTAATAAGATTCTAGAATAGACATATAATCCGAAAGATGGAGTACTATAATTCAGTTAAGACAATCGACACCCAGTTTAAATTGCCCCAAAGTAGTTATAATAATAGTTGTAAAGTTATCCAGTTTTCAAATGGCTTGACTGCTTTATTAATTTCAGATACAAATTCAGAAGCAACTGCTGTATCGGTGTCAGTGAACTCTGGTTCTAATCAAGATAATGGAATCCAAGGGTTAGCTCATTTAGTAGAGCATTCAATATTCAGTGGTACAAAGGAATTTCCACAACCTTACCATTTGATTGAGAATGTGTTCAAGGTGGGTGGTAGTGTAAATGCTTTTACCACATATAATCAGACCAATTTCCATTTTGAGGTTCCAGTGACAGATGATTCTATTCGTGATTTTAATCCTGGCATTGCTTATGATGAACCGGTTTTAAATTATACTCTTAGAGTATTTGCTAGTCTTTTCAAAAACCCCTTATTCAATGCTGATTCAATCAAGCTGGAGATTGCTGAGATTAATGAAGAACATATGGCTAATCTCAACTCCACAGATAAAAAGTTTTACCATGGATTAAAGCTTCTTGCTAACCATCTGACCCAGTTTTGTAAATTTTCTACTGGTAATAAAGAGACATTGAATATTCCCTCCAAAATATTAAAGAAACACCTTAAAGATTATTTTGATAGCCACTATTTTGGAGGTAATATGAAGTTGGTAATCAAGAGCTCGTTATCGTTATTTTCATTACAAAAACTTGTAATGACCAATTTTGACAATCTCATTAAAAAATCAAGGGATTACCTTTGTCCATTGTCGATATTTACCATAGAACAACCAAGTCGGTTTAATGAATCAGGTAGAATACTTTTCATAGAAACCAAAGACGACCACCCAACAGGGGAAACAAATATAGAAGGAATGGAAGAGAACCACTCAAAACTGAGAGTTATATTTCCTTTAAGTAATCTCGAAGATAACTTAATTGCCTTGTCAAAGCTTTGGATTGAACTATTAGGGCAAGAGAGTGAAGGATCACTATGCGATTGCCTATTGGACCATGGCTATTGTAGCGAGATAACTGTATTTGATCAATTCATAGATACAAATAATATGACCCTTATTATTGAAATGACTTTGACAGCCACAGGACGGGGTAATATTTTAAAAATCTTGTCAATAATTTTCAATTACATTGACAAAATAATAAATCTATCTGAAGAATACTTACAGAACTTAATTGAAGATTTCATAAAAATTGAAAAATTAAATTTTATTCATAAAGATTCCAATGAAGATTGCTTAAAAGAGGTCTCCTCCTTATCTGAATTAATGCATTATTTACATTATGATGATTTATTCTTAGGGTACAGACTTCAATCTTTATCCCCGAAACTTGTGAAATTGAACACGAAGAAATGGTTAAACATAAACAATGTAAGCATAATAGTGATGAGTGATAGTAATATTCCAGAGATTGGATTTTTTGCAACCACACATTATGATGAATATTATCAGTTTACCTATAGATTGCATCCTCTAAATAAACAGAAAGTTCTAGAGGGAAGTTTAAATGAGATAGAAGGATTGACTGTCCCAAAAGTCAATAAATTTTTGAAGTTGGTTACCCATTTAGATGAGCTGTTAGAAGGGTCAATGAATTCAGCGGCAGAAACTTCCATCACCAAGTCATTATTAAATATCAAATTCAAGACCGAAATTTTACCCCAGTTGATTGAAAATAATGATAAATTTGAACTATGGTATAAGAAAGAATTCAATTACAATAGTAAAGTCTATGTTTCGTTCCATATAAACCTTATACAAATGAAGTTGAGTGTCGAAAATTATATAGTTCTCGATATAATTTGCGAGACTCTCAGCTATTATTTGAAAGTGAACTTATATCCCCTAGAAAATTTAGGATTTACTTGGTCGATATTCCCTACTTTGAACAGTACCAATTCAATCACATTTAATTTCAATGGTTTGAAATTTAATTTCAATTATTTCCTAGCCCTTTTCATCAAAGTGGTATACTACTATTTTGTCAACTTTGATAAAATTCCATATTCAATCTTTATGAAAAGTAGAGTGAAAGTCAGAAAAAGCTACGTCCAGATTCTCAAAACTGATTTGTTCCAACAATCGTTGGCCTTTTTAGTCCATATTCTAGAAGAAAAGGTATACTCCTTACCTTCCCGTCTCACAGCATTGGAAGAATTATCATTTTTAAAGGCTGCAAAAATTTCAAAGAAAATTCCCTCATCAGGAAATTATATAAGCATTCTAATCAATGGAGATTTGGAACTTAACGAATGCTACCAATTATCCAGAACAATCAACAAGTTAGCCAAGCACTTGGATATAATTTCTCCGACCTTAACTCCATCTTTCGTAGGAAGCGACAAGAAACATTCTAAAATAGACTATAATTCTCAAATCAATTCCAAGGTATATTCTTCACCGAAGAGTGTTTATTCTAATTCAAGCAGCAGATCTCCATCCCTTTTCAAATCTCCCACTTTTGTCGCACAAAGCCCATCTACTACAAGGACAGAAACATCCAGTATGTACTCTGATGATTCAAACCAAACTCCAGTGATAATTGAACCGAGCAGTTACAATCCCATTATTGGTAAGTTTAAATTTACGGTCACTAAGGAAAACAAACAAAGTGACGAGAATAGCCATTGTCTTTTTTACATCCATTTAGGAGACAGAAACAATTCATATACCCGAGCAATTAGTAAATTGATAGAATTCTTTATTGACAGTCATTTAATGGAATTAAAGAATCTTAGGCGGCTTGGTTATCGTATAATGGAAGGATTGAGAATACTCAGACAAACCATAGGCTATTATATTTATATTGAGAGCAGTGAAGTCAAGTCGGTAGATATTCAGAATAATATCGAAGACTTTTTGGATTCTTTGATGACCCAATTAGAATCCTTGACGGAAGACCATTTTAAAAAAACCATTTTGCAACCATGTTTGGCATCATTAGAACTCAATAACGAGTCCAAGATGTCACCAAATATAATCTTTGACCAACTCCCCGCTTGCTGCAGCACCAACTTTGGAAGCATTTCCAAGAATTATTTTGAACATAAAAGCTACTGGGAGAAGATACTTAATCGAAGCTACAGGTTTAAGGGAAGGAATGGCTACGAACAAATCGATACTCAGCTATTAAATAAAATTACAAAGTTAGAATTGATAGGATTCTTCAAGAAGCATTTAAATCCCAATTCCTTAACCAGGTCAATTCTAGTTATTTCTAGTGACAACCCACAGAAAAATATAAAGGAAACTCCTGGAACAAAAGTTAATGGCGGGACAAAATTGAAAAGAATTCTCAAAAATAAGAAACCAATAGTATTAGTTCAACTGAGTCAACAGGAACAATCCACCACCATCGAGGAATATCAGTATCGGGCAACACTAGTGAACAACCGATTCAATCATATCACCAATCTACAAGAATATTTATAAGATTATGTATTATTAAAACTAAGCTTAAAATTATTAGCATATAAGTCGTTAAAAGTAGTCAAAAGAATGACAAGTAGTCAAGCACGTGACCATAAGGTTAAACAATTAAGTTACGCTTCAGGTTATACTTAAACCTCAGCAGCGGGTTGCTTTTCTTTAGTTAAAGCAGCCTTTGGGTTTTTAACCTTTTGAGTAGAATGAGAAAGGAACCCTAATAATCTTTCATTACGTTCTTTGGTCTCGATATCATCGATACTTTGTTCATCACCCAAAACATTATCTCTGGTGAATAAAGCCATAATGATCATAGGAACACATAATAACATGGCAACCAAAACCAAAATCCATTGAATTTCTCTGTATGCAGCAGCCAAAGCCATTCTAGCATCACTACCCCATGGGTATTCAACAACAAATAATAAAGGTTGATTATAGGCAAAAGCTTGAGCAGTGGCATTGTTAATATTGTATTTATCCATTTGTTCGCCAATCTTTGGTGGTAAAAGTTGAGTCCAGATAGCCCCGGCAACAGCAGAACCAATAGCACTACCAACTCTGTAAAGGGAATAACCTAAAGCGGTTATAACAGCCATATGTTCGTGATTAACACAAGATTGCATGGAAACGTTAATAGGATAAGTGAAGAAAGTGGTACCGAAACCCAATAAACACACACCACCAATGATACCAGCATGAGCGTTCAAACCGGATCTGAAATGTAATAAGATCCCTAAAGCAACAAGCCAAATACAAGTACCAAAGACAATAAATCCTTTTAATTTTCTGAAATAAACCACGACTAAACCAAAGAAAAACCCACCGACAACACTAACAAAAGAGTTTAAGGAAGTAATTCTGGTAGCAGATTTGATACTTTCATTAACAGCCACAACCAAAACAGTATATAAAAAGGAAGCTTCAATGGAAGAAATCAAATTAATGGACATGGAGATATATAAAGCAGACCAAATACCTCTATCTTTTAATAAATAGAAAGGAACAATAGCATGTTTAGATTTGGCTTCCCAAAAGACGAAAACTGGAATTAACACACATCCAACCACAATTGGAACAATGATATGAGCTTCTTGCCAAGTGGTAGAAGCCCCACCAGCAATAGTTAATGGAACTAAAATACAACCTAACATGGCAACAATTAAAACTAACCCAATAATATCCAAAGTCCAGAATAAGAATTTTAAAAATCCCCCAAGTCCCAATTCTTGGAATTTAGTTTTTTCATCTTTGAATTCTTTCCAAGCTTGAGTTTTACCAGCTTTCCATCTCATGTGAACCATACAACAAAGTAAAGGAATACAACAAAGAGGTAAAATAAAAGCCCACATACCAATACCCCAAGACCAGTTAAGACCAACGGCAGAAGTAACATTCCCAGAAATCCAAGTATTAATAATAAATGGGAAAGCTGGAACAAAAGAATAGAATAATCTCCATTTTAAACTGGAGAAATCAGATAAAATTAAAAGTAACACAATGATAAGTCCAGCGTACCCAATGGAATAAAAGATAGAACCAGCGGCGTATCTTTCAATATCATAAGCTTGAGATTCAATAACAGTACCCACAACATAAAAAAGAATAGACACAATGAACAATTCCAATCTTCCAAACACATCAGATAATCTAGCGTAAAGAATTTGGGCAACTGCTTGGGCAACCGAACTAATAACCCCAACGGTGGTAAATAAGGAGTGTTGGGCATAAGAATTGGTAGCAAAAGAGTTATAAATATATCTGGTTTGACCATCTAAACCATAAGCATAACCAACCAAGAAAGCACTGAACAATAAAATTAATTTATAATACCAAGTATCCCACTGTTCAGCTAAAATTTCAGCTTTTCTAACCCCAGTAGATTTTTTATCTAAAAGACTGTCATCACTGGAAGAAACCTTTTGAAAGTATGGTTCTTCCTCTGACATTTTTTTTTCATTTTCTGACAATGACATGATTTCCAATTGATCAAAGAAATTATCTGATCCTTTTTTTTTCGTCCCAGATTCATCCTTATTTATAGTGGCATCCCATTTAACTTCAAATGTCAAGGAGCTAAAAAAGAAACTGCCTTGGTTCCTATTCGGGAGTGTCAACCCATACTCATCGCATTGAACAATGCCTAAGAAATTTTATATCCGATTTTGGTGCAGGTTCGGCGCCCAACGTTACATATATGTGCAGGATGCAGAGAGGGCCATAATAATCAATTCGATCGGAGACGAAAAGGGAACCAATTGCGAGTCTTGGAAGAGTAGACAAATTTCAATCACTTTTTTTAAGGTGAAATATTGTTCTGAACCCGCCTGTGGTTTAATTGATATCCAGTAATACCGTAGCGTCATATCAACTGCATTGTGTCTTTTGAATGAACCAATTAAGTCTATTGGGGGGTAAATGAATGCCAATGCCTTTCCAAAATAAAGTTTTGCAATTTCTTTTTCATAGCCTTCAATTCCTCCCCCTCTCCCCAGTAGCCATCTGATAAAAAATTTTTCACCTCCGGGTGCCTAGATACGACGAGATAAAAATTTTATGGATTTTAGACCGATTTCCATTTTTTCCAATTGGGGTTTTTTTATCCCAATTATGGATTTGATCTTGTAAATTTGATATCAATACTTGGGCCATTGAAGCTTGTTAACGTTTTCTCTAATGCCTCTATTACTTTACTGTACTCAATCCTTAAGCATTTGGGCTATGTCTTAACTCCAACCAACCAGGGAGCGCACGACCGGCATTTGACGAAAAAGAAACCACCCAGAAATTTATCAAAACCATCAGCGCGGGCCTGTTATTGGCTTATTTTAAGATTCCATAATTGACAGCCTGACTTTGACGAAAACATGAGCATTTACGGACGCCCTAATTAAAACTGTCTATTAATGCGGTAGGCGCCGAAACGAGGTAAAAAATAAAATTATAGAAAAAGAAATATTATTGACCACAATGTACTTGGGTTTGTATTTTTTTTTTTTTTTTTGGATTGTCAGAATCTTGGTACAGTGTTTTCAGGATGAATAACGCACCCTCTTTAAACGGATGTCGCATTACACTCAGATAGATTACGCAACCTCTAGGCAGTAAATATCACATCCCATAAGGA